>CAWVQA010000914.1:0-404000 GCA_963932145.1 Acanthosepion lycidas
GGAAACAGAAGAGAAATGTACAGTGATCACCCATTTTCAACCTACAATCTTTTTCATGGAAATCCCAGTCCTATGACTCGTGTCCATGCTTGCTACGATCACGGTATGAATTTGAAAGCAAAATATTTTTCTGAAGATTTTAGATTAGGACTTTCCCTGTCCTTAATGCTAAATTGAGGAGGTAAAATAGAAATATAAATAAGAAACAGAAGAGAAATGTACAGTGATCACCCATTTTCTGCCGACAATATTTTTCCTGTAAATCCCAGTCATATGAGTCGAGTCCATGCATGCTACGATCACGGTATGAATTTGAAGGCAAAATATTTTTGTGCAGATCTTGATTCGGTCTTTCCCTGTCCATAATGCTAAATTGAGGAGGTAAAATAGAAATATAAATAGGAAACAGAAGAGAAATGTAAAGTGATCACCCATTTTCGGCCCACAATCTTTTTCATGGAAATCCCAGTCATATGAGTCGAGTCCATGCATGCTACGATCACGGTATGAATTTGAAGGGAAAATATTTTTGTGCAGATTCTAGATTAGGTCTTTCCATGTCCATAATGCTAAATTGAGGAGGTAAAATAGAAATATAAATAAGAAACAGAAGAGAAATGTACAGTGATCACCCATTTTCTGCCCACAATCTTTTTCATGGAAATCCCAGTCATATGAGTCCATGCATGCTACGATCACGGTATGAATTTGAAAGCAAAATATTTTTGTGCAGATCTTTGATTAGGTCTTTCACTGTCCATAATGCTAAATTGAGGAGGTAAAATATAAATATAAATAGGAAACAGAAAAGAAATGTACAGTGATCACCCATTTTCGGCCCACAATCTTTTTCATGGAAATCCCAGTCATATGAGTCGAGTCCATGCATGCTACGATCACGGTATGAATTTGAAGGCAAAATATTTTTGTGCAGATTTTAGATTAGGTCTTTCCCTGTCCATAATGCTAAATTGAGGAGGTAAAATAGAAATATAAATAGGAAACAGAAGAGAAATGTACAGTGATCACCCATTTTCTGCACACAATCTTTTTCATGGAAATCCCAGTCATATGAGTCCATGCATGCTACGATCACGGTATGAATTTGAAAGCAAAATATTTTTGTGCAGATCTTAGATTAGGTCTTTCACTGTCCATAATGCTAAATTGAGGAGGTAAAATATAAATATAAATAGGAAACAAAAGAGAAACATACAGTGATCACGCATTTTCGGCCCACAATCTTTTTCATGGTAATCCCAGTCATATGAGTCGAGGCTATGCATGCTACGATCACGGTATGAATTTGAAGGCAAAATATTTTTGTGCAGATCTTAGATTTGGTGTTTCCCTGTCCATAATGCTAAATTGAGGAGGTAAAATATAAATATAAATAGGAAACAGAAGAGAAATGTACAGTGATCACCCATTTTCGGCCCACAATCTTTTTCATGGAAATCCCAGTCATATGAGTTGAGTGCATGCATGCTACGATCACGGTATGAATTTTTAGGCAAAATATTTGTGTGCAGAGCTTAGATTAGGTCTTTCCTGGTCCATAATGCTAAATTGAGGAAAGTTAAATATAAATATAAATAGGAAACAGAATAGAAATGTACAGTCATCACCCATTTTCAGCCCACAATCTTTTTCATTCAAATCCCAGTCATATGAGTCGAGTCCATGCATGCTACGATCACGGTATGAATTTGAAGGCAAAATATTTTTGTGCAGATTTTAGATTAGGTCTTTCCCTGACCATAATGCTAAATTGAGGAGGTAAAATAGAAATATAAATAGGAAACAGAAGAGAAATGTACAGTGATCACCCATTTTCCGCCCACAAACTTTTTCATGGAAATCCCAGGCATATGAGTCGAGTCCATGCCTGCTACGATCACGGTATGAATTTGAAGGCAAAATATTTTTGTACAGATTTTAGATTAGGTCTTTCCCTGTCCATAATGCTAAATTGAGGAGGTAAAATATAAATATAAATAGGAAACAGAAGAGAAATGTACAGCGATCTCCCATTTTTGGCCCACAATCTTTTTCATGGAAATCCCAGTCATATGAGTCGATTCCATGCAAGCTACGACCACGGTATAAATTTGAAGGCAAAATATTTTAGTGCAGATCTTAGATTAGGTCTTTCCCTGTCCATAATGCTAAATTGAGGAGTTAAAATAGTAATATAAATAGGAAACAGAAGAGAAATGTACAGTGATCACCCATTTTCGGCCCACAATCTTTTTCATGGTAATCCCTGTCATATGAGTCGAGTCCATGCATGCTACGATCACGGTATAAAGTTGAAGGCAAAATATTTTTGTGTAGAGCTTAGATTAGGTCTTTCCCTGGCCATAATACTAAGTTGAGGAGGTAAAATAGAAATATAAATAGGAAACAGAAGAGAAATGTACAGTGATCACCGATTTTCGGCCCACAATCTTTTTCTCAGAAATCCCAGTCATATGAGTCGTGTCCATGCATGCTACAATTACGGTATGAATTTGAAGGCAAAATATTTTTGTGCAGATCTTAGATTAGTTCTTTCCCTGTACATAATGCTAAATTGAGGAGGTAAAATAGAAATATAAATAGGAAACAGAAGAGAAATGTACAGTGATCACCCATTTTCGGCCCAAAATCTTTTTCATGGAAATCCCAGTCATATGAGTCGAGTCCATGCATGCTACGATCACGGTACGAATTTGAAGGCAAAACATTTTTGTGCAGAGCTTAGATTAGGTCTTTCCCTGGCCATAATGCTAAATGGAGGAGGTAAAATATAAATATAAATAGGAAACAGAAGAGAAATGTACAGTGATCACCCATTTTCGGCCCACAATCATTTTCATGTAAATCCCAGTCATATGAGTCGAGTCCATGCATGCTACGATCACGGTATGAATTTGAAGGCAAAATATTTTTGTACAGAGCTTACATTAGGTCTTTCCCTGTCCATAATGCTAAATTGAGTACGTAAAATAGAAATATAAATAGGAAACAGAAGAGAAATGTACAGTGATCACCTATTTTCGGCCCACAATCTTTTTCATGGAAATCCCAGTCCTATGAGTCGAGTCCATGCATGCTACGATCACGGTATGAATTTGATGGCAAAATATTTTTGTGCAGATCTTACATTAGGTCTTTTCCTGTCCATAATACTAAGTTGAGGAGGTAAAATAGAAATATAAATAGGAAACAGAAGAGAAATGTACAGTGATCACCCATTTTCGGCCCACAATCTTTTTCTCAGAAATCCCAGTCATATGAGTCGAGTCCATGCATGCTACGATCACGGTATGAATTTGATGGCAAAATATTTTTGTGCAGATCTTACATTAGGTCTTTTCCTGTCCATAATACTAAGTTGAGGAGGTAAAATATAAATATAAATAGGAAACAGAAGAGAAATGTACAGTGATCACCCATTTTCGGCCCACAATCATTTTCATGTAAATCCCAGTCATATGAGTCGAGTCCATGCATGCTACGATCACGGTATGAATTTGAAGGCAAAATATTTTTGTACAGAGCTTACATTAGGTCTTTCCGTGTCCATAATGCTAAATTGAGTACGTAAAATAGAAATATAAATAGGAAACAGAAGAGAAATGTACAGTGATCACCTATTTTCGGCCCACAATCTTTTTCATGGAAATCCCAGTCCTATGAGTCGAGTCCATGCATGCTACGATCACGGTATGAATTTGATGGCAAAATATTTTTGTGCAGATCTTACATTAGGTCTTTTCCTGTCCATAATACTAAGTTGAGGAGGTAAAATAGAAATATAAATAGGAAACAGAAGAGAAATGTACAGTGATCACCCATTTTCGGCCCACAATCTTTTTCTCAGAAATCCCAGTCATATGAGTCGTGTCCATGCATGCTACAATTACGGTATGAATTTGAAGGCAAAATATTTTTGTGCAGATCTTAGATTAGTTCTTTCCCTGTACATAATGCTAAATTGAGGAGGTAAAATAGAAATATAAATAGGAAACAGAAGAGAAATGTACAGTGATCACCCATTTTCGGCCCACTATCTTTTTCATGGAAATCCCATTCATATGAGTCGAGTCCATGCATGCTACGATCACGGTATGAATTTGAAGGCAAAATATTTTTGTGCAGATTTTAGATAAGGTTTTTCCCTGGCCATAATGCTAAATTGAGGAGGTAAAAAAGAAATATAAATAGGAAACAGAAGAGAAATGTACAGTGATCACCCATTTTCGGCCCACAATCTTTTTCATGGAAATCCCAGTCATATGAGTCGAGTCCATGCATGCTACGATCACGGTATGAATTTGAAGGCAAAATATTTTTGTGCAGAGCTTAGATTATTCTTTCCCTGGCCATATATCTAAATTGAGGAGGTAAAATAGAAATATAAATAGGAAACAGAAGAGAAATGTACAGTGATCACCCATTGTCGGCCCACAATATTTTTCATGGAAATCCCAGTCATATGAGTCGAGTCCATGCATGCTACGATCACGGTATGAATTTGAAGGCAAAATATTTTTGTGCAGATCGTGATTAGGTTTTCCCTGTCCATAATGCTAAATTGAGGAGGTAAAATATAAATATAAATAGGAAACAGAAGAGAAATTTACAGTGATCACCCATTTTGGGCCCACAAACTTTTTCATGGAAATCCCAGTCATATGAGTCGAGTCCATGCATGCTACGATCACGGTATGAATTTGAAGGCAAAATATTTCTGTGCAGAACTTAGATAATATCTTTCCCTGTCCATAATGCTAAATTGAGGAGGTAAAATATAAATATAAATAGGAAACAGAAGAGAAATGTACAGTGACCACCCATTTTCGGCCCACAATCTGTTTCATGGAAATCCCAGTCATATGAGTCGAGTCTATGCATGCTACGATCACAGTATGAATTTGAAGACAAAATATTTTTGTGCAGATTTTAGATTAGGTCTTTCCCTGTCCATAATGCTAAATTGAGGAGGTAAAATATAAATATAAATAGGAAACAGAAGAGAAATGTACAGTGAACACCCATTTTCGGCCCACAATCTTTTTCATGGAAATCCCAGTCATATGAGTCGTGTCCATGCATGCTACGATCACGGTATGAATTTGAAGGCAAAATATTTCTGTGCAGAGCTTAGATAATGTCTTTCCCTGTCCATAATGCTAAATTGAGGAGGTAAAATAGAAATATAAATAGGAAACAGAAGAGAAATGTACAGTGATTACCCATTTGCGGCCCACAATCTTTTTCATGGAAATCCCAGTCATATGAGTCGAGTCCATGCATGCTATGATCACGGTATGAATTTGAAGCAAAATATTTTTGTGTAGATCTTAGATTAGTTCTTTCCCTGTCCGTAATGCTAAATTGAGGAGGTAAAATATAAATATAAATAGGAAACAGACGAGAAATGTACAGTGATCACCCATTTTCGGCCCACAATGTTTTTCATGGAAATCCCAGTCATATGAATCGAGTCCATGCATGCCACGATCACGGTATGAATTTGAAAGCAAAATATTTTTGTGCAGATCTTAGATTAGGCCTTTCCCTGTCCATAATGCTAAATTGAGGAGGTAAAATAGAAATATAAATAGGAAACAGAAAAATGTACAGTGATCACCCATTTTCGGGCCACAATCTTTTTCATGGAAATCCCAGTCATGTGAGTTGAGTCCATGCATGCTACGATCACGGTATGAATTTGAAGGCAAAATATTTTTGTGCAGATTTTAGATTAGGTCTTTGCCTGTCCATAATGCTAAATTGAGGAGGTAAAATATAAATATAAATAGGAAACAGAAGAGAAATGTACAGTGACCAACCATTTTCGGCCCACAATCTGTTTCATGGAAATCCCAGTCATATGAGTCGCGTCTATGCATGCTACGATCACAGTATGAATTTGAAGGCAAAATATTTTTGTGCAGATTTTAGATTAGGTCTTTCCCTGTCCATTATGCTAAATTGAGGAGGTAAAATAGAAATATACATAGGAAACAGAAGAGAAATTTACAGTGATCACCCTTTTTCGGCCCACAATCTTTTTCATGGAAATACTAGTCATATGAGTCGAGTCCATGCATGCTACGATCACGGTATGAATTTGAAGGCAAAATATTTTTGTATAGAGCTTACATTAGGTCTTTCCCTGGCCATAATGCTAAATTGAGGAGGTAAAATAGAAAGATCAATAGGAAACAGAAGAGAAATGTACAGTGATCACCCATTTTCGGCCCAGAATCTTTTTCATGGAAATCCAAGTCATATGAGTCGAGTCCATGCATGCTACGATCACGGTATGAATTTGAAGGCAAAATATTTCTGTGCAGAACTTAGATAATATCTTTCCCTGTCCATAATGCTAAATTGAGGAGGTAAAATATAAATATAAATAGGAAACAGAAGAGAAATGTACAGTGACCACCCATTTTCGGCCCACAATCTGTTTCATGGAAATCCCAGTCATATGAGTCGAGTCTATGCATGCTACGATCACAGTATGAATTTGAAGACAAAATATTTTTGTGCAGATTTTAGATTAGGTCTTTCCCTGTCCATAATGCTAAATTGAGGAGGTAAAATATAAATATAAATAGGAAACAGAAGAGAAATGTACAGTGAACACCCATTTTCGGCCCACAATCTTTTTCATGGAAATCCCAGTCATATGAGTCGTGTCCATGCATGCTACGATCACGGTATGAATTTGAAGGCAAAATATTTCTGTGCAGAGCTTAGATAATGTCTTTCCCTGTCCATAATGCTAAATTGAGGAGGTAAAATAGAAATATAAATAGGAAACAGAAGAGAAATGTACAGTGATTACCCATTTGCGGCCCACAATCTTTTTCATGGAAATCCCAGTCATATGAGTCGAGTCCATGCATGCTATGATCACGGTATGAATTTGAAGCAAAATATTTTTGTGTAGATCTTAGATTAGTTCTTTCCCTGTCCGTAATGCTAAATTGAGGAGGTAAAATATAAATATAAATAGGAAACAGACGAGAAATGTACAGTGATCACCCATTTTCGGCCCACAATGTTTTTCATGGAAATCCCAGTCATATGAATCGAGTCCATGCATGCCACGATCACGGTATGAATTTGAAAGCAAAATATTTTTGTGCAGATCTTAGATTAGGCCTTTCCCTGTCCATAATGCTAAATTGAGGAGGTAAAATAGAAATATAAATAGGAAACAGAAAAATGTACAGTGATCACCCATTTTCGGGCCACAATCTTTTTCATGGAAATCCCAGTCATGTGAGTTGAGTCCATGCATGCTACGATCACGGTATGAATTTGAAGGCAAAATATTTTTGTGCAGATTTTAGATTAGGTCTTTGCCTGTCCATAATGCTAAATTGAGGAGGTAAAATATAAATATAAATAGGAAACAGAAGAGAAATGTACAGTGACCAACCATTTTCGGCCCACAATCTGTTTCATGGAAATCCCAGTCATATGAGTCGCGTCTATGCATGCTACGATCACAGTATGAATTTGAAGGCAAAATATTTTTGTGCAGATTTTAGATTAGGTCTTTCCCTGTCCATTATGCTAAATTGAGGAGGTAAAATAGAAATATACATAGGAAACAGAAGAGAAATTTACAGTGATCACCCTTTTTCGGCCCACAATCTTTTTCATGGAAATACTAGTCATATGAGTCGAGTCCATGCATGCTACGATCACGGTATGAATTTGAAGGCAAAATATTTTTGTATAGAGCTTACATTAGGTCTTTCCCTGGCCATAATGCTAAATTGAGGAGGTAAAATAGAAAGATCAATAGGAAACAGAAGAGAAATGTACAGTGATCACCCATTTTCGGCCCAGAATCTTTTTCATGGAAATCCAAGTCATATGAGTCGAGTCCATGCATGCTACGATCACGGTATGAATTTGAAGGCAATATATTTTCTTGCAGATGTTAGATTAGGTCTTTCACTGTCCATAATGCTAAATTCAGAAAGGTAAAATATAAATATAAATAGGAAACAGAAGAGAAATGTACAGTGATCACCCATTTTCTGCCCACAATCTTTTTCATGGAAATCCCAGTCATATGAGTCGAGTCCATGCATGCTACGATCACGGTATGAATTTGAAGGCAAAATATTTTTATGCAGATCTTAGATTAGGTCTTTCCCTGTCCATAATGCTAAATTGAGGAGGTAAAATATAAATATAAATAGGAAACAGAAGAGAAATTTACAGTGATCACACATTTTCGGCCCACAATCTTTTTCATGGAAATCCCAGTCATATGAGTCGAATCCATACATGCTACGATCACGGTATGAATTTGAAGGCAAAATATTTTTTTGCAGATCTTAGATTAAGTCTTTCCCTGTCAATAATGCTGAATGAAGGAAGTAAAATAGAAATATAAATAGGAAACAGAAGAGAAATGTACAGTGATCACCCATTTTCTGCCCTCAATCTTTTTCATGGATATCCCAGTCATATGAGTCGAGTCCATATATGCTACGATCACGGTACAACTTTGAAGGCAAAATATTTTTTTGCAGAGCTTAGATTAGGTCTTTCCCTGTCCATAATGCTAAATTGAGGAAGTCAAATATAAATATAAATAGGAAACAGAAGAGAAATGTACAGTGTTCACCTATTTTCTGTCGACAATCTTTTTCATGGAAATCCCAGTCATATTAGGCGAGTCCATGCATGCTACGATCACGGTATGAATTTGAAGGCAAAATAATTTTTTTGCAGAGCTTAGATTAGGTATTTCCCTGTCCATAATGCTAAATTGAGGAGGTAAAATATAAATATAAATAGGAAACAGAAGAGAAATGTACAGTGATCACCCATTTTCTGCCCATAATCTTTTTCATGGAAATCCCAGTAAGATGAGTCGAGTCCATGCATGCTACGATCACGGTATGGATTTGAAGGCAAAATATTTTTTTGCAGATCTTAGATTAGGTCTTTCCCTGTCCATAATGCTAAATTGAGCAAGTAAAATATAAATATAAATAGGAAACAGAAGAGAAATATACGGTGATCACCCATTTTCTGCCCACAGTCTTTTTCGTGGCAATCCCAGTAATACGAGTCGAGTCCATGCATGCTACGATCACGGTATGAATTTGAAAGCAAAATATTTTTTTGCAGATTTTAGATTTGGTCTTTCTCTGTCCACAATGCTAAATTGAGGAGGTAAAATATAAATATAAATAGGAAACAGAAGAGAAATGTACAGTGATCACCCATTTTCTGCCCACAATCTTTCTAATGGAAATCCCAGTCATATGAGTCGAGTCCATGCATGCTACGATCACGGTATGAATTTGAAGGCAAAGTATTTTTGTGCAGTTCTTAGATTTGGACTTTCCCTGTCCATAATTCTAACTTGAGGAGGTAAAATAGAAATATAAATAGGAAACAGAAGAGAAATGTACAGTGATCACCCATTTTCGGCCCACAATCTTTTTCATGGAAATCCCAGTCATATGAGTCGAGTCCATGCATGCTACGATCACGTTATGAATTTGACGGCAAAATAGTTCTGTGCAGATCTTAGATTTGGTCTTTCCCTGTCCATAATAATAAATTGAGGAGGTAAAATATAAATATAAATAGGAAACAGAAGAGAAATGTACAGTGACAACCCATTTTCGGCGCACAATCTTTTTCATGGAAATCCCAGTCATATGAGTCGAGTCCATGCATGCTACGATCACGGTATGAATTTGAAGGCAAAATATTTTTGTGCAGATCTTAGATTAGGTCTTTCCCTGTACATAATGCTGAATTGAGGAGGTAAAAAAGAAATATAAATAGGAAACAGAAGAGAAATGTACAGTGATCAGCGATTTTCGGCCCACAATCTCTTTCATGGAAATCCCGGTCATATGAGTCGAGTCCATGCATGCTACAATCACGGTATGAATTTGAAGGCAAAATATTTTTGTGCAGATCTTAGATTAAATCTTTCCCTGTCCATAATGCTGAATTGAGGAGGTAAAAAAGAAATATAAATAGGAAACAGAAGAGAAATGTACAGTGATCACCCATTTTCGGCCCACAATCTCTTTCATGGAAATCCCAGTCATATGAGTCGAGTCCATGCATGCTACGCTCACGGTATGAATTTGGAGGCAAAATATTTTTGTGCAGATCTTAGATTAGGTCATTCCCTGTCCATAATGCTAAATTCAGGAGGTAAAATATAAATATAAATAGGAAACAGAAGAGAAATGTACAGTGATCAACCATTTTCGTCCCACTATCTTTTTCATGGAAATCCCAGTCATATGAGTCGAGTCCATGCATGCTACGATCACGGTATGAATTTGAAGGCAAAATATTTTTGTGCAGATCTTAGATTACGTCTTTCCCTGTCCATAATGCTAAATTGAGGAGGTAAAATAGAAATATAAATAGGAATCAAAAGAGCAATATACAGTGATCACGCATTTTCGGCCCACAATCTTTTTCATGGAAATCCCAGTCATATGAGTCGAGTCCATGCATGCTACGATCACGGTATGAATTTGCAGGCAAAATATTTTTGTGCAGATCTTAGATTTGGTCTTTCCCTGTCCATAATGCTAAATTGAGGAGGTAAAATAGAAATATAAATAGGAAACAGAAGAGAAATGTACAGTGATCACCTATTTTCGGCCCACAATCATTTTCATGGAAAACCCAGTCATATGAGTCGAGTCCCTCCATGCTACGATCACGGTATGAATTTGAAGGCAAAATATTTTTGTGCAGATCTTAGATTAGGTCTTTCCCTGTACATAATGCTAAATTGAGGAGGTAAAAAAGAAATATAAATAGGAAACAGAAGAGAAATGTACAGTGATCACCGATTTTCGGCCCACAATCTCTTTCGTGGAAATCCCAGTCATATGAGTCGAGTCCATGCATGCTACGATCACGGTATGAATTTGAAGGCAAAATATTTTTGTGCAGATCTTAGATTAGTTCTTTCCCTGTCCATAATGCTGAATTGAGGAGGTAAAAAAGAAATATAAATAGGAAACAGAAGAGAAATGTACAGTGATCACCCATTTTCGGCCCACAATCTCTTTCATGGAAATCCCAGTCATATGAGTCGAGTCCATGCATGCTACGTTCACGGTATGAATTTGGAGGCAAAATATTTTTGTGCAGATCTTAGATTAGGTCATTCCCTGTCCATAATGCTAAATTCAGGAGGTAAAATATAAATATAAATAGGAAACAAGAGAAATGTACCGTGATCAACCATTTTCGGCCCACTATCTTTTTCATGGAAATCCCAGTCATATGAGTCGAGTCCATGCATGCTACGTTCACGGTATGAATTTGGAGGCAAAATATTTTTGTGCAGATCTTAGATTAGGTCATTCCCTGTCCATAATGCTAAATTCAGGAGGTAAAATAGAAATATAAATAGGAAACAGTAGAGAAATGTACAGTGATCACCTATTTTCAGCCGACAATCTTTTTCATGGAAATCCCAGTCATATGAGTCGAGTCCATGCAGGCTACGATCACGGTATGAATTTGAAGGCAAAATATTTTTCTGCAGATTTTAGATTAGGTCTTTCCCTCTCCATAATGCTAAATTGAGGAGGTAAAATAGAAATATAAATAGGAAACAGAAGAGAAATGTACAGTGATCACCCATTTTTGGCCCACAATCTTTTTCATGGAAATCCCAGTCATATGAGTCGAGTCCATGCATGCTATGATCACAGTATGAATTTGAATGCAAAATATTTTTGTGCAGATTTTAGATTAGGTCTTTCCCTGTCCATAATGCTAAATTGAGGAGGTAAAATAGAAATATAAATAGGAAACAGAAGAGAAATGTAGAGTGATCACGCATTTTCCGCCCACAATCTTTTTCATGGAAATCCCAGTCATATGAGTCGAGTCCATGCATGCTACGATCACGGTATGAATTTGAAGGCAAAATATTTTGTGCAGAGCTTAGATTAGGTCTTTCCCTGGCCATAATGCTAAATTGAGGAGGCAAAATAGAAATATGAATAGGAAACAGAACAGAAATGTACAGTGATCATCCATTTTCGGCCCACAATACTTTTCGTGGAAATCCAGTCATATGAGACGAGTCCATGCATGCTACGATCACGTTATGAATTTGAAGGCAACATATTTTGTTCAAGGCTTGCATAAATTCTTTCCCTGTCCATAATGCTAAATTGAGGAGGTAAAATAGAAATATAAATAGGAAACAGAAGAGAAATGTACAGTGATCACCCATTTTCTGCCCACAATCTTTTTCATGGAAATAGCAGTCATATGAGTCGAGTCTATGCATGCTACGATCACGCTATGAATTTGAAGGCAAAATATTTTTGTGCAGATTTTAGATTAGGTCTTTCCCTGTCCATAATGCAAATTGAGGAAGTAAAATATAAATATAAATAGGAAACAGAAGAGAAATGTACCGTGATCACCCATTTTCGGCCCACAATCTTTTTCATGGAAATCCCAGTCATATGAGTCGAGTCCATGCATGCTACGATCACGGTATGAATTTGAAAGAAAAATATTTTTTTGCAGAGCTTCAATTAGGTCTTTCACTGTCCATAATGCTAAATTGAGTTGGTAAAATAGAAATATAAATAAGAAACAGAAGAGAAATGTACAGTGATCTCCATTTTCAGCCCACAAAATTTTTCATGGAAATCACAGTCATATGAGTCGAGTCCATGCATGCTACGATCACGGTATGAATTTGAAGGCAAAATATTTTGTGCAGATTTTAGATTAGGTCTTTCCCTGTCCATAATGCTAAATTGAGGAGGTACAATAGAAATATAAATAAGAAACAGAAGAGAAATGTACAGTGATCACCCATTTTCGGCCCACCATCTTTTTCCTGGAAATCCCAGTCATATGAGTCGAGTCCATTCATGCTACGAACACGGTATGAATTTGAAGGCTAAATATTTTTGTGTAGATCTTAGATTAGGTCATTCCCTGTCCATAATGCTAAATTGAGGAGGTAAAATATAAATATAAATAGGAAACAGAAGAGAAATATACAGTGATCACCCATTTTCTGCCCACAATTTTTTCATGGAAATCCCAGTCATATGAGTCCATGCATGGTACGATCACGGTATGAATTTGACGGCAAAATATTTTTGTACAGAGCTTACATTAGGTTTTTCCCTGTCCATAATGCTAAATTGAGGACGTAAAATATAAATATAAATAGTAAACAGAACAGAAATGTACAGTGAAAACCCATTTTTGGCCCACAATCTTTTTCATGGAAATGCTAGACATATGAGTCGAGTCCATGCATGCTACGATCACGGTATGAATTTGAAGGCAAAATATTTTTGTGCAGAGCTTAGATAAGGTCTTTCCCTGGCCATAATGCTAAATTGAGGAGGTAAAAAAGAAATATAAATAGGAAACAGAAGAGAAATGTACAGTGATCACCCATTGTCGGCCCACAATATTTTTCATGGAAATCCCAGTCATATGTGTCTAGCCCATGCATGCTACGATCACAGTATGAATTTGAAGGCAAAATATTTTTGTGCAGATCTTTGATTAGGTCTTTTCACTGGCCATAATGCTAAATTGAGGAGGTAAAATATAATTATAAATAGGAAACAGGAGAGAAATGTACAGTGATCACCAATGTTCGGCCTACAATCTTTTTCATGGAAATCCCAGTCATATGAGTCGAGTCCATGCATGCTACGATCACGGTATGAATTTGAAAGCAAAATATTCTTGTGAAGATTTTAGATTAGGACGTTCCTTGTCCATAATGCTAAATTGAGAAGGTAAAATAGAAATATAAATAGGAAATAGAAGAGAAATGTACAGTGATCACCTATTTTCGGCCCACAATCTTTTTCATGGAAATCCCAGTCATATGAGTCGAGTCCATTCATGCTACGATCACGGTATGAATTTCAAGGCAAAATATTTTTGTGCAGTTTTTAGATTATGTCTTTCCCTGTCCATAATGCTAAATTGAGGAGGTAAAATAGAAATATAAATAGGAAACAGAAGAGAAATGTACAGTGATCACCCATTTTCGGCCCACAATATTTTTCATGGAAATCCCAGTCATATGAGTCAAGTCCATGGATGCTACGATCACAGTATGAATTTGAAGGCAAAATATTTTTGTGCAGAGCTTAGATTATGTCTTTCCCTGTCTATAATGCTAAATGAAGGAAGTAAAATAGAAATATAAATAGGAAACAGAAGAGAAATGAATAGTGATCACCCATTTTCGGCCGACAATCTTTTTCATGGAAATCCCAGTCATATGAGTCGATTCCATGCATGCTACGATCACGGTATGAATTTGAAGGCAAAATATTTTTGTGCAGAACTTAGATTAGGTCTTTCACTGTCCATAATGCTAAATTGAGGAGGTAAAATAGAAATGTAAATAGGAAACAGAAGAGAAATGTACAGTGATCACCCATTTCCGGCCCACAATCTTTTTCATGGAAATCCCAGTCATATGAGTCGAGTCCATGCATGCTGCGATCACGTTATGAATTTGAAGGCAAAATATTTTTGTGCAGAGCTTAGATTAGGTCTTTCCCTGTCCATAATGCTAAATTGAGGAGGTAAAATATAAATATAAATAGGAAACAGAAGAGAAATATACAGTGATTACCCTTTTTCTGCCCAAAATCTTTTTCATGGAAATCCCAGTCATATGAGTCAAGTCCCTGCGTGCTACGATCACGGTATGAATTTGAAGGCAAAATATTTTTGTGCAGATTTTAGATTAGGGCTTTCCCTGTCCATAATGCTAAATTGAGTAGGTAAAATAGAAATATAAATAGGAAACGGAAGAGAAATGTACAGTGATCACCCATTTTCGGCCCACAATCTTTTTCATGGAAATCCCAGTCATATGAGTCGAGTCCATGCATGCTACGATCACGGTATGAATTTGAGGGCAAAATATTTTTGTGCAGATCTTAGATTAGGTCTTTCCCTGTCCATAATGCTAAATTGAGGAGGTAAAATAGAAATATAAATAGGAAACAAAAGAGAAATATACAGTGATCACCCATTTTCGGCCCACAATCTTTTTCATGGAAATCCCAGTCATATGAGTCGACTCCATGCATGCTACGATCACTGTATGAATTTGAAGGCAAAATATTTTTGTGCAGATCTTAGATTTGTTCTTTCCATGTCCTTAATGCTAAATTGAGGAGGTAAAATAGAAATATAAATAGTAAAACAGAAGAGAAATGTACAGTGATCACCTATTTTCGGCCCACAATCTTTTTCATGGAAATCCCAGTCATATGAGTCGAGTCCATTCATGCTACGATCACGGTATGAATTTGAAGGCAAAATATTTTTGTGCAGTTTTTAGATTATGTCTTTCCCTGTCCATAATTCTAAATTGAGGAGGTAAAATAGAAATATAAATAGGAAACAGAAGAGAAATGTACAGTGATCACCCATTTTCGGCCCACAATATTTTTCATGGAAATCCCAGTCATATGAGTCAAGTCCATGCATGCTACGATCACAGTATGAATTTGAAGGCAAAATATTTTTGTGAAGATTTCAGATTAGGTCTTTCCCTGTCCATAATGCTAAATTGAGGAGGTAAAATATAAATATAAATAGGAAACAGAAGAGAAATGTACAGTGATCACCCATTTTCGGCCCACAATCTTTTTCATGGAAATCCCAGTCATATGAGTCGAGTCCATGCATGCTACGATCACGGTATGAATTTGAAGGCAAAATATTTTTGTGAAGATCTTAGATTGGGTCTTTCCCTGTCCATAATGCTAAATTGAGGAGGTAAAATAGAAATATAAATAGGAAACAAAAGAGAAATATACAGTGATCACGCATTTTCGGCCCACAATATTTTCATAGAAATCCCAGTGATATGAGTCGAGTCCATGCATGCTACGATCACGGTATGAATTTGAAGGCAAAATATTTTTGTGCAGATCTTAGATTTGGTCTTTCCCTGTCCATAATGCTAAATTGAGGAGGTAAAATAGAAATATAAATCGGAAACATAAGAGAAATGTACAGTGATCACCCATTTTCCGCCCACAATCTTTTTCATGGAAATCCCAGTCATATGAGTCGAGTCCATGCATGCTACGATCACGGTATGAATTTGAATGCAAAATATTTTTGTGCAGATTTTAGATTAGGTCTTTCCCTGTCCATAATGCAAATTGAGGAGGTAAAATAGAAATATAAATAGGAAACAGAATAGAAATGTACAGCGATCACCCATTTTCGGCCCACAATCTTTTTCATGGAAATCCCAGTCATATGAGTCGAGTCCATGCATGCTACGATCACGGTATGAATTTGAAGGCAAAATATTTTTGTGAAGATCTTAGATTTGGTCTTTCCCTGTCCATAATGCTAAATTGAGGAGGTAAAATATAAATATAAATAGGAAACAGAAGAGAAATGTACAGTGATCACCCATTTTCGGCCCACAATCTTTTTAATGGAAATCCCAGTCATATGAGTCGAGTCCATGCATGCTACGATCACGGTATGAATTTGAATGCAAAATATTTTTGTGCAGATTTTAGATTAGGTCTTTCCCTGTCCATAATGCTAAATTGAGGAGGTAAAATAGAAATATAAATAGGAAACAGAAGAGACATGTACAGTGATCACCCATTTTCGGCCCACAATCTTTTTCATGGAAATCCCAGTCATATGAGTCGAGTCCATGCATGCTACGATCACGGTATGAAGTTGAGGGCAAAATATTTTTGTGCAGATCTTAGATTAGGTCTTTCCCTGTCCATAATGCTAAATTGAGGAGGTAAAATAGAAATATAAATAGGAAACAAAAGAGAAATATACAGTGATCACCCATTTTCGGCCCACAATCTTTTTCATGGAAATCCCAGTCATATGAGTCGACTCCATGCATGCTACGATCACTGTATGAATTTGAAGGCAAAATATTTTTGTGCAGATCTTAGATTTGTTCTTTCCATGTCCTTAATGCTAAATTGAGGAGGTAAAATAGAAATATAAATAGTAAAACAGAAGAGAAATGTACAGTGATCACCTATTTTCGGCCCACAATCTTTTTCATGGAAATCCCAGTCATATGAGTCGAGTCCATTCATGCTACGATCACGGTATGAATTTGAAGGCAAAATATTTTTGTGCAGTTTTTAGATTATGTCTTTCCCTGTCCATAATGCTAAATTGAGGAGGTAAAATAGAAATATAAATAGGAAACAGAAGAGAAATGTACAGTGATCACCCATTTTCGGCCCTCAATATTTTTCATGGAAATTCCAGTCATATGAGTCAAGTCCATGCATGCTACGATCACAGTATGAATTTGAAGGCAAAATATTTTTGTGCAGATTTTAGATTAGGTCTTTCCCTGTCCATAATGCTAAATTGAGAAGGTAAAATATAAATATAAATAGGAAACAGAAGAGAAATGTACAGTGATCACCCATTTTCGGCCCACAATCTTTTTCATGGAAATCCCAGTCATATGAGTCAAGTCCATGCATGCTACGATCACAGTATGAATTTGAAGGCAAAATATTTTTGTGAAGATTTCAGATTAGGTCTTTCCCTGTCCATAATGCTAAATTGAGGAGGTAAAATATAAATATAAATAGGAAACAGAAGAGAAATGTACAGTGATCACCCATTTTCGGCCCACAATCTTTTTCATGGAAATCCCAGTCATATGAGTCGAGTCCATGCATGCTACGATCACGGTATGAATTTGAAGGCAAAATATTTTTGTGAAGATCTTAGATTTGGCCTTTCCCTGTCCATAATGCTAAATTGAGGAGGTAAAATAGAAATATGAATAGGAAACAAAAGAGAAATATACAGTGATCACGCATTTTCGGCCCACAATCTTTTTCATAGAAATCCCAGTGATATGAGTCGAGTCCATGCATGCTACGATCACGGTATGAATTTGAAGGCAAAATATTTTTGTGCAGATCTTAGATTTGGTCTTTCCCTGTCCATAATGCTAAATTGAGGAGGTAAAATAGAAATATAAATCCGAAACAGAAGAGAAATGTACAGTGATCACCCATTTTCCGCCCACAATCTTTTTCATGGAAATCCCAGTCATATGAGTCGAGTCCATGCTTGCTACGATCACGGTATGAATTTGAATGCAAAATATTTTTGTGCAGATTTTAGATTAGGTCTTTCCCTGTCCATAATGCAAATTGAGGAGGTAAAATAGAAATATAAATAGGAAACAGAATAGAAATGTACAGCGATCACCCATTTTCGGCCCACAATCTTTTTCATGGAAATCCCAGTCATATGAGTCGAGTCCATGCATGCTACGATCACGGTATGAATTTGAAGGCAAAATATTTTTGTGAAGATCTTAGATTTGGTCTTTCCCTGTCCATAATGCTAAATTGAGGAGGTGAAATAGAAATATGAATAGGAAACAAAAGAGAAATATACAGTGATCACGCATTTTCGGCCCACAATCTTTTTCATAGAAATCCCAGTCATATGAGTCGAGTCCATGCATGCTGCGATCACGTTATGAATTTGAAGGCAAAATATTTTTGTGCAGAGCTTAGATTAGGTCTTTCCCTGTCCATAATGCTAAATTGAGGAGGTAAAATATAAATATAAATAGGAAACAGAAGAGAAATATACAGTGATTACCCTTTTTCTGCCCAAAATCTTTTTCATGGAAATCCCAGTCATATGAGTCAAGTCCCTGCGTGCTACGATCACGGTATGAATTTGAAGGCAAAATATTTTTGTGCAGATTTTAGATTAGGGCTTTCCCTGTCCATAATGCTAAATTGAGTAGGTAAAATAGAAATATAAATAGGAAACGGAAGAGAAATGTACAGTGATCACCCATTTTCGGCCCACAATCTTTTTCATGGAAATCCCAGTCATATGAGTCGAGTCCATGCATGCTACGATCACGGTATGAATTTGAGGGCAAAATATTTTTGTGCAGATCTTAGATTAGGTCTTTCCCTGTCCATAATGCTAAATTGAGGAGGTAAAATAGAAATATAAATAGGAAACAAAAGAGAAATATACAGTGATCACCCATTTTCGGCCCACAATCTTTTTCATGGAAATCCCAGTCATATGAGTCGACTCCATGCATGCTACGATCACTGTATGAATTTGAAAGCAAAATATTTTTGTGCAGATGTTAGATTTGTTCTTTCCATGTCCTTAATGCTAAATTGAGGAGGTAAAATAGAAATATAAATAGTAAAACAGAAGAGAAATGTACAGTGATCACCTATTTTCGGCCCACAATCTTTTTCATGGAAATCCCAGTCATATGAGTCGAGTCCATTCATGCTACGATCACGGTATGAATTTGAAGGCAAAATATTTTTGTGCAGTTTTTAGATTATGTCTTTCCCTGTCCATAATGCTAAATTGAGGAGGTAAAATATAAATATAAATAGGAAACAGAAGAGAAATGTACAGTGATCACCCATTTTCGGCCCACAATATTTTTCATGGAAATCCCAGTCATATGAGTCAAGTCCATGCATGCTACGATCACAGTATGAATTTGAAGGCAAAATATTTTTGTGAAGATTTCAGATTAGGTCTTTCCCTGTCCATAATGCTAAATTGAGGAGGTAAAATATAAATATAAATAGGAAACAGAAGAGAAATGTACAGTGATCACCCATTTTCGGCCCACAATCTTTTTCATGGAAATCCCAGTCATATGAGTCGAGTCCATGCATGCTACGATCACGGTATGAATTTGAAGGCAAAATATTTTTGTGAAGATCTTAGATTGGGTCTTTCCCTGTCCATAATGCTAAATTGAGGAGGTAAAATAGAAATATAAATAGGAAACAAAAGAGAAATATACAGTGATCACGCATTTTCGGCCCACAATCTTTTTCATAGAAATCCCAGTGATATGAGTCGAGTCCATGCATGCTACGATCACGGTATGAATTTGAAGGCAAAATATTTTTGTGCAGATCTTAGATTTGGTCTTTCCCTGTCCATAATGCTAAATTGAGGAGGTAAAATAGAAATATAAATCGGAAACATAAGAGAAATGTACAGTGATCACCCATTTTCCGCCCACAATCTTTTTCATGGAAATCCCAGTCATATGAGTCGAGTCCATGCATGCTACGATCACGGTATGAATTTGAATGCAAAATATTTTTGTGCAGATTTTAGATTAGGTCTTTCCCTGTCCATAATGCAAATTGAGGAGGTAAAATAGAAATATAAATAGGAAACAGAATAGAAATGTACAGCGATCACCCATTTTAAGCCCACAATCTTTTTCATGGAAATCCCAGTCATATGAGTCGAGTCCATGCATGCTACGATCACGGTATGAATTTGAAGGCAAAATATTTTTGTGAAGATCTTAGATTTGGTCTTTCCCTGTCCATAATGCTAAATTGAGGAGGTAAAATATAAATATAAATAGGAAACAGAAGAGAAATGTACAGTGATCACCCATTTTCGGCCCACAATCTTTTTAATGGAAATCCCAGTCATATGAGTCGAGTCCATGCATGCTACGATCACGGTATGAATTTGAATGCAAAATATTTTTGTGCAGATTTTAGATTAGGTCTTTCCCTGTCCATAATGCTAAATTGAGGAGGTAAAATACAAATATAAATCGGAAACAGAAGAGAAATGTACAGTGATCACCCATTTTCGGCCCACAATCTTTTTCATGGAAATCCCAGTCATATGAGTCGAGTCCATGCATGCTACGATCACGGTATGAATTTGAAGGCAAAATATTTTTGTGCAGATCTTAGATTAGGTCTTTCCCTGTCCATAATGCTAAATTGAGGAGGTAAAATATAAATATGAATAGGAAACAGAAGAGAAATGTACAGTGATCACCCATTTTCGGCCCACAATCTTTTTAATGGAAATCCCAGTCATATGAGTCGAGTCCATGCATGCTACGATCACGGTATGAATTTGAATGCAAAATATTTTTGTGCAGATTTTAGATTAGGTCTTTCCCTGTCCATAATGCTAAATTGAGGAGGTAAAATAGAAATATAAATAGGAAACAGAAGAGACATGTACAGTGATCACCCATTTTCGGCCCACAATCTTTTTCATGGAAATCCCAGTCATATGAGTCGAGTCCATGCATGCTACGATCACGGTATGAAGTTGAGGGCAAAATATTTTTGTGCAGATCTTAGATTAGGTCTTTCCCTGTCCATAATGCTAAATTGAGGAGGTAAAATAGAAATATAAATAGGAAACAAAAGAGAAATATACAGTGATCACCCATTTTCGGCCCACAATCTTTTTCATGGAAATCCCAGTCATATGAGTCGACTCCATGCATGCTACGATCACTGTATGAATTTGAAGGCAAAATATTTTTGTGCAGATCTTAGATTTGTTCTTTCCATGTCCTTAATGCTAAATTGAGGAGGTAAATTAGAAATATAAATAGTAAAACAGAAGAGAAATGTACAGTGATCACCTATTTTCGGCCCACAATCTTTTTCATGGAAATCCCAGTCATATGAGTCGAGTCCATTCATGCTACGATCACGGTATGAATTTGAAGGCAAAATATTTTTGTGCAGTTTTTAGATTATGTCTTTCCCTGTCCATAATGCTAAATTGAGGAGGTAAAATAGAAATATAAATAGGAAACAGAAGAGAAATGTACAGTGATCACCCATTTTCGGCCCTCAATATTTTTCATGGAAATTCCAGTCATATGAGTCAAGTCCATGCATGCTACGATCACAGTATGAATTTGAAGGCAAAATATTTTTGTGCAGATTTTAGATTAGGTCTTTCCCTGTCCATAATGCTAAATTGAGAAGGTAAAATATAAATATAAATAGGAAACAGAAGAGAAATGTACAGTGATCACCCATTTTCGGCCCACAATCTTTTTCATGGAAATCCCAGTCATATGAGTCAAGTCCATGCATGCTACGATCACAGTATGAATTTGAAGGCAAAATATTTTTGTGAAGATTTCAGATTAGGTCTTTCCCTGTCCATAATGCTAAATTGAGGAGGTAAAATATAAATATAAATAGGAAACAGAAGAGAAATGTACAGTGATCACCCATTTTCGGCCCACAATCTTTTTCATGGAAATCCCAGTCATATGAGTCGAGTCCATGCATGCTACGATCACGGTATGAATTTGAAGGCAAAATATTTTTGTGAAGATCTTAGATTTGGTCTTTCCCTGTCCATAATGCTAAATTGAGGAGGTAAAATAGAAATATGAATAGGAAACAAAAGAGAAATATACAGTGATCACGCATTTTCGGCCCACAATCTTTTTCATAGAAATCCCAGTCATATGAGTCGAGTCCATGCATGCTACGATCACGGTATGAATTTGAAGGCAAAATATTTTTGTGCAGATCTTAGATTAGGTCTTTCCCTGTCCATAATGCTAAATTGAGGAGGTAAAATAGAAATATAAATCGGAAACAGAAGAGAAATGTACAGTGACCACCCATTTTCTGCCCACAATCTTTTTCATGGAAATCCCAGTCATATGAGTCGAGTCCATGCATGCTACGATCACGGTATGAATTTGAAGGCAAAATATTTTTGTGCAGATCTTAGATTAGGTCTTTCCCTGTCCATAATGCTAAATTGAGGAGGTAAAATAGAAATATAAATAGGAAACAAAAGAGAAATATACAGTGATCACGCATTTTCGGCCCACAATCTTTTTCATGGAAATCCCAGTCATATGAGTCAAGTCCATGCATGCTACGATCACAGTAGGAATTTGAAGGCAAAATATTTTTGTGAAGATTTCAGATTAGGTCTTTCCCTGTCCATAATGCTAAATTGAGGAGGTAAAATATAAATATAAATAGGAAACAGAAGAGAAATGTACAGTGATCACCCATTTTCGGCCCACAATCTTTTTCATGGAAATCCCAGTCATATGAGTCGAGTCCATGCATGCTACGATCACGGTATGAATTTGAAGGAAAAATATTTTTGTGAAGATCTTAGATTGGGTCTTTCCCTGTCCATAATGCTAAATTGAGGAGGTAAAATATAAATATAAATAGGAAACAAAAGAGAAATATACAGTGATCACGCATTTTCGGCCCACAATCTTTTTCATAGAAATCCCAGTGATATGAGTCGAGTCCATGCATGCTACGATCACGGTATGAATTTGAAGGCAAAATATTTTTGTGCAGATCTTAGATTTGGTCTTTCCCTGTCCATAATGCTAAATTGAGGAGGTAAAATAGAAATATAAATCCGAAACAGAAGAGAAATGTACAGTGATCACCCATTTTCCGCCCACAATCTTTTTCATGGAAATCCCAGTCATATGAGTCGAGTCCATGCTTGCTACGATCACGGTATGAATTTGAATGCAAAATATTTTTGTGCAGATTTTAGATTAGGTCTTTCCCTGTCCATAATGCAAATTGAGGAGGTAAAATAGAAATATAAATAGGAAACAGAATAGAAATGTACAGCGATCACCCATTTTCGGCCCACAATCTTTTTCATGGAAATCCCAGTCATATGAGTCGAGTCCATGCATGCTACGATCACGGTATGAATTTGAAGGCAAAATATTTTTGTGGAGATCTTAGATTTGGTCTTTCCCTGTCCATAATGCTAAATTGAGGAGGTGAAATAGAAATATGAATAGGAAACAAAAGAGAAATATACAGTGATCACGCATTTTCGGCCCACAATCTTTTTCATAGAAATCCCAGTCATATGAGTCGAGTCCATGCATGTTACGATCACGGTATGAATTTGAAGGCAAAATATTTTTGTGCAGATCTTAGATTAGGTCTTTCCCTGTCCATAATGCTAAATTGAGGAGGAAAATAGAAATATGAATACGAAACAGAACAGAAATGTACAGTGATCACCCATTTTCGGCCCACAATCTTTTTCATGGAAATCCCAGTCATATTTGTCGAGTCCATGCATGCTACGATCACGGTATGAATTTGAAGGCAAAATATTTTTGTGCAGATTTTAGATTAGGTCTTTCCCTGTCCATAATGCTAAATTGAGGAGGTAAAATAGAAATATAAATAGGAAACAAAAGAGAAATATACAGTGATCACGCATTTTCGGCCCACAATCTTTTTCATGGAAATCCCAGTCATATGAGTCGAGTCCATGCATGCTACGATCACGGTATGAATTTGAAGGCAAAATATTTTTGTGCAGAAAGTAGATTAGGTCTTTCCCTGGCCATAATGCTAAATTGAGGAAGTTAAATATAAATATAAATAGGAAACAGAATAGAAATGTACAGTGATCACCCATTTTCCGTCCACAATCTTTTTCATGGAAATCCCAGTCATACGAGTCGAGTCCATGCATGCTACGATCACGGTATGAATTTGAGGGCAAAATATTTTTGTGCTGATTTTAGATTAGGTCTTTCCCTGTCCATAATGCTAAATTGAGGAAGTAAAATATAAATATAAATAGGAAACAGAAGAGAAATGTACAGTGATCACCCATTTTCGGCCCACTATCTTTTTCTTGGAAATCCCAGTCATATAAGTCGAGTCAATGCATGCTACGATCACGGTAGTAATTTGACGGCAAAATATTTTTGTGCAGATTTTAGATTAGGTCTTTCCCTGTCCATAATGCAAAATTGAGGAGTTAAAATAGAAATATCAATAGGAAACAGAAGAGAAATGTACAGTGATCACCCATTTTCCGCCCACAATCTTTTCCATGGAAATCCCAGTCATATGAGTCGAGTCCATGCATGCTACGATCACGGTATGAATTTGAAGGCAAAATATTTTTGTGCAGATTTTAGATTAGATCTTTCCCTGTCCATAATGCTAAATTGAGGAGGTGAAATAGAAATATAAATAGGAAACAGAAGAGAAATGTACAGTGATCACCCATTTTCATCCCACAATCTTTTTCATGGAAATCCCAGTCATATGAGTCGAGTCCATGCATGCTACGATCACGGTATGAATTTGAAGGCAAAATATTTTTGTGAAGATCTTAGATTTGGTCTTTCCCTGTCCATAATGCTAAATTGAGGAGGTAAAATAGAAATATAAATAGGAAACAGAAGAGAAATGTACAGTGATCACCCATTTTCGGCCCACAATCTTTTTCATAGAAATCCCAGTCATATGAGTCGAGACAATGCATGCTAAGATCACGGTAGGAAATTGAAGGCAAAATATTTTTGTGCAGATCTTAGATTTGGTCTTTCCCTGTTCATAATGCTAAATTGAGGAGGAAAATTATAAATATAAATAGGAAACACAAGAGAAATGTACAGTGATCACCCATTTTTGGCCCACAATCTTTTTCATGGAAATCACAGTCATATGAGTCGAGACCATGCATGCTACGATCACGGTATGAATTTGAAGGCAAAATATTTTTGTACAGAACTTACATTAGGTCTTTCCCTGGCCATAATGCTAAATTGAGGAGGTAAAATATAAATATAAATAGGAAACAGAAGAAAAATGTACAGTGATCACCCATTTTCGGCCCACAACTTTTTTCATGGAAATCCCAGTCATATGAGTCGAGTCCATGCATGCTACGATCACGGTATGAATTTGAAGGCAAAATATTTTTTGCAGATTTTAGATTAGGTCTTTCCCTGTCCATAATGCTAAATTGAGGAGGTAAAATAGAAATATAAATAGGAAACAGAAGAGAAATGTACAGTGATCACCCATTTTCAGCCCACAATCTTTTTCATGAAAATCCCAGTCATATGAGTCGAGTCCATGCATGCTACGATCACGGTATGAATTTTAAGGGAAAATATTTTTTTGCAGATTTTAGATTAGGTCTTTCCCTGTCCATAATGCTAAATTGAGTTGGTAAAATATAAATATAAATAGGAAACAGTAGAGAAATGTACAGTGATCACCCATTTTCGGCCTACAATCTTTTTCATTGAAATCCCAGTCACATGAGTCGAGTCTATACATGCTACGATCACGGTATGAATTTGAAAGCAAAATATTTTTGTGCAGATCTTTGATTAGGTCTTTCCCTGTCCATAATGCTAAATTAAGGAGGTAAAATAGAAATATAAATAGGAAACAGAAGAGAAATGTACAGTGATCACCCATTTTCTGCCCACAATCTTTTTCATGGAAATCCCAGTAATATGAGTCGAGTCCATGCATGCTACGATCACGGTATGAATTTGAAGGCAAAATATTTTGTGCAGAGCTTAGATTAGGTCTTTCCCTGTCCATAATGCTAAATTGAGGAGGTAAAATATAAATATAAATAGGAAACAGAAGAGAAATGTACAGTGATCACCCATTTTCGGCCCACAATCTTTTTCATGTAAATCCCAGTCATATGAGTCGAGTGCATGCATGCTACGATCACGGTATGAATTTGAAGGCAAAATATTTTGTGCAGAGCTTAGATTAGGTCTTTCCCTGTCCATTATGCTAAATTGAGGAGGTAAAATATAAATATAAATAGGAAACAGAAGAGAAATGTACAGTGATCACCCATTTTCGGCCCACAATCTTTTTCATGGAAATCCCAGTCATATGAGTCGAGTGCATGCATGCTACGATCACGGTATGAATTTGAAGGCAAAATATTTTGTGCAGAGCTTAGATTAGGTCTTTCCCTGTCCATAAAGCTAAATTGAGGAGGTAAAATATAAATATAAATAGGAAACAGAAGAGAAATGTACAGTGATCACCCATTTTCGGCCCACAATCTTTTTCATGGAAATACCAGTCATATGAGTCGAGTCCATGCATCCTACGATCACGGTATGAATTTGAAGGCAAAATATTTTGTGCAGAGCTTAGATTAGGTCTTTCCCTGTCCATAATGCTAAATTGAGGAGGTAAAATATAAATATAAATAGGAAACAGAAGAGAAATGTACAGTGATCACGCATTTTCGGCCCACAATCTTTTTCATGGAAACCCCAGTCATATGAGTCGAGTCCATGCATGCTACGATCACGGTATGAATTTGAAGGCAAAATATTTTTGTGCAGATCTTGATTAGGTCTTTCCCTGTCCATAATGCTAAATTGAGGAGGTAAAATAGAAATATAAATAGAAAAATGAAAAGAAATGTACAGTGATCACCCATTTTCGGCCCACAATCTTTTTCATGGAAATCTCAGTCATATGAGTCGAGTCCATGCATGCTACGATCACGGTATGAATTTGAAGGCAAAATATTTTTGTGCAGATCTTGATTAGGACTTTCCCTGTCCATAATGCTAAATAGAGGAGGTAAAATAGAAATATAAATAGAAAAATGAAAAGAAATGTACAGTGATCACCCATTTTCGGCCCACAATCTTTTTCATGGAAATCTCAGTCATATGAGTCGAGTCCATGCATGCTACGATCACGGTATGAATTTGAAGGCAAAATATTTTCGTGCAGATTTTAGATTAGGTCTTTCCCTGTCCATAATGCTAAATTTAGGAGGTAAAATATAAATATAAATAGTAAACAGAAGAGAAATGTACAGTGATCACCCATTTTCGGCCCACAATCTTTTTCATGGAAATCCCAGTCATATGAGTCGAGTACATGCATGCTACGATCACGGTATGAATTTGAAGGCAAAATATTTTTGTGCAGATCTTAGATTAGGTCTTTCCCGGTCCATAATGCTAAATTGAGGAGGTAAAATAGAAATATAAATCGGAAACAGAAGAGAATTGTACAGTGATCACCCATTTTCGGCCCACAATCATTTTCATGGAAATCCCAGTCATATGAGTTGAGTCCATGCATGCTACGATCACGGTATGAATTTGAAGGCAAAATAGTTTTGTGCAGAGCTTAGATTAGGTCTTTCACTGGCGATAATGCTAAATTGAGGAGGTAAAATAGAAATATAAATAGGAAACAGAAGAGAAATGTACAGTGAACAACCATTTTGCGACCACAATCTTTTTCATGGAAATCCCAGTCATATGAGTCGAGTCCATGCATGCTACGATCACGGTATGAATTTGAAGGCAAAATATTTTTGTGCAGATTTTAGATTAGGTCTTTCCCTGTACATAATGCTAAATTGAGGAGGTAAAATATAAATATAAATAGTAAACAGAACAGAAATGTACAGTGAACACACATTTTCGGCCCACAATCTTTTTCATGGAAATCCCAGTCGTATAAGTCGAGTCCATGCATGCTACGATCACGGTATGAATTTGAAGGCAAAATATTTTTGTGCAGATCTTGATTAGGTCTTTCCCTGTCCATAATGCTAAATTGAGGAGGTAAAATAGAAATATAAATAGAAAAATGAAAAGAAATGTACAGGGATCACCCATTTTCAGCCCACAATCATTTTCATGGAAATCTCAGTCATATGTGTCGAGTCCATGCATGCTACGATCACGGTATGAATTTGAAGGCAAAATATTTTTGTGCAGATCTTGATTAGGTCTTTCCCTGTCCATAATGCTAAATTGAGGAGGTAAAATATAAATATAAATAGGAAACAGAAGAGAAATGTACAGTGATCACCCATTTTCAGCCCACATTCTTTTTCATGGAAATCCCAGTCATATGAGTCGAGTCCATGCATGCTACGATCTCGGTATGAATTTGAAGGCAAAATATTTTTGTGCATATTTTAGATTAGGTCTTTCCCTGTCCATAATGCTAAATTGAGGAGGTAAAATAGAAATATAAATAGGAAACAGAAGAGAAATGTACAGTGATCACGCATTTTCGGCCCACAATCTTTTTCATGGAAATCCCAGTCTTATGAGTCGAGTCCATGCATGCTACGATCACGGTATGAATTTGAAGGCAAAATATTTTTGTGCAGATTTTAGATTAGGTCTTTCCCTGTCCATAATGCTAAATTGAGGAGGTACAATAGAAATATAAATAGGAAACAGAAGAGAAATGTACAGTGATCACCCGTTTTCGGCCCATAAGTTTTTAATGGAAATCCCAGGCATATGAGTCGAGTCCATGCATGCTACGATCACGGAATGAATTTGAAGGCAAAATATTTTTGTGCAGATATTGATTAGGTCTTTCCCTCTCCATAATGCTAAATTGAGGAGGTAAAATAGAAATATAAATAGGAAACAGAAGAGAAATGTACAGTGATGACCCATTTTGTGCCCACAATCTTTTTCATTGAAATCCCAGACATATGATTCGAGTCCATGCATGCTACGTTCACGGTATGAATTTGGAGGCAAAATATTTTTGTGCAGATCTTAGATTATGTCATTCCCTGTTCATGATGCTAAATTGAGGAGGTAAAATAGAAATATAAATAGGAAATAGAAGAGAAATGTACAGTGATCACCCATTTTCGGCCCACAATCTTTTTCATGGAAATCCCAGTCATATTAGTCGAGTCCATGCATGCTACGATCACGGTATGAATTTGAAGGGAACATATTTTTTTGCAGATTTTATATTAGGTCTTTCCCTGTCCATAATGCTAAATTGAGGAGGTAAATTAGAAATATAAATAGGAAACAGAAGAGAAATGTACAGTGATCACCCATTTTCGGCCCACTATCTTTTTCATGGAAATCCCAGTCATATGAGTCGAGTCCATGCATGCTACGGTCACGGTATGAAATTGAAGGCAAAATATTTTTGTGCAGATCTTAAATTAGGTCTTTCCCTGTCCATAATGCTAAATTGAGGAGGTAAAATAGAAATATAAATAGGAAACAGAAGAGAAATGTACAGTGATCAACCATTTTCGGCCCACTATCCTTTTCATGGAAATCCCAGTCATATGAGTCGAGTCCATGCATGCTACGATCACGGTATGAATTAGAAGGCAAAATATTTTTGTGCAGAGATAGATTAGATCTTTCCCTGGACATAATGCTAAATTGAGGAGCTAAAATATAAATATAAATAGGAAACAGAAGAGAAATGTACAGTGATCACCCATTTTCGGCCCACAATCTTTTTCATGGAAATCCCAGTCATATGAGTCGAGTCCATGCATGCTACGATCACGGCATGAATTTGAAGGCAAAATATTTTTGTGCAGATCTTAGATTAGGTCTTTCCCTGTCCATAATGCTAAATTGAGGAGGTAAAATACAAATATGAATAGGAAACAGAAGAGAAATGTACAGTGATCGACCATTTTCTGCCCACAAGCTTTTTCATGGAAATCCCAGTCATATGAGTCGTGTCCATGCATGCTACGATCACGGTATGAATTTGAAGGGAACATATTTTTTTGCAGATTTTAAATTAGGTCTTTCCCTGGCCATAATGCTAAATTGAGGAGGTAAAATATAAATATAAATAGGAAACAGAAGAGAAATGTACAGTGATCCCCCATTTTCGGCCCAGAAACTTTTTCATGGAAATCCCAGTCATATGAGTCAAGTCCATGCATGCTACGTTCACGGTATGAATTTGAGGGCAAAATATTTTTGTGCAGATCTTAGATGAGTTCTTTCCCTGACCATAATGCTAAATTGAGGAGGTAAAATTGAAATATAAATAGGAAACAGAAGAGAAATGTACAGTGATCACCCATTTCCGGCCCACAATCTTTTTCATGGAAATCCCAGTCATATGAGTAGAGTTCATGCATGCTACGATCACGGTATGAATTTGAAGTCAAAATATTTTTGTGCAGATCTTAGATTAGGTCTTTCCCTGTCCATAATGCTAAATTGAGGAGGTAAAATAGAAATATAAATAGAAAACAGAATAGAAATGTACAGTGATCACCCATTTTCGGCCCACAATCTTTTTCATGGAAATCCCAGTCATATGAGTCGAGTCCATGCATGCTACTATGACGGTATGAATTTGAAGGCAAAATATTTTTGTGCAGATCTTAGATTAGGTATTTCCCTGTCCATAATGATAAATTGAGGAACTAAAATATAAATATAAATAGGAAAATGAAGAGAAATGTACAGTGATCACCCATTTTCGGCCCACAATCTTTTTCATGGAAATCCCAGTCATATGAGTCGAGTCCATGCATGCTACGATCACGGTATGAATTTGAAGGCAAAATATTTTTGTGCAGATATTAGATAAGGTCTTTCCCTGTGCATAATGCTAAATTGAGCAGGTAAAATATAAATATAAATAGGAAACAAGAGAAATGTACAGTAATCACCCATTTTCGGCCCACAATCTTTTTCATGGAAATCCCAGTCGTATGAGTCGAGTCCATGCATGCTACGATCACGGTATGAATTTGAAGGCAAAATATTTTTGTGCAGAGCTTAGAATAGGTCTTTCCCTGTCCATAATGCTAAATTGAGGAGGTAAAATTGAAATATAAATAGGAAACAGAAGAGAAATGTACAGTGATCACCCATTTTCGGCCCACAATCTTTTTCATGGAAATCCCAGTCATATGAGTCGAGTCCATGCATGCTACGATCACGTTATGAATTTGAAGGCAACATATTTTTTCGCAGATTTTAGATTAGGTCTTTCCCTGTCCATAATGCTAAATTGAGGAGGTAAAATAGAAATTTAAATAGGAAACAGAAGAGAAATGTACAGTGATCACCCATTTTCGGCCCACAATCTTTTTCATGGAAATCCCAGTCATATAAGTCGTGTCCATGCATGCTACGATCATGGTATGAATTTGAAGGCAAAATATTTTTGTGCAGATCTTAGATTAGGTCTTTCCCTGTCCATAATGCTAAATTGAGGAGGTAAAATAGAAATATAAATAGGAAACAGAAGAGAAATGTACAGTGATCACCCATTTTCGACCGACAATCTTTTTCATGGAAATCCCAGTCATATGAGTCGTGTCCATGCATGCTACGATCACGGTATGAATTTGAAGGCAAAATATTTTTTTGCAGATCTTAGATTAGGTCTTTCCCTGGACATAATGATAAATTGAGGAACTAAAATATAAATATAAATAGGAAAATGAAGAGAAATGTACAGTGATCACCCATTTTCGGCCCACAATCTTTTTCATGGAAATCCCAGTCATATGAGTGGAGTCCATGCATGCTACGATCACGGTATGAATTTCAAGGCAAAATATTTTTGTGCAGATTTTAGATTAGGTCTTTCCCTGTCCATAATGCTAAATTGACGAGGTAAAATATAAATATAAATAGGAAACAGAAGAGAAATGTACAGTGATCCCCCATTTTCGGCCCAGAAACTTTTTCATGGAAATCCCAGTCATATGAGTCAAGTCCATGCATGCTACGTACACGGTATGAATTTGAGGGCAAAATATTTTTGTGCAGATCTTAGATGAGGTCTTTCCCTGTCCATAATGCTAAATTGAGGAGGTAAAATTGAAATATAAATAGGAAACAGAAGAGAAATGTACAGTGATCACCCATTTCCGGCCCACAATCTTTTTCATGGAAATCCCAGTCATATGAGTAGAGTTCATGCATGCTACGATCACGGTATGAATTTGAAGGCAAAATATTTTTGTGCAGATCTTAGATTAGGTCTTTCCCTGTGCATAATGCTAAATAGAGGAGGTAAAATAGAAATATAAATAGGAAACAGAAGAGAAATGTACAATGATCACCCATTTTCGGCCCACAATCTTTTTCATGGAAATCCCAGTCATATGAGTCGAGTCCATGCATGCTACGATCACGGTATGAATTTGAAGGGAACATATTTTTTTGCAGATTTTAAATTAGGTCTTTCCCTGGCCATAATGCTAAATTGAGGAGGTAAAATATAAATATAAATAGGAAACAGAAGAGAAATGTACAGTGATCCCCCATTTTCGGCCCAGAAACTTTTTCATGGAAATCCCAGTCATATGAGTCAAGTCCATGCATGCTACGTTCACGGTATGAATTTGAGTGCAAAATATTTTTGTGCAGATCTTAGATGAGGTCTTTCCCTGTCCATAATGCTAAATTGAGGAGGTAAAATTGAAATATAAATAGGAAACAGAAGAGAAATGTACAGTTATCACCCATTTCCGGCCCACAATCTTTTTCATGGAAATCCCAGTCATATGAGTAGTGTTCATGCATGCTACGATCACGGTATGAATTTGAAGTCAAAATATTTTTGTGCAGATCTTAGATTAGGTCTTTCCCTGTCCATAATGCTAAATTGAGGAGGTAAAATAGAAATATAAATAGAAAACAGAATAGAAATGTACAGTGATCACCCATTTTCGGCCCACAATCTTTTTCATGGAAATCCCAGTCATATGAGTCGTGTCCATGCATGCTACTATCACGGTATGAATTTGAAGGCAAAATATTTTTGTGCAGATCTTAGATTATGTCTTTCCCTGTCCATAATGATAAATTGAGGAACTAAAATATACATATAAATAGGAAAATGAAGAGAAATGTACAGTGATCACCCATTTTCGGCCCACAATCTTTTTCATGGAAATCCCAGTCATATGAGTCGAGTCCGTGCATGCTACGATCACGGTATGAATTTGAAGGCAAAATATTTTTGTGCAGATCTTAGATTAGGTCTTTCCCTGTGCATAATGCTAAATTGAGGAGGTAAAATAGAAATATAAATAGGAAACAGAAGAGAAATGTACAATGATCACCCATTTTCGGCCCACAATCTTTTTCATGGAAATCCCAGTCATATGAGTCGAGTCCATGCATGCTACGATCACGGTATGAATTTGAAGGCAAAATATTTTTGTGCACAGCTTAGATTAGGACTTTCCCTCTCCATAATGCTAAATTGAGGAGGTAAAATATAAATATAAATAGGAAACAGAAGAGAAATGTACAGTAATCACCAATTTCTGCCCACTATCTTTTTCATGGAAATCCCAGTCGTATGAGTCGAGTCCATGCATGCTACGATCACGGTATGAATTTGAAGGCAAAATATTTTTGTGCAGAGCTTAGATTAGGTCTTTCCCTGTCCATAATGCTAAATTGAGGAGGTAAAATAGAAATATAAATAGGAAACAGAAGAGAAATGTACAGTGATCACCCATTTTCTGCCCACAATCTTTTTCAGGGAAATCCCAGTCATATGAGTCGAGTCCATGCATGCTACGATCACGGTATGAATTTGAAAGCAAAATATTTTTTTGCAGAGCTTAGATTAGGTCTTTCCCTGACCATATTGCTAAATTGAGGAGGTAAAATAAAAATATAAATAGGAAACAGAAGAGAAATGTACAGTGATCACCCATTTTCGGCCCACAATCTTTTTCATGGAAATCCCAGTCATATGAGTCGAGTCCATGCATGCTACGATCACGTTATGAATTTGAAGGCAACATATTTTTTCGCAGATTTTAGATTAGCTCTTTCCCTGTCCATAATGCTAAATTGAGGAGGTAAAATAGAAATATAAATAGGAAAAAGAAGAGAAATGTACAGTGATCACCCATTTTCGGCCCACAATCTTTTTCATGGAAATCCCAGTCATATGAGTGGAGTCCATGCATGCTACGGTCACGGTATGAATTTGAGGGCAAAATATTTTTGTGCAGATCTTAGATGAGGTCTTTCTCTGTCCATAATGCTAAATTGAGGAGGTAAAATATAAATATAAATAGGAAACAGAAATGTACAGTGATCACCCATTTTCGGCCCACAATCTTTTTCATGGAAATCCCAGTCATATTTGTCGCGTCCATGCATGCTACGAACACGGTATGAATTTGAAAGCAAAATATTTTTGGGAAGATTTTAGATTAGGAATTTCTCTGTCCATAATGCTAAATTGAGGAGGTAAAATAGAAATATAAATAGAAAACAGAAGAGAAATGTACAGTGATCACCCATTTTCTGCCCACAATCTTTTTCATGAAAATCCCAGTCATATGAGTCGAGTCCATACATGCTACGATCACGGTATGAATTTGAAGGCAAAATATTTTTGTGCAGATCTTGATTAGGTCGTTCCCTGTCCATAATGCTAAATTGAGGAGGTAAAATAGAAATATAAATAGAATACAGAAGAGAAATGTACAGTGATCACCCATTTTCGGCCCACAATCGTTTTCATGGAAATCCCAGTCATATGAGTCGAGTCCATGCATGCTACGATCACGGTATTAATTTGAAGGCAAAATATTTTTGTGCAGATCTTGATTAGGTCTTTCCCTGTCCATAATGCTACATTGAGGAGGTAAAATAGAAATATAAATAGGAAACAGAAGAGAAATGTACAGTGATCACCCATTTTCGGCCCACAATCTTTTTCATGGAAATCCCAGTCATATGAGTCGAGTTCCCACATGCTACGATCACGGTATGAATTTGAAGGCAAAATATTTTTGTGCAGATTTTAGATTAGGTCATTCCCTGTCTATAATGCTAAATTGAGGAGGTAAAATAAAAATATAAATAGGAAACAGAAGAGAAATGTACAGTGATCACCCATTTTCGGCCCACAATCTTTTTCATGGAAATCCCAGTCATATGAGTCGAGTCAATGCATGCTACGATCACGGTATGAATTTGAAGGCAAAATATTTTTTTGCAGATTTTAGATTAGGTCTTTCCCTGTCCACAATGCTAAATTAAGAAATTAAAATAGAAATGTAATTAGGAAACGGAAGAGAAATGTACAGAGATCACCCATTATATGCCCACAATCTTTTTCATGGAAATCCCAGTCGCATGAGTCGAGTCCATGCATTCTACGATCACGGTATGAATTTGAAGGAAAAATATTTTTTTGCAGATTTTAGATTTGGTCTTTCCCTGTCCACAATGCTAAATTAAGGTAGTAAAATAGAAATATAAATAGGAAACAGAAGAGAAATGTACAGTGATCACCAATTTTCTGCTCACAATCTTTTTCATGGAAATCCCTGTCATATGAGTCGAGTCCATGCATGCTACGATCACGGTATGAATTTGAAGGCAAAATATTTTTTTGCAGATTTTAGATTAGGTCTTTCCCTGTCCACAATGCTAAATTAAGGAAGTAAATATAAATATAAATAGGAAACAGAAGAGAAATGTACAGTGATCACCCATTTTCTGCTCACAATCTTTTTTATGGAAATCCCAGTCATATGAGTAGAGTCCATGCATCCTACGTTCACGGTATGAATTTGAAGGCAAAATATTTTTGTGCAGATCTTAGATTTGGTCTTTCCCTGTCCATAATGCTAAATTGAGGAGGTAAAATATAAATATAAATAGGAAACAGAAGAGAAATGTACAATGATCACCCATTTTCAGCCCACAATCTTTTTCATGGAAATCCCAGTCATATGAGTCGAGTCCATGCATCCTACGATCACGGTATGAATTTGAAGGCAAAATATTTTTGTGCAGATCTTAGATTAGTTCATTCCCTGTCCATAATGCTAAATTGAGGAGGTAAAATATAAATATAAATAGGAAACAGAAGAGAAATGTACAGTGATCACCCATTTTCGGCCCGCAATCTTTTTCATGGAAATCCCAGTCATATGAGTCGAGTCCATGCATGCTACGATCACGGTATGAATTTGAAGGCAAAATATTTATGTGCAGAGCTTAGATTAGGTCTTTCCGTGGCCATAATGCTAAATTGAGAAGATAAAATATAAACATAAATAGGAAACAGAAGAGAAATGTACAGTGATCACCCATTTTCGGCCCGCAATCTATTTCATGGAAATCCCAGTCATATGAGTCGAGTCCATGCATACTACGATCACGGTATGAATTTGAAGGCAAAATATTTTTGTGCAGATCTTAGATTAGGTCTTTCCGTGGCCCTAATACTAAATTGAGGAGGTAAAATAGAAATATCAATAGGAAACAGAAGAGAAATGTACAGTGATCACCCATTTTCATCCCGCAATCTTTTTCATGGAAATCCCAGTCATATGAGTCGAGTCCATGCATACTACGATCACGGTATGAATTTGAAGGCAAAATATTTTTGTGCAGATTTTAGATTAGGTCTTTCCCTGTCCATAATGCTAAATTGAGGAGGTAAAATAAAAATATAAATAGGAAACAGAAGAGAAATGTACAGTGATCACCCATTTTCGGCCCACAATCTTTTTCATGGAAATCCCAGTCATATGAGTCGAGTCCATGCATGCTACGATCACGGTAAGAATTTGAAGGCAAAATATTTTTGTGCAGATCTTAGATTTGGTCTTTCGCTGTCCATAATGCAAAATTGAGGAGGTAAAATAGAAATATAAATAGGAAACAGAAGCAAATGTACAATGATCTCCCATTTTCGGCCCACAATCTTTTTCATGGAAATCCCAGTCATATGAGTCGAGTCCATGCATGCTACGATCACGGTATGAATTTGAAGGCAAAATATTTGTTTGCAGATTTTAGATTAGGTCTTTCCCTGTCCATAATGCTAAATTAAGGAAGTAAAATAGAAATATAAATAGGAAACAGAAGAGAAATGTACACTGATCACCCATTTTCTGTCCACAATTTTTTCATGGAAATCCCAGTCATATGTGTCGAGTCCATACATGCTACGATCACGGTATGAATTTGAAGGCAAAATATTTTTTTGCAGAACTTAGATTAGGTCTTTCCCTATCCATTATGCTAAATTGAGGGGGTAAAATAGAAATATAAAAAGGAAACAGAACAGAAATGTACAGTGATCACCCATTTTCTGCCCACAATCCTTTTCATGGAAATCCCAGTCATATGAGTCGAGTCCATGCATGCTACGATCACGGTATGAATTTGAAGGCAAAATATTTTTTTGCAGATCTTAGATTAGGTCTTTCCCTGTCCATAATGCTAAATGAAGGAAGAAAAATATAAATATAAATAGGAAACAGAAGAGAAATGTACAGTGATCACCCATTTTCTGTCCACAATCTTTTTCATGGAAATCCCAGTCATATGCGTCGAGTCCATACATGCTACGATCACGGTATGAATTTGAAGGCAAAATATTTTTTTGCAGATCTTAGATTAGGTCTTTCCCTGTCCATAATGCTAAATTGACGAGGTAAATTAGAAATATAAATAAGAAACAGAAGAGAAATGTACAGTGATCACCCATTTTCGGCCCACTATCTTTTTCATGGAAATCCCAGTCATATGAGTAGAGTCCATGCATGCTACGATCACGGTATGAATTTGAAGGCAAAATATTTTTTTGCAGATCTTAGATTAGGTCTTTCACTGTCCATAATGCTAAATTGAGGAAGTAAAATACAAATATAGATAGGAAACAGAAGAGAAATGTACAGTGATCACCCATTTTCTGCTCACAATCTTTTTCATGGAAATCCCAGTCATATGAGTCGAGTCAATACATGCTACGATCACGGTATGAATTTGAAGGCAAAATATTTTTTTGCAGAGCTTAGATTAGGTCTTTCCCTGTCCATAATGCTAAATTGAGGAGGTAAAATATAAATATAAATAGGAAACAGAAGAGAAATGTACAGTGATCACCCATTTTCGGCCCACAATATTTTTCATGGAAATCCCAGTCATATGAGTCGAGTCCATGCATGCTAGGATCACGGTATGAATTTGAAGGCAAAATATTTTTGTGCAGATCTTAGATTATGTCTTTCTCTGTACATAATGCTAAATTGAGGAGGTAAAATAGAAATATAAATAGGAAACAGAAGAGAAATGTACAGTGATCACCCAATTTTTTGCACACAACATTTTTCATGGAAATCCCAGTCATATGAGTCGAGTCCATGCATGCTACGATCACGGTATGAATTTGAAGGCAAAATATTTTTGTGCAGATCTTAGATTAGGTCTTTCCCTGTCCATAATGCTAAATTGAGGAGGTAAAATATAATTATAAATAGGAAACAGAAGAGAAATGTTCAGTGATCACCCATTTTCTGCCCACAATGTTTTTTATGGAAATCCCAGTCATATGAGTCGATTGAATGCATGCTACGATCACGGTATGAATTTGAAAGCAAAATATTTTTGTGCAGATTTTAGATTAGGTCTTTCCCTCTCTATAATGCTAAATTGAGGAGGTAAAATATAATTATAAATAGGAAACAGGAGAGAAATGTACAGTGATCACCAATTTTCGGCCTACAATCTTTTTCATGGAAATCCCAGTCACATGAGTCGAGTCCATGCATGCTACGATCACGGTATGAATTTGAAAGCAAAATATTTTTGTGAAGATTTTAGATTAGGACTTTCCATGTCCATAATGCTAAATTGAGAAGGTAAAATAGAAATATAAATAGGAAACAGAAGAGAAATATACAGTGATCACCCATTTTCGGCCCACAATCTTTTTCCTGGAAATCCCAGTCATATGAGTCGAGTCATGCATGCTACGAACACGGTATGAATTTGAAAGCAAAATATTTTTGTGCAAATTTTAGATTAGATCTTTCCCTGTCCATAATGCTAAATTGAGGAGGTAAAATATAAATATAAATAGGAAACAGAAGAGAAATGTACAGTGATCACCCATTTTCGGCCGACAATCTTTTTCATGGAAATAGCAGTCATATGAGTCGAGTCCATGCATGCTACGGTCACGGTATGAATTTGAAGGCAAAATATTTTTGTACAGTGCTTAGATTAGGTCTTTCTCTGTCCATAATGCTAAATTGATGGAGGTAAAATATAAATATAAATAGAAAACAGAAAAGAAATGTACAGTGATCACCCATTTTCGGCCCACAATCTTTTTCATGGAAATCCGAGTCATATGAGTCGAGTCAATGCATGCTACGATCACGGTATGAATTTGAAGGCAAAATATTTTTGTGCAGATATTAGATTTGGTCTTTCCCTGTCCATAATGCTAAACTGAGGAGGTAAAATATAATTATAAATAGGAAACAGGAGAGAAATGTACAGTGATCACCCATTTTCGGCCTACAATCTTTTTCATGGAAATCCCAGTCATATGAGTCGAGTCCATGCATGCTACGATCACGGTATGAATTTGAAAGCAAAATATTTTTGTGAAGATTTTAGATTAGTTCTTTCCCGGTCCAAAATGCTAAATTGAGGAGGTAAAATATGAATATAAATAGGAAACAGAAGAGTAATGTACAGTGATCACCCATTTTCGGCCCACAATCTTTTTCATGGAAATCCCAGTCATATGAGTCGAGTCCATGCATGCTACGATCACGGTATGAATTTGAAGGCAAAATATTTTTGTACAGATTTTAGATTAGGTCTTTCCCTGTCCATAATGCTAAATTGAGGAGGTAAAATAGAAATATAAATAGGAAGCAGAAGAGAAATGTACAGTGATCACCCATTTTCGGCCCACAATCTTTTTCATGGAAATCCCAGTCATATGAGTCGAGTCCATGCATGCTACGATCACGGTATGAATTTGAAGGCAAAATATTTTTGTGCAGATTTTAGATTAGGTTTTTCCCTGTCCATAATGCTAAATTGAGGAGGTAAAATAGAAATATAAATAGGAAACAGAAGAGAAATGTACAGTGATCACCCGTTTCCGGGCCACAATCTTTTTCATGGAAATCCCAGTCATATGAGTCGAGTTCATGCATGCTACGATCACGGTATGAATTTGAAGGCAAAATATTTTTGTGCAGAGCTTAGATTAGGTCTTTCCCTGTCCATAATGCTAAATTGAGGAGGTAAAATAGAAATATAAATAGGAAACGGAAGAGAAATGTACAGTGATCACCCATTTTCGGCCCACAATCTTTTTCATGGAAATCCCAGTCATATGAGTCGAGTCCATGCATGCTACGATCACGGTATGAATTTGAAAGCAAAATATTTTTGTGCAGATATTAGATTATGACTTTCACTGACCATAATGCTAAATTGAGGAGGTAAAATAGAAATATAAATAGGCAACAGATAAGTAATGTACAGTGATCACCCATTTTCGGCCCACAATCTTTTTCATGGAAATCCCAGTCATATGAGTCGAGTCAATGCATGCTACGATCACGGTATGAATTTGAAGGCAAAATATTCTTGTGCAGATTTTAGATTAGGTCTTTCCCTGTCCATAATGCTAAACTGAGGAGGTAAAATATAATTATAAATAGGAAACAGGAGAGAAATGTACAGTGATCACCCATTTTCGGCCTACAATCTTTTTCATGGAAATCCCAGTCATATGAGTCGAGTCCATGCATGCTACGATCACGGTATGAATTTGAAAGCAAAATATTTTTGTGCAGATTTTAGATTAGGTCTTTCCCTGTCCATAATGCTAAACTGAGGAGGTAAAATATAATTATAAATAGGAAACAGGAGAGAAATGTACAGTGATCACCCATTTTCGGCTCACAATCTTTTACATGTAAATCCCAGTCATATAAGTCGCGTCCATGCATGCTACGATCACGGTGTGAATTTGAAGGCAAAATATTTTTGTGCAGAGCTTAGATTAGGTCTTTCCCTGTCCATAATGCTAAATTGAGGAGGTAAAATAGAAATATAAATAGGAAAGAGAAGAGAAATGTACAGTGATCACCCATTTTCAGCCCACAATCTTTTTCATGGAAATCCCAGTCATATGAGTCGAGTCCATGCATGCTACGATCACGGTATGAATTTGAAGGCAAAATATTTTTGTGCAGAGCTTAGATTAGGTCTTTCCCTGTCCATAATGCTAAATTGAGGAGGTAAAATAGAAATATTAATAGGAAACAGAAGAGAAATGTACAGTGATCACCCATTTTCGGCCGACAATCTTTTTCATGGAAATCCCAGTCATATGAGTCGAGTCCATGCATGCTACGATCACGGTATGAATTTGAAGGCAAAATATTTTTGTGCAGAGCTTAGATTAGGTCTTTCACTGTCCATAATGCTAAGTTGAGGAGGTAAAATAGAAATGTAAATAGGAAACAGAAGAGAACTGTACAGTGATCACCCATTTTCGGCCCACAATCTTTTTCATGGAAATCCCAGTCATATGATTCGAGTCCGTGCATGCTACGATCACGGTATGAATTTGAAGGGTAAATATTTTTGGGCATAGCTTAGATTAGGTCTTTCACTGTTCATAATGCTAAATGAAGGAAGTAAAATAGAAATATAAATAGGAAAGAGAAGAGAAATGAACAGTGATCACCCATTTTCGGCCCAGAATCTTTTTCATGGAAATCCCAGTCATATGAGTCGAGTCCATGCATGCTACGATCACGGTATGAATTTGAAGGCAAAATATTTTTGTGCAGAGCTTAGATTAGGTCTTTCCCCGTCCATAATGCTAAATGAAGGAAGTAAAATAGAAATATAAATAGGAAACAGTAGAGAAATGTACAGTGATCAGCGATTTTCGGCCGACAATCTTTTTCATGGAAATCCCAGTCATATGAGTCGAGTCCATGCATGCTACGATCACGGTATGAATTTGAAGGCAAAATATTTTTGTGCAGATCTTAGATTAGGTCTTTCACTGTACATAATGCTAAATTGAGGAGGTAAAATAGAAATGTAAATAGGAAACAGAAGAGAAATTACACTGATCACCCATTTCCGGCCCACAATCTTTTTCTTGGAAATCCCAGTCATATGAGTCGAGTCCATGCATGCTACGATCACGGTATGTATTTGAAGGCAAAATATTTTTGTGCAGATCTTAGATTAGGTCTTAACCCTATCTATAATGCTAAATTGAGGAGGTAAAATATAAATATAAAGAGGAAACAGAAGAGAAATGTACAGTGATCACCCATTTTTGGCGCACAATCTTTTTCATGGAAATCCCAGTCATATGAGTCGAGTCCATGCGTGCTACGATCACGGTATGAATTTGAAGGCAAAATATTTTTGTGCAGAACTTAGATTAGGTCTTTCACTGTCCATAATGCTAAATTGAGGAGGTAAAATATAAATGTAAATAGGAAACTGAAGAGAAATGTACAGTGTTCACCCATTTCCGGCCCACAATCTTTTTCATGGAAATCCCAGTCATATGAGTCGAGTCCATGCATGCTACGATCACGGTATGAATTTGAAGGCAAAATATTTTTGTGCAGATCTTAGATTAGGTCTTTACCTGGCCATAATGCTAAATTGAGGAGGTAAAATAGAAATATAAATAGGAAAGAGAAGAGAAATGTACAGTGATCACCCATTTTCGGCCCACAATCTTTTTCATGGAAATCCCAGTCATATGAGTCGAGTCCATGCATGCTGCGATCACGTTATGAATTTGAAGGCAAAATATTTTTGTGCAGAGTTTAGATTAGGTCTTTCCCTGTCCATAATGCTAAATGAAGGAAGTCAAATAGAAATATAAATAGGAAACAGAAGAGAAATGTACAGTGATCACCGATTTTCGGCCGACAATCTTTTTCATGGAAATCCCAGTCATATGACTCGAGTCCATGCATGCTACGATCACGGTATGAATTTGAAGGCAAAATATTTTTGTGCAGAGCTTAGATTAGGTCTTTCTCTATCTATAATGCTAAATGAAGGAAGTAAAATAGAAATATAAATAGGAAACAGAAGAGAAATGAATAGTGATCACCCATTTTCGGCGCACAATCTTTTTCATGGAAATCCCAGTCATATGAGTCGAGTCCATGCATGCTACGATCACGGTATGAATTTGAAGGCAATATATTTTTCTGCAGATCTTAGATTAGGTCTTTACCGGGCCATAATGCTAAATTGAGGAGGTAAAATAGAAATAGGAAAGAGAAGAGAAATGTACAGTGATCACCCATTTTCGGCGCTCAATGTTTTTCAAGGAAATCCCAGTCATATGAGTCGAGTCTATGCATGCTACGATCACGGTATGAATTTGAAGGCAAAATATTTTTGTGCAGAGCTTAGATTAGGTCTTTCCCTGTCCATAATGCTAAATGAAGGAAGTAAAATAGAAATATAAATAGGAAACAGAAGAGAAATGTACAGTGATCACCCATTTTCGGCCCACAATCTTTTTCATGGAAATCCCAGTCATATGAGTCGAGTCCATGCATGCTGCGATCACGTTATGAATTTGAAGGCAAAATATTTTTGTGCAGAGTTTAGATTAGGTCTTTCCCTGTCCATAATGCTAAATGAAGGAAGTCAAATATAAATATAAATAGGAAACAGAAGAGAAATGAACAGTGATCACCCATTTTCGGCCCACAATCTTTTTCATGGAAATCCCAGTCATATGAGTCGAGTCCATGCATGCTACGATCACGGTATGAATTTGAATCCAAAATATTTTTGTGCAGATTTTAGAATAGGTCTTTCCCTGTCCATAATTCTAAATTCAGGAGGTAAAATAGAAATATAAATAGGAAACAGAAGAGAAATGTACTGTGATCACCCATTTTCTGCCCACAATCTTTTTCATGGAAATCCCAGTCATATGAGTCGAGTCAATGCATGCTACGATCGCGGTAGGAATTTGAAGGCAAAATATTTTTGTGCAGATTTTCGATTATGTCTTTCCCTGTCCATAATGCTAAATTGAGGAGGTAAAATATAAATATAAATAGGAAACAGAAGAGAAATGTACAGTGATCACCCATTTTCGGCCCACTATCTTTTTCATGGAAATCCCAGTCATATGAGTCGAGTCCATGCATGCTACGATCACGGTATGAATTTAAAGGCAAAAGGTTTTTGTGCAGATCTTAGATTAGGTCTTTCCCTGTCTATAATGCTAAATTGACGATGTAAAATAGAAATATAAATAGGAAAGAGAAGAGAAATGTACAGTGATCACCCATTTTCAGCCCACAATCTTTTTCATGGAAATCCCAGTCATATGAGTCGAGTCCATGCATGCTACGATCACGGTATGAATTTTAAGGGAAAATATTTTTTTGCAGATCTTAGATTAGGTCTTTCCCTGTCCATAATGCTAAATTGAGTTGGTACAATAGAAATATAAATAGGAAACAGAAGAGAAATGTACAGTGATCACCGATTTTCGGACCACAATCTTTTTCATGGAAATCCCAGTCATATGTGTCGAGTCCATGCATGCTACGATCACGGTATGAATTTAAAGGCAAAAGGATTTGTGCAGATCTTAGATTAGGTCTTTCCCTGTCTATAATGCTAAATTGACGATGTAAAATAGAAATATAAATAGGAAAGAGAAGAGAAATGTACAGTGATCACCCATTTTCAGCCCACAATCTTTTTCATGGAAATCCCAGTCATATGAGTCGAGTCCATGCATGCTACAATCACGGTATGAATTTGAAGGGAAAATATTTTTGTACAGAGCTTAGATTAGGTCTTTCCCTGTACATAATGCTAAATTGAGGAGGTAAAATAGAAATATAAATAGGAAACAGAAGAGAAACGTACAGTGATCACCCACATTCGGCCCACAATCTTTTTCATGGAAATCCCAGTCCTATGAGTCGTGTCCATGCATGCTACGATGACGGTATGAATTTGAAGGCAAAATATTTTTGTGCAGATCTTAGATTAGGTCTTTCCCTGTCCATAATGCTAAATTGAGGAGGTAAAATAGAAATATCAATAGGAAACAGAAGAGAAATGTACAGTGATCACCCATTTTCCGCCCACAATCTTTTCCATGGAAATCCCAGTCATATGATTCGAGTCCATGCATGCTACGTTCACGGTATGAATTTGAAGGCAAAATATTTTTGTGCAGGTTTTAGATTCGGTCTTTCCCTGTCCATAATGCTAAATTCAGGAGTTAAAATATAAATATAAATAGGAAACAGAAGAGAAATGTACAGTGATCACCCATTTTCGGCCCACAATCTTTTTCATGGAAATCCCAGTCATATGAGTCGAGTCCATGCATGCTACGATCACGGTATGAATTTAAAGGCAAAATATTTTTGAGCAGATTTTAGATTAAGTCTTTCCCTGTCCATAATGCTAAATTGAGGAGGTAAAATATAAATATAAATAGTAAACATAACAGAAATGTACGGTGAACACCCATTTTCGGCCCACAATCTTTTCCATGGAAATCCCAGTCATATGATTCGAGTCCATGCATGCTACGTTCACGGTATGAATTTGACGGCAAAATATTTTTTTGCAGATCTTAGATTAGGTCTTTCCCTGTCCATAATGCTAAATTGAGGAAGTAAAATAGAAATAGTAATGGAAAACAGAAGAGAAATGTACAGTGATCACCCATTTTCTGCCCACAATCTTTTTCATGGAAATCCCAGTCATATGAGTCGATTCCATCAATGCTACGATCACGGTATTAATTTGAAGGCAAAACATTTTTTTGCAGATCTTAGATTAGGTCTTTCCCTGTCCATAATGCTAAATTGAGGAAGTAAAATAGAAATAGTAATGGGAAACAGAAGAGAAATGTACAGTGATCACCCATTTTGTGCCCACAATCTTTTTCATGGAAATCCCAGTCATATGAGTCGAGTCCATGCATGCTACGATCACGGTATGAATTTGAAGGCAAAATATTTTTTTGCAGATCTTAGATTAGGTCTTTCCCTGTCCATAATGCTAAATTGAGGAAGTAAATAGAAATAGTAATGGGAAACAGAAGAGAAATGTACAGTGATCACCCATTTTCTGCCCACAATCTTTTTCATGGAAATCCCAGTCATATGAGTCGATTCCATGCATGCTACGATCACGGTATGAATTTAAGGCAAAATATTTTTGTGCAGATCTTAGATTAGGTCTTTCCCTGTCCATAATGCTAAATTGAGGAGGTAAAATAGAAATATAAATAGGAAACAGAAGGGAAAGGTACAGTGATCACCCATTTTTTTCCCACAATCTTTTTCATGGAAATCCAAGTCATATGAGTCGAGTCCATGCATGCTACGATCACGGTATGAATTTGAAGGCAAAATATTTTTGTGCAGATCTTAGATTAGGTCTTTCCCTGTCCATAATGCTAAATTGAGGAAGTAAAATATAAATATAAATAGGAAACAGAAGAGAAATGTACAGTGATCACCCATTTTCGGCCCACAATCTTTTTCATGGAAATCCCAGTCATATGAGTCGAGTCCATGCATGCTACGATCACGGTATGAATTTGAAGAAAAAATATTTTTTTGCGGATCTTAGATTATGTCTTTCTCTGTCCATAATGCTAAATTGAGGAGGTAAAATATAAATATAAATAGGAAACGGAACAGAAATGTACAGTGATCACCCATTTTTGGCCCACAAACTTTTTCATAGAAATCCCAGTCATATGAGTCGAGTCCATGCATGCTACGATCACGGTATGATTTTGAAGGCAAAATATTTTTGTGCAGATCTTAGATTATGTCTTTCTCTGTCCATAATGCTAAATTGAGTAGGTAAAATAGAAATATAAATAGGAAACAGAAGGGAAAGGTACAGTGATCACCCATTTTTGGCCCACAATCTTTTTCATGGAAATTCCAGTCATATGAGTCGAGTCCATGCATGCTACGATCACGGTATGAATTTGAAGGCAAAATATTTTTGTGCAGATTTTAGATTAGGTCTTTCCCTGTACATAATGCTAAATTGAGGAGGTAAAATACAAATATAAATAGGAAATATTAGTGAAATGTACAGTGATCACCCATTTTCGGCCCACAAACTTTATCATGGAAGTCCCAGTCATATGAGTCAAGTTCATGCATGCTACGATCACTGTATGAATTTGAAGGCAAAATAATTTTTTGCAGATCTTAGATTAGGTCTTTCCCTGTCAATAATGCTAAATTGAGGAAGTAAAATACAAATATAAATAGCAAACAGAAGAGAAATGTACAGTGATCACCCATTTTCGGCCCAAAATATTTTCATGGAAATCCCAGTCATATGAGTCGAGTCCATCCATGCTACGATCACGGTATGAATTTGAAGGCAAAATATTTTTTTGCAGAGCTTAGATTAGGTCTTTCCCTGCCATAATGCTAAATTGAGGAGGTAAAATAGAAATATAAATAGGAAAATGAAGAGAAATGTACAGTGATCACCCATTTTCGTCCCACAATCTTTTTCATGGAAATCCCAGTCATATGAGTCGAGTCCATGCATGCTACGAGCACGGTATGAATTTGAAGGCAAAATATTTTGGTGCAGTTCTTGGATTAAGTCTTTCCCTGCCATAATACTACATTGAGGACGTAAAATATAAATATAAATAGGAAACAGAATAGAAATGTACAGTGATCACCCATTTTGTGCCCACAATCTTTTTCATGGAAATCCCAGTCATATGAGTCGAGTTCATGCATGCTACGATCATGGTATGAATTTGAAGGCAAAATATTTATGTGCAGAGCTTAGATTAGGTCTTTCCCTGTCCATAATGCTAAATTGAGGAGGTAAAATAGAAATATAAATCGGAAACAGAAGGGAAATGTACAGTGATCATCCATTTTCTGCCCACAATCTTTTTCATGGAAATCCCAGTCATATGAGTCGAGTCCATGCATGCTACGTTCACGGTATGAATTTGAAGGCAAAAGGTTTTTTTTCAGATCTTAGATTAGGTCTTTCACTGTCCATAATGCTAAATTGAGGAGGTAAAATATAAATATAAATAGGAAACAGAAGAGAAATGTACAGTGATCACCCATTTTCGGACCACAACATTTTTCATGGAAATCCCAGTCATATGAGTCGAGTCCATGGATGCTACGATCACGGTATGAATTTGAAGGCAAAATATTTTTTTGCAGATCTTAGATTAGTTCTTTCCCTGTCCATAATGCTAAATTGAGGAGGTAAAATAGAAATATAAATCGGAAACAGAAGGGAAATGTACAGTGATCACCCATTTTCTGCCCACAATCTTTTTCATGGAAATCCCAGTCATATGAGTCGAGTCCATGCATGCTACGTTCACGGTATGAATTTGAAGGCAAAAGTTTTTTTTACAGATCTTAGATTAGGTCTTTCACTGTCCATAATGCTAAATTGAGGAGGTAAAATATAAATATAAATAGGAAACAGAAGAGAAATGTACAGTGATCACCCATTTTCGGACCACAACATTTTTCATGGAAATCCCAGTCATATGAGTCGAGTCCATGGATGCTACGATCACGGTATGAATTTGAAGGCAAAATATTTTTTTGCAGATCTTAGATTAGTTCTTTCCCTGTCCATAATGCTTAATTGAGAAGGTAAAATATAAATATAAATAGGAAACAGAAGAGAAATGTACAGTGATCACCCATTTTCTGCCCACAATCTTTTTCATGGAAATCCCAGTCATATGAGTCGCGTCCATGCATGCTACGATCACGGTATGAATTTGAAGGCAAAATATTTTTTTGCACATCTTAGATTATGACTTTCCCTGTCCATAATGCTAAATTGCGGAAGTAAAATATAAATATAAATAGGAAACAAAAGAGAAATGTACAGTGATCACCCATTTTCGGCCCACAACCTTTTTCATGGAAATCCCAGTCATATGAGTCGAGTCCATGGATGCTACGATCACGGTATGAATTTGAAAGCAAAATATTTTTGTGCAGATCTTAGATTAGGTCTTTCCCTGTCCATAATGCTAAATTGAGGAGGTAAAATATAAATATAAATAGGAAACAGAAGATAAATGTACAGTGATCACCCATTTTCTGCCCACTATCTTTTTCATGGAAATCCCAGTCATATGAGTTGAGTCCATGCATGCTACGATCACAGTATGAATTTGAAGGCAAAATATTTTTGTGCAGATTTTAGATTAGGTCTTTCCCAGTCCATAATGCTAAATTGAGGAGGTAAAATAGAAATATTAATTGGAAACAGAAGAGAAATGTACAGTGATCACCCATTTTCGGCCCACAATATTTTCATGGAAATCCCAGACATATGTCGTGTCAATGCATGCTACGATCACGGTATGAATTTGAAGGCAAAATATTTTTGTGCAGAGCTTAGATTAGGTCTTTCCCTGTCCATAATGCTAAATTGAGGAAGTAAAATATAAATATAAATAGGAAACAGAAGAGAAATGTACAGTGATCACATGTTTTCGGCCCACAATCTTTTTCATGGAAATCCCAGTCATATGAGTCGAGTCCATGCATGCTACGATCACGGTATGAATTTGAAAGAAAAATATTTTTGTGCAGATTTTAGATTTGGTTTTTCCCTGTCCATAATGCTTAATTGAGGAGGTAAAATAGAAATATAAATAGGAAACAGAAGAGAAATGTACAGTGATCACCCATTTTCGGCCCACAACCTTTTTCATGGAAATCCCAGACATATGAGTCGAGTCCATGCATGCTACGATCACGGTATGAATTAGAAAGCAAAATATTTTTGTGCAGATTTTACATTAGGTCTTTCCCTGTCCATAATTTCTAAATTGAGGAGGTAAAATAGAAGTATAAATAGGAAAAAGAAGAGAAATGTACAGTGATCACCCGTTCTTGGCCCACAATCTTTTTCATGGCAATCCCAGTCATATGATTCGAGTCCATGCATGCTACGATCACGGTATGAATTTGAAGGCAAAATATATTTGTGCAGAACTTAGATTAGGTCTTTCCCTGTCCATAATGCTAAATTGAGGAGGTAAAATAGAAATATAAATCGGAAACAGAAGAGGAATGTACAGTGATCACCCATTTTCTGCCCACAATCTTTTTCATGGAAATCCCAGTCATATGAGTCGAGTCCATGCATGCTACGTTCACGGTATGAATTTGAAGGAAAAATATTTTTGTGCAGATTTTAGATTAGGTCTTTCCCTGTCCATAATGCAAAATTGAGGAGGTAAAATATAAATATAAATAGGAAACAGAAGAGAAATGTACAGTGATCACCCATTTTCGGCCCACAATCTTTTTCATGGAAATCCCAGTCATATGAGTCGAGTCCATGCATGCTACGATCACGGTATGAATTTGAAGGCAAAATATTTTTGTGCAGATCTTAGATTAGGTCTTTCCCTTTCCATAATGCTAAATTGAGGAGGTAAAATATAAATATAAATAGGAAACAGAAGAAAAATGTACAGTGATCACCCATTTTCGGCCCACAAACTTTTTCATGGAAATCCCAGTCATATGAGGCCCAGTTGGTGGGGCATCAGAATACTCCGACTGCCCCCCTGCAGGGAGTATAAGTCCCTCAATGGGGCCACCTATTGGCCGTGGGTGGCGACCCGTAATGTCTGGGGACGGGATCCTGGTGGTTGAGCAAGTTGTAACGCAGGTGTAAAGCAGTCACAATCCTGTAACACACCACTTTGGCCCTTACCTGGGCTAGACGGGCGGTCGGAGAGGCCTGATCCGATCAATCGGCTGGTCATGTCAAGCCCCATCATATATAATCCATCCCAAACTTATAACTGACACTCCTCTTCCCAACCAAAACTAACACTTACCCCTAAATATGTGATGGAAGGCGGTGGCTGAGGTTCAATCAATTTGGGAGAAAAAAAAAGGATCTGACACACTTGCTAAACCTTCACAGCCGTAATACTTGGAAAACGGAAACAAAGGAACACGCGTGCTCATAGACTCCTCCCAAAGAGAGTATATCATTCACGTAGCCCCGACATGGCAAGGCGAATGGGTTTCCCCCTTGTCATGCCCCAATACTGGACTCCGTGGTGGATAGGGAGCGAGAATGATGAAAAAAAATAAAAACAATCAATGGAAAAAAAGAAATCTTCCAAGAGACCACATGTGGATAACGACTCGGAAACAGAAAATGACAGCGAAAACCTTCCACGATTTATTGTACTTGAAGCAATAAGCAAAAAAGCATTAACAGAAATTTCACCATTTAAAATACAAAAAGCAATATCAAATATCATTATACCAAAAAATGTAAAAAAATTACAAAATGGAACACTACTAGTAGAAGTAGAAAAAAAGATATATGCGGACACATTAATAAGACAAAAAAAACTACAAGAAATAGAAATAAAAGCCTACCCACACCAAACCCTAAATTTCTCAAAGGGAGAAGTAAAAAGCAAGGAGCTCTCCCTGTGCACTCTAGAGGAGATAAAAATAGAACTCCAAACTCAAGGAGTTACAAATGTTAAAAGAATAACAATAAAGAAAAATGAAGTAGAGATACAAACTAATACCTACATTATAACTTTCAACTCCCCCCAAATTCCAACAACAATTAAAATTGAATATGAAAGTATAAAAGTAGAACAATACGTACCAAACCCTCTTCAATGCTATAGATGCCACAAATTTGGGCATCACAGAGATTCCTGTAGAAATAAAAGAATATGTGGAAAATGTAATGAAAAAGAACCTGAACATAAAGAAGAGAACTGCCCAAATGAGAGCCTATGCTCAAACTGTTTGGGAAACCACTCTGCTCTTTCAAAACAATGCAGTATATATAAACAGGAGAAAGAAATAATTAGAATAAAATACAAAAAAAATATATCTTTCTCAGAAGCACGAAAGGAAGTTAAAAATAACATAAAAGAAAACACCTATGCTTCCATGGCACAAAAAGCAAATAAAATAAACAATGAAGATAAAATAAAAGGTTCAGTTGAAATAACAAATTTATGCAAAGAATTAAAAGCTTTCCTCGAAGAATTAAAAACCTTTTTAATTGAACTTAAATTGGATCAAAATAAAACTCAACAATCCAGATCAAATGGAATAAACCCAGAAGAAGGCAAAAACTTTGGAAAGAAAACATAGAACAAAACTCCAGCGAACCCTCTTCTTCCCAAACTAAGAAAATGAAAAATAAACAAAAAGAAAAAAAAATGACAACAGAGCAAGAAAGCACCCGATCAAGATCTAATTCAAAATCAAGAATCAATATATCAAATGAAAATAAATTTGAGCCTATGGAATATATGGAAATAGAAGAGAAAGAAAACAAACAAAATTCAAAACAAAACCAAAAATCTGACCGAAGGATACCACAAGCAGTTGAAGACAAAGCTTCTAAAAACTCAAGAGATGGAAAAAAACTAGAGAGGACAAATGATATAAACCTAGCAGGTAACTTTACCCCCAAAAAATGAAAGTATAATCATGGCACATAAGATCCTGCAATGGAACTGTCGTGGAATAAAATCTAATTACAATGACCTACTCATACTTATGTCACTACTGTATCCAGCTGTCATCTGCTTACAGGAAACTTTTTTACAAGAAAATGCCAACTTAAAAATTAAAAATTATAAACAATACCACTATAACCACAATACAGGACATAGAGCTAATGGAGGAGTGTCAATATTGATTAGAAATGACATACCGCAAAGTAAAGTACACATTAAAACTAAATTACAAGCAATAGCAACACAAGTGACACTAGATAAAACCATCACAATTCTTTCCATCTATATACCCCCACAGGAACCAATAAATACAACAGAAATAAACAACTTGATGGAGCAACTCCCTAAACCCAGAATCTTACTAGGAGACTTTAACAGTCATAATCCTATATGGAATAGCAAAAAAATAGATACTAAAGGTAAAATAATGCAAGAAATAATTAACACCCATAACTTATGTCTATTAAATCATAAATCCTCAACCTACCTTAATCCCTCCAGTGGATCAGAATCGTCAATAGACTTAAGTATATGCGATCCAGAAATTTGTATGGATTATACATGGAAAACACATAGCGACACATGTGGCAGTGATCATTACCCGATCATTCTAGAAAATCAAAAGCCTGCCAAGGAAGAAAAGATAGGCCCCGTCAGATGGAAACTGAAAAGAGCCAACTAGGAGGGTTTCAAAAACAAATGTAAACAATTACTGATACAGTCAAAAGACACAGACAACTCGATAGAATATTTTACCAAAACATTAATAACCATTGCCTCAGAAAATATACCAAAAAAGCAAAATAATTATAAAAAAACTAAACCCTGGTTTGACAAAAACTGCCAAAAAGCAGTCAGAAACCGGGAAGCAGCATTGCGAAAATTCAAAAAGGAACCCACAACCCAAAATTTGATTGAAATGAAAAAACTCAAAGCAGTAGCACGGAAAACTGTTAAAGAAGCAAAAAGGGAATGTTGGAAAAAATATGTAAATAGCCTAAATACACATTCCAAAACCAAGACAATATGGGAAATGATGAGAAAAATAGCTGGGAAAAATCAAATATACCCAATAATACATCTTAAAAAGGACAACACTAAAGTAACTAGCAAAAAAGAGATAGCAAATCTACTAGCAGAGACATTTGCAGAAAACTTTAAAATGAGCAAAAATCAAAACCTACAAAAGTGTAAACAAAAAGATATAAATAACCAACTAAATTTTACATCTAAAAATACAGAAGCCTACAACAATCTATTCACCGAAGCAGAACTAATAGAAGCCTTAAAAAAAATCCCATAATACAGCAGTAGGCCCAGACCAAATCCACTATGAATTTATTAAACAACTACCACAAGAATCGCTGAAATACCTTTTGAATATTTTTAACAATATTTGGACTACTGGGAAATTTCCCAAAATATGGAGAGAATCAGTAATTATTCCCATACTCAAAGAAGGAAGAGAGGGAAACAACCCACAAAGTTACCGACCAATAGCATTAACAAGCTGTCTATGTAAGACAATGGAGCGAATGGTCAACGCCAGAATGAGTTGGTTTCTAGAAGAAGGAAAACACATATCAAAATATCAATGCGGATATAATAAAGGAAGAAGTACAATAGATCACATAATAAGACTAGAAACAGCCATAAGAGAGGCCAATTTAAACAAACAACATCTAGCTATATTCTTTGATATAGAAAAAGCATTTGATCAAACCTGGAAACATGGTATAATGAAAGATCTGCATAAACTAGGATTAAGAGGTCGACTACCAAACTTTGTAAAAGGATTTTTAACAGATAGACTCTTCCAAGTACAAATAGATGCTACACGTTCTGATTATCAAAAGCAAGAAGAGGGAGTACCACAGGGAAGTGTACTCTCCCCTACACTTTTCAAAGTAAAAATAAATGACATAATAAAAAACATCAAATCAGGAATACACTGTAGCCTTTATGTTGATGATTTTACAATATATTACAGATCGAGAAACCTCAACACAGCAGAAAGACAACTTCAACAATGCTTACATCAAATAAACAAATGGACACTCGAAAACGGTTTTAAAATATCAAAAACAAAAACAAAATCTGTACACTTCTGCCAAATGAAAAAATTACACAATAACCCAACTCTAAAACTAGGAAATGAAGAAATACCAGTAGTTCAGCAATATAAATTTCTAGGAATGATCTTTGACAGCAAACTGACCTTCAGACCACATATCAATTACCTAAAAACAAAATGTTTTAAAGCTCTCCAACTACTGCGAACAGTAGCCCATACAGAATGGGGAGCTAGCAAAGAAACCCTTCTTAAACTTTATAGAACATTGATCCGCTCCAAACTGGACTATGGCAGCATGGTCTACCAATCAACTAGAAAGTCTTATCTGAAAACAATAAACACAATACACCATGAAGGCCTTCGGATAGCTCTAGGAGCCTATCCCACCTCACCTATAGAGAGTCTACATGTAGAGGCAAACGAACCCCCATTACAACTAAGAATGGAGAAACTAGCAACTCAATACTATCTAAAACTCTCTTCCTGTCCTTCTAACCCCACACACGATTGTGTACTTACACCAAATCACAAAGAGAAATTTAATCTTAACACAAATAAAATCAAAACATTAGGATTCCGAATAGAAGGAATCATCCAAGAAAATAATATACAATCTAATCAAATACTTAAAACCAACCAATCAAACATACCACCATGGATAATCAAAAATCCAAACATAATATTAAGTTTAAACAAATTATCAAAATCAAAAACACACCCCACAATATACATTGAAAAATTCTCAAAAATAAAAGAAAAATATCAAAACTACGAAAGTATTTACACGGACGGCTCAAAAGACGAAGAAAAAACAGGCAGCGCAGCAATAATTAAAAAAGCAATTATCAAAAAACGGTTGCCAAATGAAGCATCTATTTTCAGTGCAGAAGCCTACGCAATAAAACTAGCACTAAATTTCATATAAAAAAACAAAGGAGAAAACTACATTATTTTCTCAGATTCATTATCTGTATTAACATCCCAAAAAGGGAAAAGACTGGAAAATCCATTAATACAAAGTCTTCTATATAAACTACATTCAATGGAAAAAAGCAAAAATATCATCTTCTGCTGGATTCCTAGACATGTCGGCATCCGAGGAGGAGATAGGGCAGATATTGCTGCTAAATCATCTTTAAAAATGACAATAGACGAAAATCTTCAAATTCCATATACAGACTTAAAATCTAAAATAAATAAATACATAAGAAACAAGTGGCAAAATTCATGGAAAAACCAAACCGGAAATAAACTATTTCAAATTAAACCTAAAATAGGAAAATGGGGAAATAATATTGGAAATACTCGGAAAAAACAAGTCGTCATAACCAGAATACATATAGGACACACATACTTAACCCATTCTTATATATTAAAAAAGACAAATCCACCAAAATGTAGATGTGGAAGCTTAATCACAATTAAACATATTCTATTGGAATGCAAAATCATAACCGGAACAAGACAAAAATATCTCAATGGAAAAGGGTTAAAAGAAATATTCAAAAATACAGACACAGAAAATATATACAGTTTTCTCAGGGAAATAAAGATCCTCAATAAAATATAATCCTTTCAAATAATGTATATGTATGTGCTTATAGACATATATATGCATGTACGAATGTAAATATTAAAATACACAATCAGAATTAGTCAAAAGAAAAAGTAATACCAAAAAACACAGATTATGAAACCCAACAGCCTCTCAACCTTTTATACAAAATAACCAACTTAAATTCATAAATTAATAAGGCTTCGGCATAAATTGACCCAAATAGGAGTTGACATGCCGTTAAATCCAACAACCAACCAACCAGTCATATGAGTCGAGTCCATGCATGCTACGATCACGGTATGAATTTGAAGGCAAAATATTTTTGTGCAGCGCTTAGATTAGGTCTTTCCAGGCCATAATGCTGAATTGAGGAGGTAAAATATAAATATAAATAGAATACAGAAGAGAAATGTACAGTGATCACCCATTTTTGGCCCACAATCTTTTTCATGGAAATCCCAGTCATATGAGTCGAGTGCATGCATGCTACGATCACGGTATGAATTTGAAGACAAAATATTTTTGTGCAGATCTTAGATTAGGTCTTTCCCTGTCCATAATGCTAAATTGAGGAGGTAAAATATAAATATAAATAGGAAACAGAAGAGAAATGTACAGTGATCACCCATTTTCTGACCACTATATTTTTCATGGAAATCCCAGTCATATGAGTCGAGTCCATGCATGCTACAATCACGGTATGAATTTGAAGGCAAAATATTTTTTTGCAGATCTTAGATGAGGTCTTTCCCTGTCCATAATGCTAAATTAAGGAAGTAAAATATAAATATAAATAGGAAACCGAAGAGAAATGTACAGTGGTCACCCATTTTCTGCCGACAATTTTTTCATGGAAATCACAGTCATATGAGTCGAATCCATGCATGCTACTATCACGGTATGAATTTGAAGGCAAAATATTTTTTTGCAGAGCTTAGATTAGGTCTTTCCCTGTACATAATGCTAATTTGAGGAAGTAAAATATAAATATAAATAGGAAACAGAAAAGAAATGTAAAGTGATCACGCATTTTCGACTCACAAACTTTTTCATGGAAATCCCAACTATATGAGTCGAGTCCGTGCATGCTACGATCACGGTATGAATTTGAAGGCAACATATTTTTGTGCAGAGCTTAGAGTAGGTTTTCCCTGTCCATAATGCTAAATTGAGGAGGTAAAATATAAATATAAATAGGAAACAGAAGAGAAATGTACAGTGATCACCCATTTTCGGCCCACAATCTTTTTCATGGAAATCCCAGTCATATGAGTCGAGTCCACGCATGCTACGATCACGGTATGAATTTGAAGGCAAAATATTTTTGTGCAGATTTTAGATTAGGACTTTCACTTTTCATAATGCTTAATTGAGGAGGTAAAATATAAATATAAATAGGAAACAGAAGAGAAATGTACAGTGATCACCCATTTTCGGCCCACAATCTTTTTCATGGAAATCCCAGTCATATGAGTCGAGTCCATGCATGCTACGATCACGGTATGAATTTGAAAGCAAAATATTTTTGTGCAGATCTTAGATTAGGTCTTTCCCTGTCCATAATGCTAAATTGAGGAGGTAAAATATAAATATAAATAGGAAACAGAAGAGAAATGTACAGTGATCACCCATTTTCGGCCGACAATCTTTTTCATGGAAATCCCAGTCATATGAGTCGAGTCCATGCATGCTACGATCACGGTATGAATTTGAAGGCAAAATATTTTTGTGTAGATCTTAGATTAGGTCTTTCCCTGTCCATAATGCTAAATTGAGGAGGTAAATATAAATATAAATAGGAAACAGAAGAGAAATGTACAGTGATCACCCATTTTCGGCCCACAATCTTTTTCATTGAAATCCCAGTCATATGAGTAGAGACCATGCACTGTACGATCACGGTATGAATTTGAAGGCAAAATATTTTTGTGCAGATCTTAGATTAGGTCTTTCCCTGTCCATAATGGTAAATTCAGGATATAAAATAGAAATATAAATAGGAAACAGAAGAGAAATGTACAGTGATCACCCATTTTTGGCCCACAATCTTTTTCATGGAAATCCCAGTCATATGAGTCAAGTCCATGCATGCTACGATCACGGTAAGAATTTGAAGGCAAAATATTTTTGTGCAGAACTTAGATTAGGTCTTTCCCTGTCCATAATGGTAAATTCAGGATATAAAATAGAAATATAAATAGGAAACAGAAGAGAAATGTACAGTGATCACCCATTTTTGGCCAACAATCTTTTTCATGGAAATCCCAGTCATATGAGTCGAGTCCATGCATGCTACGATCACGGTATGAATTTGAAGGCAAAATATTTTTGTGCAGATCGTAGATTAGGTCTTTCCCTGACCATAATGCTAAAGTGAGGAGGTAAAATATAAATATAAATAGGAAACAGAAGAGAAATGTACAGTGATCACCCATTTTCGGCCCACAATCTTTTTCATGGAAATCCCAGTCATATGAGTCGAGTCCATGCATGCTACGATCACGGTATGAATTTGAAGGCAAAATATTTTTGTGCAGATCTTAGATTAGGTCTTTCCCTGGCCATAATGCTAAATTGAGGAGGTAAAATATAAATATAAATAGGAAAGAGAAGAGAAATGTACAGTGATCACCCATTTTCGGCCCACAATCTTTTTCATGGAAATCGCAGTCATATGAGTCGAGTCAATGCATGCTACGATCACGGTATGAATTTTAAAGCAAAATATTTTTGTGATGATTTTAGATTCGGTCTTTCCCTGTTCATAATGCTAAATTGAGGAGGTAAAATACGAATAAGAATAGGAAACAGAAGAGAAATGTACAGTGATCACCCATTTTCGGCCCACAATCTTTTTCATGGAAATCCCAGTCATATGAGTCGAGTCCATGCATGCTACGATCACGGTATGAATTTGAAAGCAAAATATTTTTGTGCAGATCTTAGATTAGGTCTTTCCCTGTCCATAATGCTAAATTGAGGAGGTAAAATATAAATATAAATAGGAAACAGAAGAGAAATGTACAGTGATCACCCATTTTCGGCATAGAAATTTTTCATGGAAATCCCAGTCATATGTGTCGAGTCCATGCATGCTACGATCACGGTATGAATTTGAAGGCAAAATATTTTTGTGCAGAGCTTAGATTAGGTCTTTCCCTGGCCATAATGCTAAATTGAGGAGGTAAAATAGAAATATAAATAGGAAACAGAAGAGAAAGTTACAGTGATCACCCATTTTCTGCCCACAATCTTTTTCATGGAAATCCCAGTCATATGAGTCGAGTGCATGCATGCTACGATCACGGTATGAATTGAAGGCAAAATATTTTTGTGCAGATCTTAGATTAGGTCTTTCCCTGTCCATAATGCTAAATTGAGGAGGTAAAATAGAAATATAAATAGGAAACAGAAGAGAAATGTACAGTGATCACCCATTTTCGGCCCAAAATCTTTTTCATGGAAATCCCAGTCATATGAGTCGAGTCCATTCATGCTACAATCTCGGTATGAATTTGAAGGCAAAATATTTTTGTGTAGAGCTTAGATTAGGTCTTTCCCTGGCCATAATGCTAAATTGAGGAGGTATAATATAAATATAAATAGGAAACAGAAGAGAAATGTACAGTGATCACCCATTTTCGGCCCAGATACTTTTTCATGGAAATCCCAGTCATAAAGAGTCGAGTCCATGCATGCTACGATCACGGTATGAATTTGAAGGCAAAATATTTTTGTGCAGAGCTTAGATTAGGTCTTTCCCTATCCATAATGCTAAATTGAGGAGGTAAAATGTAAATATAAATAGGAAACAGAAGAGAAATGTACAGTGATCACCCATTTTCGGCCCACAATCTTTTTCATGGAAATCCCAGTCATATGAGTCGAGTCCATGCATGCTACGATCACGGTATGAATTTGAAAGCAAAATATTTTTGTGCAGATCTTAGATTAGGTCTTTCCCTGTCCATAATGCTAAATTGAGGAGGTAAAATATAAATATAAATAGGAAACAGAAGAGAAATGTACAGTGATCACCCATTTTCGGCATAGAAATTTTTCATGGAAATCCCAGTCATATGTGTCGAGTCCATGCATGCTACGATCACGGTATGAATTTGACGGCAAAATATTTTTGTGCAGAGCTTAGATTAGGTCTTTCCCTGGCCATAATGCTAAATTGAGGAGGTAAAATATAAATATAAATAGGAAACAGAAGAGAAATGTACAGTGATCACCCATTTTCGGCCCACAATCTTTTACATGGAAATCCCAGTCATATGAGTCGAGTCCATGCATGCTACGATCACGGTATGAATTTGAAGGCAAAATATTTTTGTGCAGATTTTAGATTAGGTCTTTCCCTGTCCATAATGCTAAATTGAGGAGGTAAAATATAAATATAAATAGGAAACAGAAGAGAAATGTACAGTGATCACCCATTTTCGGCCCACAATCTTTTTCATGGAAATCCCTGTCATATGAGTCGAGTCCATGCATGCTATGATCACGCTATGAATTTGAAGGCAAAATATTTTTGTGCAGAGCTTAGATTATGTCTTTCCCTGTCAATAATGCTAAGTTAAGGAGGTAAAATATAAATATAAATAGGAAACAGAAGAGAAATGTACAGTGATCACCCATTTTTGGCCCACAATCTTTTTCATGGAAATCCCCGTCATATGAGTCGAGTCCATGCATGCTACGATCACGGTAGGAATTTGAAGGCAAAATATTTTTGTGCAGAGCTTAGATTAAGTCTTTACCTTTCCATAATGCTAAATTGAGGAGGTAAAATAGAAATATAAATAGGAAACAGAAGAGAAATGTACAGTGATCACCCATTTTCGGCCCACAATCTTTTTCATGGAAATCCCAGTCATATGAGTCGAGTCCATTCATGCTACAATCTCGGTATGAATTTGAAGGCAAAATATTTTTGTGTAGAGCTTAGATTAGGTCTTTCCCTGGCCATAATGCTAAATTGAGGAGGTATAATATAAATATAAATAGAAAACAGAAGAGAAATGTACAGTGATCACCCATTTTCGGCCCAGATACTTTTTCATGGAAATCCCAGTCATAAAGAGTCGAGTCCATGCATGCTACGATCACGGTATGAATTTGAAGGCAAAATATTTTTGTGCAGAGCTTAGATTAGGTCTTTCCCTATCCATAATGCTAAATTGAGGAGGTAAAATGTAAATATAAATAGGAAACAGAAGAGAAATGTACAGTGATCACACATTTTCGGCCCACTACCTTTTTCATGGAAATCCCAGTCATATGAGTCGAGTCCATGCATGCTACGATCACGGTATGAATTTGAAGGCAAAATATTTTTGTGCAGAGCTTTGATTATGTGTTTCCCTGGCCATAATGATAATTTGAGGAGGTAAAATAGAAATATAAATAGGAAACAGAAGAGAAATGTACAGTGATCACCCATTTTCTGCCCACAATCTTTTTCATGGAAATCCCAGTCATATGAGTCGAGTCCATGCATGCTAGGATCACGGTATGAATTTGAAGGCAACATATTTTTGTGCAGATTTTAGATTAGATCTTTCCCTGTCCATAATGCTAAATTGAGGAGGTAAAATATAAATATAAATAGGAAACAGAAGAGAAATGTACAGTGATCTCCCATTTTCGGCCCACAATCTTTTTCATGGAAATCCCAGTCATATGAGTCAAGTCCATGCATGATACGATCACGGTATGAATCTGAAGGCAAAATATTTTTGTGCAGAGCTTAGATTAGGTCTTTCCCTGTCCATAATGCTAAATTGAGGAGGTAAAATATAAATATAAATAGGAAACAGAAGAGAAATGTACAGTGATCACCCATTTTTGGCCCACAATCTTTTTCATGGAAATCCCCTTCATATGAGTCGAGTCCATGCATGCTACGATCACGGTATGAATTTGAAGGCAAAATATTTTTGTGCAGAGCTTAGATTAGGTCTTTCCCTGGCCATAATGCTATATTGAGAAGGTAAAATAGAAATATAAATAGAATACAGAAGAGAAATGGACAGTGATCACCCATTTTCGGCCCACAATTTTTTCATGGAAATCCCAGTCATATGAGTCGAGTTCATGCATGCTACGATCACGGAATGAATTTGAAGGCAAAATATTTTTGTGTAGATTTTAGATTAGGTCTTTCCCTGTCCATAATGCTAAATTGAGGAGGTAAAATAGAAATATAAATAGGAAACAGAAGAGAAATGTACAGTGATCACCCATTTTTGGCCCACGAACTTGTTCATGGAAATCCCAGTCATATGAGTCGAGTGCATGCATGCTACGATCACGGTATGAATTGAAGGCAAAATATTTTTGTGCAGATCTTAGATTAGGTCTTTCCCTGTCCATAATGCTAAATTGAGGAGGTAAAATAGAAATATAAATAGGAAACAGAAGAGAAATGTACAGTGATCACCCATTTTCGGCCCACAATCTTTGTCATGGAAATCCCAGTCATATGAGTCGAGTCCATGCATGCTACGATCACGGTATGAATTTGAAGACAAATATTTTTGTGCAGAGCTTAGATTAGGTCTTTCACTGTCCATAATGCTAAATTGAGGAGGTAAAATAGAAATATAAATAGGAAACAGAAGAGAAATGTACAGTGATCACCCATTTTCGGCCCACAATATTTTTCATGGAAATCCCAGTCATATGTGTCGAGTCCATGCATGCTACGATCACGGTATGAATTTGAAGGCAAAATATTTTTGTGCAGAGTTAGTTTAGGTCTTTCCCTGGCCATAATGCTAAATTGAGGAGATAAAATAGCAATATAAATAGGAAACAGAAGAGAAATGTACAGTGATCACCCATTTTCGGACCACAATCTTTTTCATGGAAATCCCAGTCATATGACTCGAGTCCATGCATGCTACGATCACGGTATGAAATTGAAGGCAAAATATTTTTGTGCAGATCTTAGATTAGGTCTTTCCCTGTCCATAATGCTAAATTGAGGAGGTAAAATAGAAATATAAATAGGAAACAGAAGTGAAATGTACAGTGATCATCCATTTTCGGGCCACAATCTTTTTCATGGAAATCCCAGTCATATGAGTCGAGTCCATGCATGCTACGATCACGGTATGAATTTGAAGGCAAAATATTTTTGTGCAGATCTTAGATTAGGTCTTTCCCTGGCCATAATGCTAAATTGAGGAGGTAAAATATAAATATAAATAGGAAACAGAAGAGAAATGTACAGTGATCACCCATTTTCGGCCCACAATCTTTTTCATGGAAATCCCAGTCATATGAGTCGAATCCATGCATGCTACGATCACGGTATGAATTTGAACGCAAAATATTTTTGTGCAGAACTTAGATTAGGTCTTTCCCTGACCATAATGCTAAATTGAGGAGGTAAAATATAAATATAAATAGGAAACAGAAGAGAAATGTACAGGGATCACCCATTTTCTGCCCACAACCTTTTTCATGGAAATCCCAGTCATATGAGTCGAGTCCATGCATGCTACAATCACGGTATGAATTTGAAGGCAAAATATTTTTGTGCAGATTTTAGATTATGTCTTTCCCTATCCATAATGCTAAATTGAGGAGGTAAAATAGAAATAGAAATAGGGAACAGAAGAGAAATGTACAGTGATCACACATTTTCGGCCCACAATCTTTTTCATGGAAATCCCAGTCATATGAGTCGAGTCCATGCATGCTACGATCACGGTATGAATTTAAAGGCAACATATTTTAGTGCAGATCTTAGATTAGGTCTTTCCCTGTCCATAATGCTAAATTGAGGAGGTAAAATATAAATATAAATAGGAAACAGAAGAGAAATGTACAGTGATCACCCATTTTCGGCCCACAATCATTTTCATGGAAATCACAGTCATATGAGTCGAGTCCATGCATGCTACGATCACGGTATGAATTTGAAGTCAAAATATTTTTGTGCAGATCTTAGATGAGGTCTTTCCCTGTCCATAATGCTAAATTGAGGAGGTAAATTATAAATATAAATAGGAACCAGAAGAGAAATGTACAGTGATCACCCATTTTCTGCCTGCAATCTTTTTCATGGAAATCCCAGTCATATGAGTCGAATCCATGCATGCTACGATCACGGTATGAATTTGAAGGCATAATGTTTTTGTATAGATTTTAGATTAGTTCTTTCCCTGTCCCTAATGCTACATTGAGGAGGTAAAATATAAATATAAATAGGAAACAGAAGAGAAATGTACAGTGATCACCAATTTTCGTCCCACAATCTTTTTCATGGAAATCCCAGTCATATGAGTCGAGTTCATGCATTCTATGTTCACGGTATGAATTTGAGGGCAAAATATTTTTGTGCAGATTTTAGATTAGTTCTTTCCCTGTCCATAATGCTAAATTGTGGGCATAACATAGAAATATAAATCGGAAACAGAAAAGAAATGTACAGTGATCACCCATTTTCGGCCCACAATCTTTTTCATGGAAATCCTAGTCATATGAGTCGAGTCCATGCATGCTACAATCAGGGTATGAATTTGAAGGCAAATATATTTGTGCAGAACTTAGATTAGGTCTTTCCCTGTCCATAATGCTAAATTGAGTAGGTAAAATAGAAATATAAATAGGAAACAGAAGAGAAATGTACAGTGATCACATATTTTCGGCCCCCAATCTTTTTCATGGAAATCCCAGTCATATGAGTCGAGTCCATGCATGCTACGATCACGGTATGAATTTGAAGGCATAATATTTTTGTGCAGATTTTAGATAAAGTTTTCCCTGTCCAAAATGCTAAATTGTGTAGGTATAATAGAAATATAAATAGGAAACAGAAGAGAAATGTACAGTGATCACCCATTTTCGGCCCACAATCTTTTTCATGGAAATCCCAGTCATATGAGTCGAGTCCATGCATGCTACGATCACGGTATGAATTTGAAGGCAAAATATTTTTGTGCAGATCTTAGATTAGGTCTTTCCCTATCCATAATGCTAAATTGAGGAGGTAAAATATAAATATAAATAGGAAACAGAAGAGAAATGTACAGTGATCACCCATTTTCGGCCCACAATCTTTTTCATGAAAATCCCAGTCATATGAGTCGAGTCCATGCATGCTACGATCACGGTATGAATTTGAAGGCAAAATATTTTTGTGCAGATCTTAGATTAGGTCTTTCCCTGTCCATAATGCTGAATTGAGGAGGTAAAATAGAAATATAAAAAGGAAACAGAAGAGAAATGTACAGGGATCTCCCATTTTCTGCCCACAATCTTTTTCATGGAAATCCCAGTCATATGAGTCGAGTCCATGCATGCTACGATCACGGTATGAATTTGAAGGCAAAATATTTGTGTGCAGAGATTAGATAATGTTTTCCCTGTCCAAAATGCTAAATTGAGGAGGTAAAATATAAATATAAATAGGAAACAGAAGAGAAATATACAGTGATCACCCATTTTCGGCCCACAATCTTTTTCATGGAAATCCCAGTCATATTAGCCGAGTCCATGCATGCTACGATCACGGTATGAAATTGAAGGCAAAATATTTTTGTGCAGATCTTAGATTAGGTCTTTCCCTGTCCATAATGCTGAATTGAGGAGGTAAAATAGAAATATAAATAGGAAACAGAAGAGAAATGTACAGTGATCACCCATTTTCGGCCCACAATCTTTTTCATGGAAATCCCAGTCATATGAGTCAAATTCATGGATGCTACGATCACGGAATGAATTTGAAGGCAAAATATTTTTGTGCAGATTTTAGATTAGGTCTTTCCCGTTCGAAAATTCTAAATTGAGAAGGTAAAATAGAAATATAAATAGGAAACAGAAGAGAAATATACAGTGATCACCCATTTTCGGCCCACAATCTTTTTCATGGAAATCCCAGTCATATGAGTTGAGTCCATGCATGCTACGATCACGGTATGAATTTGAAGGCAAAATATTTTTGTGCAGATCTTAGATTAGGTCTTTCCCGTTCGAAAATTCTAAATTGAGAAGGTAAAATAGAAATATAAATAGGAAACAGAAGAGAAATATACAGTGATCACCCATTTTCGGCCCACAATCTTTTTCATGGAAATCTCAGTCATATGAGTTGAGTCCATGCATGCTACGATCACGGTATGAATTTGAAGGCAAAATATTTTTGTGCAGAGCTTAGATTAGGTCTTTCCCTGGCCATAATGCTAAATTGAGGAGGTATAATAGAAATATAAATAGGAAACAGAAGAGAAATTTACAGTGATCACCCATTTTCGGCCCACAATCTTTTTCATGGAAATCCCAGTCATATGAGTCGAGTCCATGCATGCTACGATCACGGTATGAATTTGAAGCCAAATATTTTTGTGCAGATCTTAGATTAGGTCTTTCCATGTCCATAATGCTAAATTGAGGAGGTAAAATATAAATATAAATAGGAAACAGAAGAGAAATGTACAGTGATCACCCATTTTCGGCCCACAATTTTTTTCATGGAAATCCCAGTCATATGAGTTGAGTCAGTGCATGCTACGATCACGGTATGAATTTGAAGGCAAAATATTTGTGTGCCGAGCTTCGATAATGTTTTCCCTGTACAAGATGCTAAATTGAGGAGCTAAAATAAAAATATAAATAGGAAACAGAAGAGAAATGTACAGTGATCTCCCATTTTCGGCCCACAATCTTTTTCATGGAAATCCCAGTCATATGAGTCGAGTCCATGCATGCTACGATCACGGTATGAATTTGAAGGCAAAATATATTCGTGCAGATCTTAGATTAGGTCTTTCCCTGTCCATAATGCTAAATTGAGGAGGTAAAAAAGAAATATAAATAGGAAACAGAAGAGAAATGTACAGTGATCACCCATTTTCGGCCCACAATCTTTTTCATGGAAATCCCAGTCATATGTGTCGAGTCCATGCATGCTACGATCACGGTATGAATTTGAAGGCAAAATATTTTTGTGCAGATCTTAGATTAGGTCTTTCCCTGTCCATAATGCTAAATTGAGGAGTTAAATAGAAATATAAATAGGAACCAGAAGAGAAATGTACAGGGATCACCCATTTTCGGCCCACAATCTTTTTCATGGAAATCCCAGTCATATGAATCGAGTCAATGCATGCTACGATCACGGTATGAATTTGAAGGCAAAATATTTTTGTGCAGATCTTAGATTAGGTCTTCCCTGTCCATAATGCTAAATTGAGGAGGTAAAATATAAATATAAATAGGAAACAGAAGAGAAATGTACAGTGATTACCCGTTTTCGGCCCACAATCTTATTCATGGAAATCCCAGTCATATGAGTCGAGTCCATGCATGCTACGATCATGTTATGAATTTGAAGGCAAAAAATTTTTGTGCAGAGCTTAGATTAGGTCTTTCCCTGTCCATAATGCTAAATTGAGGAGGTAAAATATAAAGATAAATAGGAAACAGAAGAGAAATGTACACTGATCACCTGTTTTCGGCCCACAAACTTTTTCATGGAAATCCCAGTCATATGAGTCGAGTCCCTGCATGCTACGATCACGGTATGAATTTGAAGGCAAAATATTTTTGTGCAGAGCTTAGATTAGGTCTTTCCCTGGCCATAATGCAAAATTGAGGAGGTAAAATATAAATATAAATAGGAAACAGAAGAGAAAAGTACAGTGATCACCCATTTCTGCGCACTATCTTTTTCATGGAAATCCCAGACATATGAGTGGAGTCCATGCATGCTACGATCACGGTATGAATTTGAAGGCAAAATATTTTCGTGCAGATCTTAGATTAGGTCTTTCCCTGGCCATAATGCTAAATTGAGGAGGTAAAATATAAATATAAATAGGAAACAGAAGAGAAATGTACAGTGATTACCCGTTTTCGGCCCACAATCTTTTTCATGGAAATCCCAGTCATATGAGTCGAGTCCATGCATGCTACGATCATGTTATGAATTTGAAGGCAAAATATTTTTGTGAAGATTTTAGATTAGGTCTTTCCCTGTCCATAATGCTAAATTGAGGAGGTAAAATATAAATATAAATAGGAAACAGAAGAGAAATGTACAGTGATCACCCATTTTCGGCCCACAATCTTTTTCATGGAAATCCCAGTCATATGAGTCGAGTTCATGCATGCTACGATCACGGTATGAATTTGAAGGCAAAATATTTTTGTGCAGAGCTTACATTAGGTCTTTCCCTGGCCATAATGCTAAATTGAGGAGGTAAAATATAAATATAAATAGGAAACGGAAGAGAAATGTACAGTGATCACCCATTTTCGGCCCACAATCTTTTTCATGGAAATCGCAGTCATATGAGTCGAGTCAATGCATGCTACGATCACGGTATGAATTTTAAAGCAAAATATTTTTGTGCAGATTTTAGATTAGGTCTTTCCCTGACCATAATGCTAAATTGAGGAGGTAAAATATAAATATAAATAGGAAACAGAAGAGAATTGTACAGTGATCACCCATTTTCGGCCCACAATATTTTTCATGGAAATCCCAGTCATATGAGTCGAGTCCATGCATGCTACAATCACGGTATGAATTTGAAGGCAAAATATTTTTGTGCAGAGCTTAGATTAGGTCTTTCCCTGTCCATAATGCTAAATTGAGGAGGTAAAATATAAATATAAATAGGAAACAGAAGAGAAATGTACAGTGATCACCCATTTTAGGCCCACAATCTTTTTCATGGAAATCCCAGTCATATGAGTCGAGTCCATGCATGCTACGATCATGGTATGAATTTGAAGGCAAAATATTTTTGTGCAGAGCTTAGATTAGGTCTTTCCCTGACCATAATGCTAAATTGAGGAGGTAAAATATAAATATAAATAGGAAACAGAAGAGAAATGTACAGTGATCACCCATTTTCGGCCCAAAATCTTTTTCATGGAAATCCCAGTCATATGAGTCGAGTCCATGCATGCTACGATCACGGTATGAATTTGAAGGCAAAATATTTTTGTGCAGATTTTAGATTAGGTCTTTCCCTGTCCATAATGCTAAATTGAGGAGGTAAAATAGAAAGATAAATAGGAAACAGAAGAGAAATGTACAGTGAGCACCCATTTTCATCCCACAATCTTATTCATGGAAATCCCAGTCATATGAGTCGAGTCCATGCATGCTACGATCATGTTATGAATTTGAAGGCAAAATATTTTTGTGAAGGTTTTAGATTAGGTCTTTCCCTGTCCATAATGCTAAATTGAAGAGGTAAAATAGAAATATAAATAGGAAACAGAAGAGAAATGTACAGTGATCACCAGTTTTCGGCCCACAATCTTTTTCATGGAAATCCCAGTCATATGATTCGAGTCCATGCATGCTATGATCACGTTATGAATTTGAAGTCAAAATATTTTTGTGCAGTGCTTAGATTAGGTCTTTCCCTTGCCATAATGCTAAATTGAGGAGATAAAATAGAAATATAAATAGGAATTAGATGAGAAATGTACAGTGATCACCCATTTTCGGCCCACAATCTTTTTCATGGAAATCCCAGTCATATGAGTCGAGTCCATGCATGCTATGATCACGGTATGAATTTGAAGGCAAAATATTTTTGTGCAGAGTTTAGATGAGGTCTATCCTTGTCCATAATGCTAAATTGAGGAGGTAAAATAGAAATATAAATAGAATACAGAAGAGAAATGTACAGTGATCACCCATTTTCTGTCCACAATCTTTTTCATGGAAATCCCAGTCATATGAGTCGTCCATGCATGCTACAATCACGGTATGAATTTGAAGGTAAAATATTTTTGTGAAGGTTTTAGATTAGGTCTTTCCCTGTCCATAATGCTAAATTGAAGAGGTAAAATATAAATATAAATAGGAAACAGAAGAGAAATGTACAGTGATCATCCATTTTTGGCCCACAATCTTTTTCATGGAAATCCCAGTCATATGAGTCGAGTCCATGCATGCTACGATCACGGTATGAATTTGAAGGCAAAATATTTTTTTGCAGAGCTTAGATTAGGTCTTTCCCTGTCCATAATGCAAAATTGAGAAGGTAAAATATAAATATAAATAGTAAACAGAAGAGAAATGTACAGTGATCACCCATTTTCAGCCCACAATCTGTTTCATGGAAATCCCAGTCATATGAGTCGAGTCCATGCATGCTACGATCACGGTATGAATTTGAACGCAAAATATTTTTTTGCAGAGCTTAGATTAGGTCTTTCCCTGTCCATAATGCTAAATTGAAGAACTAAAATATAAATATAAATAGGAAACAGAAGAGAAATGTACAGTGATCACCCATTTTCTGCCCACAATCTTTTTCATGGAAATCCTAGTCATATGAGTCGAGTTCATGCATGCTAACGATCACGGTACTAATTTGAAGGCAAAATATTTTTTTGCAGACCTTAGATTAGGTCTTTCACTGTCCATAATGCTAAATTGAAGAACTAAAATATAAATATAAATAAGAAACAGAAGAGAAATGTACAGTGATCACCCTTCATCTGCCCACAATCTTTTTCATGGAAATCCCAGTCATATGAGTCGAGTCAATTCATGCTACGATCACGGTATGAATTTGAAGGCAAAATATTTTTGTGCAGATTTTAGATTATGTCTTTCCCTGTCCATAATGCTAAATTGAGGAAGTAAAATATAAATATAAATAGGAAACAGAAGAGAAATGTACAGTGATCACCCATTTTCGGCCCTCAATCTTTTTCATGGAAATCCCAGTCATATGAGTCGAGTCCATGCATGCTACGATCACGGTATGAATTTGAAGGCAAAGTATTGTTGTGCAGAGCTTAGATTAGGTCTTTCCCTGTCCATAATGCTAAATTGAGGAGGTAAAAAATAAATATAAATAGGAAACAGAAGAGAAATGTACAGTGATCACCCATTTTCGGACCACAATCTTTTTCATGGAAATCCCAGTCATATGAATCGAGTCCATGCATGCTACGATCACGGTATGAATTTGAAGGCAAAATATTTTTGTGCAGATTTTAGATTAGGTCTTTCCCTGTCCATAATGCTAAATTGAGGAGGTAAAATATAAACATAAATAGGAAACAGAAGAGAAAGGTACAGTGATCACCCATTTTCGGCCCACAATCTTTTTCATGGAAATCGCAGTCATATGAGTCGAGTCAATTCATGCTACGATCACGGTATGAATTTGAAGGCAAAATATTTTTGTGCAGATTTTAGATTATGTCTTTCCCTGTCCATAATGCTAAATTGAGGAAGTAAAATATAAATATAAATAGGAAACAGAAGAGAAATGTACAGTGATCACCCATTTTCGGCCCTCAATCTTTTTCATGGAAATCCCAGTCATATGAGTCGAGTCCATGCATGCTACGATCACGGTATGAATTTGAAGGCAAAATATTTTTGTGCAGATCTTAGATTTGGTCTTTCCCTGTCCATAATGCTAAATTGAGGAGGTAAAATATAAATATAAATAGGAAACAGAAGAGAAATGTACAGTGATCTCCCATTTTCGGCCCACATTCTTTTTCATGGAAATCCCAGTCATATGAGTCGAGTCCATGCATGCTACGATCACGGTATGAATTTGAAGGCGAAATATTTTTGTGCAGATCTTAGATTAGGTCTTTCCCTGTCCATAATGCTAAATTGAGGAGGTAAAATAGAAAAATAAATAGGAAACAGAAGAGAAATGTACAGTGATCACCCATTTTCGGCCTACAATCTTTTTCATGGAAATCCCAGTCATATGAGTCGAGTCATGCATGCTCTGATCACGGTATGAATTTGAAAGCAAAATATTTTTGTGCAGAATTTAGATTAGGTCTTTCCCTGTCCATAATGCTAAATTGAGGAGGTAAAATAGAAATATAAATAGGAAACAGAAGAGAAATGTACAGTGATCACCGATTTTCGTCCCACAATCTTTTTCATGGAAATGCCAGTCATATGAGTCGATTCCATGCATGCTACGATCACGGTATGAATTTGAAGGCAAAATATTTTTGTGCAGATTTTAGATTAGGTCTTTCCCTGTCCATAATGCTAAATTGAGGAGGTAAAATATAAACATAAATAGGAAACAGAAGAGAAAGGTACAGTGATCACCCATTTTCGGCCCACAATCTTTTTCATGGAAATCGCAGTCATATGAGTCGAGTCAATTCATGCTACGATCACGGTATGAATTTGAAGGCAAAATATTTTTGTGCAGATTTTAGATTATGTCTTTCCCTGTCCATAATGCTAAATTGAGGAAGTAAAATATAAATATAAATAGGAAACAGAAGAGAAATGTACAGTGATCACCCATTTTCGGCCCTCAATCTTTTTCATGGAAATCCCAGTCATATGAGTCGAGTCCATGCATGCTACGATCACGGTATGAATTTGAAGGCGAAATATTTTTGTGCAGATCTTAGATTAGGTCTTTCCCTGTCCATAATGCTAAATTGAGGAGGTAAAATATAAATATAAATAGGAAACAGAAGAGAAATGTACAGTGATCACCCATTTTCGGCCTACAATCTTTTTCATGGAAATCCCAGTCATATGAGTCGAGTCCATGCATGCTACGATCACGGTATGAATTTGAAGGCGAAATATTTTTGTGCAGATCTTAGATTAGGTCTTTCCCTGTCCATAATGCTAAATTGAGGAGGTAAAATAGAAAAATAAATAGGAAACAGAAGAGAAATGTACAGTGATCACCCATTTTCGGCCTACAATCTTTTTCATGGAAATCCCAGTCATATGAGTCGAGTCATGCATGCTCTGATCACGGTATGAATTTGAAAGCAAAATATTTTTGTGCAGAATTTAGATTAGGTCTTTCCCTGTCCATAATGCTAAATTGAGGAGGTAAAATAGAAATATAAATAGGAAACAGAAGAGAAATGTACAGTGATCACCGATTTTCGTCCCACAATCTTTTTCATGGAAATGCCAGTCATATGAGTCGATTCCATGCATGCTACGATCACGGTATGAATTTGAAGGCAAAATATTTTTGTGCAGATTTTAGATTAGGTCTTTCCCTGTCCATAATGCTAAATTGATGAGGTAAAATATAAATATAAATAGGAAACAGAAGAGAAATGTACAGTGATCACCCATTTTCGTCCCACAATCTTTTTCATGGAAATGCCAGTCATATGAGTCGATTCCATGCATGCTACGATCACGGTATGAATTTGAAGGCAAAATATTTTTGTGCAGAGCTTAGATTAGGTCTTTCCCTGGCCATAATGCTAAATTGAGCAGGTAAAATATAAATATAAATAGGAAACAGAAGAGAAATGTACAGTGATCACCCATTTTCGGCCCACAATCTTTTTCATCGAAATCCCAGTCATATGAGTCGAGTCCATGCATGCTACGATCACGGTATGAATTTGAAGGCAAAATATTCTTGTGCAGATGTTAGATATGGTCATTCCCTGTCCATAATGCTAAATTGAGGAGATAAAATATAAATATAAATAGGAAACAGAATAGAAATGTACAGTGACCACCTATTTCGGCCCACAATCTTTTTCATGGAAATCCCAGTCATATGAGTCGAGTCCATGCATGCTACGATCACGGTATGAATTTGAAGGCAAAATATTTTTGTGCAGATCTTAGATTTGGTCTTTACCTGTCCATAATGCTAAATTGAGGAGGTAAAATATAAATATAAATAGGAAACAGAAGAGTAATGTACAGTGACCACCCATTTTCGGCCCACAATCTTTTTCATGGAAATCCCAGTCATGTGTCGAGTCCATGCATGCTACGTTTACTGTATGAATTTGAAGGCAAAATATTTTTGTGCAGATATTTGATTAGGTCATTCCCTGTCCATAATGCTAAATTGAGGAGGTAAAATAGAAATATAAATAGGAAAAAGAAGAGAAATGTACAGTGATCACCCATTTTTGGCCCACAATCTTTTTCATGGAAATCCCAGTCATATGAGTCGAGTCCATGCATGCTACGATCACGGTATGAATTTGAAGGCAAAATATTTTTGTGCAGAGCTTAGATTAGGTCTTTCCCTGTCCATAATGCTAAATTGAGGAGGTAAAATAGAAATATAAATAGGAAACAGAAGAGAAATGTACAGTGATCACCCATTTTCTGCCCACAATATTTGTCATGGAAATCCCAGCCATATGAGTCGAGTCCATGCATGCTACGTTCACGGTATGAATTTGAAGGCAAAATATTTTTGTGCAGATCTTAGATTAGGTCATTCCCTGTCCATAATGCTAAATTGAGGAGGTAAAATATAAATATAAATAGGAAACCGAAGAGAAAAGTACAGTGATCACCTATTTTCGACCCACAATCTTTTTCATGGAAATCCCAGTCATATGAGTCGAGTCCATGCATGCTACGATCACGGTATGAATTTGAAGGCAAAATATTTTTGTGCAGATCTTAGATTTGGTCTTTACCTGTCCATAATGCTAAATTGAGGAGGTAAAATATAAATATAAATAGGAAACAGAAGAGAAATGTTCAGTGATCACCCATTTTTGACCCACAATCTTTTTCATGGAAATCCCAGTCATATGAGTCGAGTCCATGCATGCTACGATCACGGTATGAATTTGAAGGCAAAATATTTTTGTGCAGAGCTTAGATTAGGTCTTTCCCTGTCCATAATGCTAAATTGAGGATGTAAAATAGAAATATAAATAGCAAACAGAAGAGAAATGTACAGTGATCTCCCATTTTCCGCCCACAATCTTTTTCATGGAAATGCCAGTCATATGAGTCGAGTCCATGCATGCTACGATCACGGTATGAATTTGAAGGCAAAATATTTTTGTGCAGATCTTAGATTAGGTCTTTCCCTGTCCATAATGCTAAATTGAGGAGGTAAAACAGAAATATAAATAGGAAACAGAAGAGAAATGTACAGTGATCACCCATTTTCGGCCCACAATCTTTTTCATGGAAATCCCAGTCATATGAGTCGAGTCCATGCATGCTACGATCACGGTATGAATTTGAAGGAAAAATATTTTTGTGCGGATTTTAGATTATATCTTTCCCTGTCCATAATGCTAAATTGAGGAGGTAAAATGTAAATATAAATAGGAAACAGAAGAGAAATGTACAGTGATAACCCGTTTTCGGCCCACAAAGTTTTTCATGGAAATTCCAGGCATATGATTCGTGTCCATGCATGCTACGATCACGGTATGAATTTGAGGGCAAAATATTTTTGTGCAGATCTTAGATTAGGTCTTTCCCTGTCCATAATGCTAATTTGAGGAGGTAAAATTGAAATATAAATAGGAAACAGTAGAGAAATGTACAGTCATCACCCATTTTCGGCCCACAATCTTTTTCATGGAAATGCCAGTCATATGAGTCGAGTCCATGCATGCTACGATCACGGTATGAATTTGAAGGAAAAATATTTTTGTGCTGATTTTAGATTATATCTTTCCCTGTCCATAATGCTAAATTAAGGAGGTAAAATAGAAATATAAATAGGAAAGGAAAGAGAAATGTACAGTGATCACCCATTTTCGGCCCACAATCTTTTTCATGGAAATCCCAGTCATATGAGTCGAGTCCATGCATGCTACGATCACGGTATGAATTTGAAGCCAAAATATTTTTGTGCAGATTTCAGATTAGGTCTTTCCCTTTCCATAATGTTAAATTGAGGAGGTAAAATAGAAATATAAATAGGAAACAGAAGAGAAATGTACAGTGATCACCCATTTTCGGCCGACAATCTTTTTCATGGAAATCCCAGTCATATGAATCGAGTCCATGCATGCCACGATCATGGTATGAATTTGAAGGCAAAATATTTTTGTGCAGATTTCAGATTAGGTCTTTCCCTTTCCATAATGTTAAATTGAGGAGGTAAAATATAAATATAAATAGGAAACAGAAGAGAAATGTACAGTGATCACCCATTTTCGGCCCACAATCTTTTTCATGGAAATCCCAGTCATATGAGTCGAGTCCATGCATGCTACGATCACGGTATGAATTTGAAGGAAAAATATTTTTGTGCGGATTTTAGATTATATCTTTCCCTGTCCATAATGCTAAATTGAGGAGGTAAAATGTAAATATAAATAGGAAACAGAAGAGAAATGTACAGTGATAACCCGTTTTCGGCCCACAAAGTTTTTCATGGAAATTCCAGGCATATGATTCGTGTCCATGCATGCTACGATCACGGTATGAATTTGAGGGCAAAATATTTTTGTGCAGATCTTAGATTAGGTCTTTCCCTGTCCATAATGCTAATTTGAGGAGGTAAAATTGAAATATAAATAGGAAACAGTAGAGAAATGTACAGTCATCACCCATTTTCGGCCCACAATCTTTTTCATGGAAATGCCAGTCATATGAGTCGAGTCCATGCATGCTACGATCACGGTATGAATTTGAAGGAAAAATATTTTTGTGCTGATTTTAGATTATATCTTTCCCTGTCCATAATGCTAAATTAAGGAGGTAAAATAGAAATATAAATAGGAAAGGAAAGAGAAATGTACAGTGATCACCCATTTTCGGCCCACAATCTTTTTCATGGAAATCCCAGTCATATGAGTCGAGTCCATGCATGCTACGATCACGGTATGAATTTGAAGCCAAAATATTTTTGTGCAGATTTCAGATTAGGTCTTTCCCTTTCCATAATGTTAAATTGAGGAGGTAAAATAGAAATATAAATAGGAAACAGAAGAGAAATGTACAGTGATCACCCATTTTCGGCCCACAATCTTTTTCATGGAAATCCCAGTCATATGAGTCGAGTCCATGCATGCTACGATCACGGTATGAATTTGAAGGCAAAATATTTTTGTGCAGATTTCAGATTAGGTCTTTCCCTTTCCATAATGTTAAATTGAGGAGGTAAAATATAAATATAAATAGGAAACAGAATAGAAATGTACAGTGATCACCCATTTTCGGCCCACAAAATTTTTCATGTAAATCCCTGTCATATGAGTCGTGTCCATGCATTCCACGATCACGGTATGAATTTGAAGGCAAAATATTTTTGTGCAGAGCTTAGATTAGCTCTTTCCCTGTCTACAATGCTAAATTGAGAAGATAAATAGAAATAGAAATAGGAAACAGAAGAGATATGTACTGTTATCACCCATTTTCGGCCGACAATCTTTTTCATGGAAATCCCAGTCATATGAGTCGTGTCAGTGCATGCTACGATCATGGTATGAATTTGAAGGCAAAATATTTTTTTGCAGATCTTAAATTTGGTCTTTCCCTGTCCATAATGCTAAATTTAAGAAGTAAAATATAAATATAAATAGGAAACAGAAGAGAAATGAACAGTGATCACCCATTTTCGGCCCACAATTTTTTTCATGGAAATCCCAGTCATATGAGTCGAGTCCATGCATGCTACGATCACGGTATGAATTTGAAAGCAAAATATTTTTGTGCAGAGCTTAGATTAGGTCTTTCCCTGTCCATAATGCTAAATTGAGGAGCTAAAATAGAAATATAAATAGGAAACAGAAGAGAAATGTACAGTGATCACCCATTTTCGGCCCACAATATTTTTCATGGAAATCCCAGTCATATGAGTCGAGTCCATGCATGCTACTATCACGGTATGAATTTGAAGGCAAAATATTTATGTGCAGATCTTAGATTAGGTCTTTCCCTGTCCATAATGCTAAATTGAGGAGGTAAAATAGAAATATAAATACGAAATAGAAGAGAAATGTACAGTGATCACCCATTTTCGGCCCACAATCTTTTCATGGAAATCCCAGTCATATGAGTCGAGTCTATGCATGCTACGATCACGGTATGAATTTTAAGGCAAAATATTTTTGTGCAGATCTTAGATTAGGTCTTTCCCTGTCCATAATGCTAAATTGAGGAGGTAAAAAAGAAATATAAATAGGAAACAGAAGAGAAATGTACAGTGATCACCCATTTTCGGGCCACAATCTTTTTCATGGAAATCTCAGTCATATGAGTCGAGTCCATGCATGCTACCATCACGGTATGAATTTGAAGGCAAAATATTTTTGTCCAGAGCTTACATTAGGTTTTTCCCTGTCCATAATGCTAAATTGAGGAGGTAAAATATAAATATAAATAGGAAACAGAAGAGAAATGTACAGTGATCACCCATTTTCGCCAGACAATCTTTTTCATGGAAATCCCAGTCATATGAGTCGAGTCCATGCATGCTACGATCACGGTATGAATTTGAAGGCAAAATATTTTTGTGCAGAGCTTAGATTAGGCTTTCCCTGGCCATAATGCTAAATTGAGGAGGTAAAAAAGAAATATAAATAGGAAACCGAAGAGAAATGTACAGTGATCACCCATTTTCGGCCCACAGTCTTTTTCATGGAAATCCCAGTCAAATGAGTCGAGTCCATGCATGCTACGATCACGGTATGAATTTGAAGGCAAAATATTTTTGTGCAGAGCTTACATTAGGTTTTTCCCTGGCCATAATGTTAAATTGAAAAGGTAAAATAGAAAGATAAATAGGAAACAGAAGAGAAATGTACAGTGATCACCCATTTTCGGCCCAGAATCTTTTTCATGGAAATCCCGGTCATATGAGTCGAGTCCATGCATGCTACGATCACAGTGTTAATTTGAAGGCAAAATATTTTTGTGCAGATTTTAGATTAGGTCTTTCCCTGTCCATAATGCTAAATTGAGGAGATAAAATAGAAATATAAATAGGAAACAGAAGAAAAATGTACAGTGATCACCCATTTTCGGCCTACAATCTTTTTCATGGAAATCCCAGTCATATGTGTCGAGTCATGCATGCAACGATCACGGTATGAATTTGAAAGCAAAAAATTTTTGTGCAGATTTTAGATTAGGTCTTTCACTGTCCATAATGCTAAATTGAGGAGGCAAAATATAAATATAAATATGAAACAGAAGAGAAATGTACAGTGATCACCCATTTTCGTCCCACAATCTTTTTCATGGAAATGCCAGTCATATGAGTCGAGTCCATGCATGCTACGATCACGGTATGAATTTGAAGGCAAAATATTTTTGTGCAGAGCTTAGATTAGGTCTTTCCCTGTCCATAATGCTAAATTGAGGAGGTAAGATATAAATATAAATAGGAAACAGTAGAGAAATGTACAGTGATCACCCATTTTCGGCCCACAATCTTTTTCATGGAAATCCCAGTCATATGAGTCGAGTACATGCATGCTATGATCACGGTATGAATTTGAAGGCAAAATATTTTTGTGCAGAGCTTTGATTAGGTCTTTCCCTGGCCATAATGCTAAATTGAGGAGGTAAAAAAGAAATATAAATAGGAAACCGAAGAGAAATGTACAGTGATCACCCATTTTCAGCCCACAATCTTTTTCATGGAAATCCCAGTCATATGAGTCGAGTCCATGCATGCTACGACCACGGAATGAATTTGAAGGCAAAATATTTTTGTGCAGATCTTAGATTAGGTCTTTCACTGTCCATAATGCTAAATTGAGGAGGTAAAATATAAATGTAAATAGGAAACAGAAGAGAAATGTTCAGTGATCACCCATTTTCGGCCCACAATTTTTTTCTTGGAAATCCCAGTCATATGAGTCGAGTCAATGCATGCTACGATCACGGCATGAATTTGAAGGCAAAATATTTTTGTGCAGATTTTAGATTAGGTCTTTCACTGTCCATAATGCTAAATTGAGGAGGTAAAATATAAATATAAATATGAAACAGAAGAGAAATGTACAGTGATCACCCATTTTCGGCCCACAATCTTTTTCATGGAAATCCCAGTCATATGTGTCGAGTCCATGCATGCTACGATCACGGTATGAATTTGAAGGCAAAATATTTTTGTGCAGAGCTTACATTAGGTTTTTCCCTGGCCATAATGTTAAATTGAAAAGGTAAAATAGAAAGATAAATAGGAAACAGAAGAGAAATGTACAGTGATCACCCATTTTCGGCCCAGAATCTTTTTCATGGAAATCCCGGTCATATGAGTCGAGTCCATGCATGCTACGATCACAGTGTTAATTTGAAGGCAAAATATTTTTGTCCAGAGCTTACATTAGGTTTTTCCCTGTCCATAATGCTAAATTGAGGAGGTAAAATATAAATATAAATAGGAAACAGAAGAGAAATGTACAGTGATCACCCATTTTCGCCAGACAATCTTTTTCATGGAAATCCCAGTCATATGAGTCGAGTCCATGCATGCTACGATCACGGTATGAATTTGAAGGCAAAATATTTTTGTGCAGAGCTTAGATTAGGCTTTCCCTGGCCATAATGCTAAATTGAGGAGGTAAAAAAGAAATATAAATAGGAAACCGAAGAGAAATGTACAGTGATCACCCATTTTCGGCCCACAGTCTTTTTCATGGAAATCCCAGTCAAATGAGTCGAGTCCATGCATGCTACGATCACGGTATGAATTTGAAGGCAAAATATTTTTGTGCAGAGCTTACATTAGGTTTTTCCCTGGCCATAATGTTAAATTGAAAAGGTAAAATAGAAAGATAAATAGGAAACAGAAGAGAAATGTACAGTGATCACCCATTTTCGGCCCAGAATCTTTTTCATGGAAATCCCGGTCATATGAGTCGAGTCCATGCATGCTACGATCACAGTGTTAATTTGAAGGCAAAATATTTTTGTGCAGATTTTAGATTAGGTCTTTCCCTGTCCATAATGCTAAATTGAGGAGATAAAATAGAAATATAAATAGGAAACAGAAGAAAAATGTACAGTGATCACCCATTTTCGGCCTACAATCTTTTTCATGGAAATCCCAGTCATATGTGTCGAGTCATGCATGCAACGATCACGGTATGAATTTGAAAGCAAAAAATTTTTGTGCAGATTTTAGATTAGGTCTTTCACTGTCCATAATGCTAAATTGAGGAGGCAAAATATAAATATAAATATGAAACAGAAGAGAAATGTACAGTGATCACCCATTTTCGTCCCACAATCTTTTTCATGGAAATGCCAGTCATATGAGTCGAGTCCATGCATGCTACGATCACGGTATGAATTTGAAGGCAAAATATTTTTGTGCAGAGCTTAGATTAGGTCTTTCCCTGTCCATAATGCTAAATTGAGGAGGTAAGATATAAATATAAATAGGAAACAGTAGAGAAATGTACAGTGATCACCCATTTTCGGCCCACAATCTTTTTCATGGAAATCCCAGTCATATGAGTCGAGTACATGCATGCTATGATCACGGTATGAATTTGAAGGCAAAATATTTTTGTGCAGAGCTTTGATTAGGTCTTTCCCTGGCCATAATGCTAAATTGAGGAGGTAAAAAAGAAATATAAATAGGAAACCGAAGAGAAATGTACAGTGATCACCCATTTTCAGCCCACAATCTTTTTCATGGAAATCCCAGTCATATGAGTCGAGTCCATGCATGCTACGACCACGGAATGAATTTGAAGGCAAAATATTTTTGTGCAGATCTTAGATTAGGTCTTTCACTGTCCATAATGCTAAATTGAGGAGGTAAAATATAAATGTAAATAGGAAACAGAAGAGAAATGTTCAGTGATCACCCATTTTCGGCCCACAATTTTTTTCTTGGAAATCCCAGTCATATGAGTCGAGTCAATGCATGCTACGATCACGGCATGAATTTGAAGGCAAAATATTTTTGTGCAGATTTTAGATTAGGTCTTTCACTGTCCATAATGCTAAATTGAGGAGGTAAAATATAAATATAAATATGAAACAGAAGAGAAATGTACAGTGATCACCCATTTTCGGCCCACAATCTTTTTCATGGAAATCCCAGTCATATGTGTCGAGTCCATGCATGCTACGATCACGGTATGAATTTGAAGGCAAAATATTTTTGTGCAGAGCTTAGATTAGGTCTTTACCTGTCCATAATGCTAAATTGAGGAGGTAGAATAAAAAAGGGAAACAGAAGAGAAATGTACACTGATCACCCATTTTCGGACCACAATCTTTTTCATGGAAATCCCAGTCATATGAGTCGAGTCCATAAATACTACGATCACGGTATTAATTTGAAGGCAAAATATTTTTGTGCAGATCTTAGATTAGGTCTTTCCCTGTCCATAATGTTAAATTGAGGAGGTAAAATAGAAATATAAATAGGAAACAGAAGAGAAATGTACAGGGATCACCGATTTTCGGCCCACAAACTTTTTCATGGAAATCCCAGTCATATGAGTCGAGTCCATGCATGCTACGATCACGGTATGAAATTGAAGGCAAAATATTTTTGTGCACATTTAAGATTAGGTCTTTCCCTGTCCATAATGCTAAATTGAGGAGGTAAAATAGAAATATAAATAGGAAACAGAGGAGAAATGTACAGTGATCACCCATTTTCTGACCACAATCTTTTTCATGGAAATCCCAGTCATATGAGTTGAGTCTATACATGCTACGATCACGGTATGAATTTGAAGGCAAAATATTTTTTTTTCAGATCTTAGATTAGGTCTTTCCCTGTCCATAATGCTAAATGAGGGAAGTAAAATATAAATATAAATAGGAAACAGAAGAGAAATGTACAGTGATCACCCATTTTCTGCCCACAATCTTTTTCATGGAAATCCCAGTCATATCAGTCGAGTCCATGCATGCTACGATCACGGTATGAATTTGAAGGCAAAATATTTTTTTGTAGATCTTAGATTAGGTCTTTCCCTGTCCATAATGCTAAATGAGGGAAGTAAAATAGAAATATAAATAGGAAAAAGAAGAGAAATGTACAGTGATCACCCATTTTCTGCCCACAATCTTTTTCATGGAAATCCCAGTCATATGAGTCGAGTCCATGCATGCTACGATCACGGTATGAATTTGAAGGCAAAATATTTTTTTGCAGATCTTAGATTAGGTCTTTCCCTGTCCATCATGCTAAATTGAGGAGTTAAAATAGTAATGTAAATAGAAAACAGAAGAGAAAAGTCTAGTGATCACCCAATTTCTGCCCACAATCTTTTTAATGGAAATACCAGTCATAAGAGTCGAGTCCAGGCATGCCACGATCACGGTATGAATTTGAAGGCAAAATATTTTTTTGCAGATCTTAGATTAGGTCTTTCCCTGTCCATAATGCTAAATGAAGGAAGTAAAATACAAATATAAAAAGGAAACGGAAGAGAAATGTACAGTGATCACCCATTTGCGGCGCACAATATTTTTCATGGAAATCCCAGTCATATGAGTCCATTCCATACATGCTACGATCACGGTATGAATTTGAAGGCAAAATATTTTTTTGCAGATCTTAGATTTGCACTTTCACTGTCCATAATGTTAAATTAAGGAAGAAAAATATAAATATAAATAGGAAACAGAAGAGAAAATTTCAGTGATCAACCATTTTCTGCCCACAATCTTTTTCATGGAAATCCCAGTCATATGAATTGAGTCCATGCATGCTACGATCACGGTATGAATTTGAAGGTAAAATATTTTTTTGCATATCTTAGATTTGGTCTTTCCCTGTCCATAATGCTAAATTGAGGAGGTAAAATATAAATATAAATAGGAAACAGAAGAGAAATGTACAGTGATCACCCATTTTCGGCCCACAATCTTTTACATGGAAATCCCAGTCATATGAGTTGAGTCAATGCATGCTACGGTCACGGTATGAATTTGAAGGCAAAATATTTTTTTTGCAGATCTTAGATTAGGTCTTTCACTATCCATAATGCTAAATTGAGGGGGTAAAATAGAAATATAAATAGGAAACTGAAGAGAAATGTACAGTAATCACCCATTTTCAGCCGAAATTGTTTTTTCATGGAAATCCCAGTCATATGAGTCGAGTCCATGCTTGCTACGATCACAGTTTGAATTTGAAGACAAAATATTTTTTTGCAGATCTTAGATTAGGTCTTTCCCTCTCCATAATGCTAAATTGATGAGGTAAAATATAAATATAAATCGGAAACAGAAGAGAAATGTACAGTGACCACTCATTTTCTGCCCATAATCATTTTCATGGAAATCCCAGTCATATGAGTCGAGTCCATGCATGCTACGTTCACAGTATGAATTTGAAGGCAATATATTTTTTTGCAGATCTTAGATTTGGTCTTTCCCTGTCCATAATGCTAAATTGAGGAGGTAAAATAGAAATATAAATAGGAAACAGAAGAGAAATGTACAGTGATCACCCATTTTTGGCCCACAATCTTTTTCATGGAAATCCCAGTCATATCAGTCGAGTCCATGCATGCTACGATCACGGTATGAATTTAAAGGCAATATATTTTTTTGCAGAACTTAGATTTGGTCTTTCCCTGTCCATAATGCTAAATTGAGGAGGTAAAATATAAATATAAATAGGAAACAGAAGAGAAATGTACAGTGATCACCCATTTTCGGCCCACAATCTTTTTCATGCAAATCCCAGTCATATGAGTCGAATCCATGCATGCTACGATCACGGTATGAATTTGAAGGCAAAATATATTTTGCAGATCTTAGATTTGGTCTTTCCCTGTCCATAATGCTAAATTGAGGAGGTAAAATATAAATATAAATAGGAAACAGAAGAGAAATGTACAGTGATCACCCATTTTCGGCCCACATTCTTTTTCATGGGAATCCCAGTCATATGAGTCGAGTCCATACATGCTATGATCACGGTATGAATTTGAAGGCAAAATATTTTTGTGCAGAGCTTAGATTAGGTTTTTCCCTGTCCATAATGCTAAATCGAGGAGGTAAAATAGATATATAAATAGGAAACAGAAGAGAAATGTACAGTGATCACCCATTTTCTGCAGACAATCTTTTTCATGGAAATCCCAGTCATATGAATCGAGTCCATGCATGCTACGATCACGGTATGAATTTGAAGGCAAAATACTTTTTTGCAGATTTTAGATTAGGTCTTTCCCTGCCCATAATGCTAAATTGAGGAGGTAAAATATAAATATAAATAGGAAACAGAAGAGAAATGTACAGTGATCACCCATTTTCCGCCCACAATCTTTTCATGGAAATCCCAGTCATATCAGTCGAGTCCATGCATGCTACGATCACGGTATGAATTTAAAGGCAAAATACTTTTTTTCAGATTTTAGATTTGGTCTTTCCCTGTCCATAATGCTAAATTGAGGAAGTAAAATATAAATATAAAGAGGAAACAGAAGAGAAATGTACAGTGATCACCCATTTTCGGCCCAGAATCTTTTTCATGCAAATCCCAGTCATATGAGTCGAGTCCATGCATGCTACGATCACGGTATGAATTTGAAGGCAAAATATTTTTTTACAGATCTGAGATTTGATCTTTCCCTGTCCATAATGCTAAATTTAGGAGGTAAAATAGAAAGATTAATAGGAAACAGAAGAGAAATGTACAGTGATCACCAATTTTCGTCCCACAATCTTTTTCATGGAAATCCCAGTCATATGAGTCGAGTCCATGCATGCTACGATCACGGTATGAATTTGAAGGCAAAATATTTTTTTGCAGATCTTAGATTTTGTCTTTCCCTGTCCATAATGCTAAATTACGGAAGTAAAATAGAATTAGTAATAGAAAACAGAAGAGAAATGTACAGTGATTACCCATTTTCGGCCCAAAATATTTTCATGGAAATCCCAGTCATATGAGTCGAGTCCATGCATGCTACGATCACGGTATGAATTTGAAGGCAAAATATTTTTGTGCAGAGCTTAGATTAGGTCTTTCCCTGTCCATAATGCTAAATTGAGGAGGTAAAATATAAATATAAATAGGAAACAGAAGAGAAATGTACAGTGATCACCCATTTTCGGCCCACATTCTTTTTCATGGGAATCCCAGTCATATGAGTCGAGTCCATGCATGCTACAATCACGGTATGAATTTGAAGGCAAAATATTTTTGTGCAGATCTTAGATTAGGTCATTCCCTGTCCATAATGCTAAATTGAGGAGGTAAAATAGAAATATAAATAGGAAACAGAAGAGAAATGTACAGTGATCACCCATTTTCTGCATACAATATTTTTCATGGAAATCCCAGTCATATGAATCGAGTCCATGCATGCTACGATCACGGTATGAATTTGAAGGCAAAATATTTTTGTGCAGATCTTAGATTAGGTCTTTCCCTGCCCATAATGCTAAATTAAGGAGGTAAAATAGAAATATAAATAGGAAACAGAACAGAAATGTACAGTGATCACCCATTTTCGGCCCACATTCTTTTTCATGGGAATCCCAGTCATATGAGTCGAGTCCATGCATGCTATGATCACGGTATGAGTTTGAAGGCAAAATATTTTTTTGCAGAGCTTAGATTAGGTCTTTCTCTGTCCATAATGCTAAATTGAGGAAGTAAAATAGAAATATAAATAGGAAACAGAAGAGAAATGTTCATTGATCATCTATTTTGATCCCACAATCTTTTTCATGGAAATCCCAGTCATATGAGTCGAGTCCATGCATGCAACGATCACGGTATGAATTTGAATGCAAAATATTTTTTTGCAGATGTTAGATTAGGTTTTTCCCTGTCCATAATGCTAAATTGAGGAGGTAAAATAGAAATATAAATAGGAAACAGAAGAGAAATGTACAGTGATCACCCATTTTCGGCCGACAATCTTTTTCATGGAAATCCTAGTCATATGTGCCGAGTCCATGCATGATACGATCACGGTATGAATTTGAAGGCAAAATATTTTTTTGCAGATCTTAGATTATGTCTTTCCTTGTACATAATGATAAATTGAGGAGTTAAATAGAAATATAAATAGGAAACCGAAGAGAAATGTACAGTGCTGACCCATTTTGTGCCCACAATCTTTTTCATGGAAATCCTAGTTATATGTGCCGAGTCCATGCATGATACGATCACGGTATGAATTTGAAGGCAAAATTTTTTTTTTTGCAGATCTTAGATTAGGTCTTTCCCTGTCCATAATGCTAAATTGAGCAAGCAAAATAGAAATATAAATATGAAAAAGAAGAGAAATGTACAGTGAACATCCATTTTCTGCCCATAATCTTTTTCATGGAAATGAATTTGAATGCAAAATATTTTTTTGCAGATCTTAGATTAGGTTTTTCCCTGTCCATAATGCTAAATTGAGGAGGTAAAATATAAATATAAATAGGAAACAGAAGAGAAATGTACAGTGATCACCCATTTTCTGCCCACAATCTTTGTCATGGAAATCCCAGTCATATGAGTCGAGTCCATGCATGCTACGATCACAGTATGAATTTGAAGGCAAACTATTTTTTTGCAGTCCTTAGATTATGTCTTTTCCTGTCCATAATGCTAAATTGAGGAGGTAAAATAGAAATATAAATAGGAAACAGAAGAGAAATGTACAGTGATCAACCATTTTGTGCCAACAATCTTTTTCATGGAAATCCCAGTCATATGAGTCGAGTCCATACATGCTATGAACACGGTATGAATTTGAAGGCAAAATATTTTTTTGCAGATCTTAGATTAGATCTTTCCCTGTCCATAATGCTAAATGAAGGAAGTAAAATATAAATATAAATAGGAAACAGAAGAGAAATGTACAGTGATCACCCATTTTCTGCCCGCAATCTTTGTCATGGAAATCCCAGTCATATGAGTCAATTCCATGCATGCTACGATCACGGTATGAATTTGAAGGCAAAATATTTTTTTACAGATCTTAGATTAGGTCTTTCCCTGTCCATAATTCTAAATTGAGGAGGTAAAATAGAAATATAAATAGGAAACAGAAGAGAAATGTACAGTGATCACCCATTTTGTGCCCACAATCTTTTTCATGGAAATCCCAGTCATATGAGTCGAGTCCATGCATGCTACGATCACGGTATGAATTTGAAGGCAAAATATTTTTTTGCAGATCTTAGATTAGGACTTTCCCTGTCCATAATGCTAAATTGAGGAGTTAAATAGAAATATAAATAGGAAACAGAAGAGAAATGTACAGTGCTCACCCATTTTGTGCCCACAATCTTTTTCATGGAAATCCCAGTGATATGAGTCGAGTCCATACATGCTATGATCACGGTATGAATTTGAAGGCAAAATATTTTTTTGCAGATCTTAGATTAGGTCTTTCCCTGTCCATAATGCTAAATGAAGGAAGTAAAATATAAATATAAATAGGAAACAGAAGAGAAATGTACAGTGATCACCCATTTTCTGCCCACAATCTTTGTCATGGAAATCCCAGTCATATGAGTCCAGTCCATAACTGCTACGATCACGGTATGAATTTGAAGTCAAAATTTTTTTTTTTGCAGATCTTAGATAATGTCTTTCCCTGTCCATAATGCTAAATTGAGGAGGTAAAATAGATATATAAATAGGAAACAGAAGAGAAATGTACAGTAATAAACCATTTTCGTCCTACAATCTTTTTCATGGAAATCCCAGTCATATGAGTCGAGTCCATACATGCTACGATCACGGTATGAATTTGAAGGCAAAATATTTTTTTGCAGATCTTATATTAGGTCTTTCCCTTTCAATAATGCTAAATGAAGGAAGTAAATATAAATAGGAAACAGAAGAGAAATGTACAGTGATCACCCATTTTCTGCCCACAATCTTTTTCATGGAAATCCCAGTCATATGAGTCGAGTCCATGCATGCTACGATCACGGTATGAATTTGATGGCAAAATATTTTTTTGCAGAGCTTAGATTAGGTCTTTCCCTGTCTATAATGCTAAATGAAGGAAGTAAAATATAAATATAAATAGGAAACAGAAGAGAAATGTACAGTGATCACCCATTTTCTGCCCACAATCTTTTTCATGGAAATCCCACTCATATGATTCGAGTCCATACATGCTACGATCACGGTATGAATTTGAAGGCAAAATATTTTTTTTGCAGATATTAGATTAGGTCTTTCCCTGTCCATAATGCTAAATTGAGAAGGTAAATTAGAAATATAAATAGGAAACAGAAGAGAAATGTACAGTGATCACCCATTTTCGGCCCACTATCTTTTTCATAGAAATCCCAGTCATATGAGTCGCGTCCATGAATGCTACGATCACGGTATGAATTTGAAGGCAAAATATTTTTTTCCAGATCTTAGATTAGGTCTTTCCCTGTCCATAATGCTAAATTAAGGAGGTAAAATAGAAATGTAAATAGGAAACAGAAGAGAAATGTACAGTGATCACCAATTTTCGGCCCACAATCTTTTTCATGGAAATCCCAGTCATATGAGACGAGTCCATGCATGCTACGATCACTGTATGAATTTGAAGGCAAAATATTTTTGTGCAGATTTTAGATTAGGTCTTTCCCTGTCCATAATGCTAAATTGAAGAAGTAAAATATAAATATAAATAGGAAACAGAAGAGAAAAGTACAGTGATCACACATTTTCGGCCCACAATCTTTTTCATGGAAATCCCAGTCATATGAGACGAGTCCAAGCATGCTACGATAATGGTAAGAATTTGAAGGCAAAATATTTTTTTGCAGATTTTAGATTTGGTCTTTCCCTGTCCATGATGCTAAATTGAGGAGGTAAAATATAAATAGGAAACAGAAGAGAAATGTACAGTGAGCACCCATTTTCGGCCCACAATCTTTTTCATGGAAATCCCAGTCATATGAGTCGAGTCCATGCATGCTACGATCACGGCAAGAATTTGAAGGCAAAATATTTTTTTGCAGATCTTAGATTTGGTCTTTCCCTGTCCATAATGCTAAATTGAAGATGTAAAATATAAATATGAATAGGAAACAGAAGAGAAATGTACAGAGATCACCCATTTTTGGCACACAAACTTTTTCATGGAAATCCCAGTCATATGAGTCGAGTCCGTGCATGCTACGATCACGGTATGAAATTTGAAGGCAAAATATTTTGTTGCAGATATTAGATTAGGTCTTTCCTTGTCAATAATGCTAAATGAAGGAAGTAAAATAGAAATATAAATAGGAAACAGAAGAGAAATGTACAGTGATCACCCATTTTCTGCCAACAATCTTTTTCATGGAAATCCCAGTCATATGAGCCAAGCCCATGCATGCTACGATCACGGTATGAAATTTGAAGGCAAAATATTTTGTTGCAGATCTTAGATTAGGTCTTTCCCTGTTCCTAATGCTAAATGAAGGAAGTCAAATAGAAATATAAATAGGAAACAGAAGAGAAATGTACTGTGATCAACATTTTCTGCCAACAATCTTTTTCATAGAAATCCCAGTCATATGAGTCGAGTCCATGCATGCTACGATCACGGTATGAATTTGAATGCAAAATATTTTTTTGCAGATATTAGATTATTTCTTTCCCTGTCAATAATGCTAAATTGAGGTAGTAAAATAGAAATATTAATAGGAAACAGAAGAGAAATGTACAGTGATCACCCATTTTCGGCCCTCAACCTTTTTCATGGAAATCCCAGTCATATGAGTCAAGTCCATGCATGCTACGATCACGGTATGAATTGAAGGCAAAATATTTTTGTGCAGAGCTTAGATTAGGTCTTTCCCTGTCCATAATGCTAAATTGAGGAGGTAAAATATAAATATAAATTGGAAACAGAAGTGAAATGTACAGTGATCACCCATTTTCTGCCCACAATCTTTTTCATGGAAATCCCACTCATATGAGTCATGTCCATACCTGCTATTATCACGGTAAGAATTTGAAGGCAACATATTTTTTGCAGAACTTAGATTAGGTTTTTCCCTGTCCATAATGCTAAATGAAGGAAGTAAAATATAAATATAAATAAGAAACAGAAGAGAAATGTACAGTGATCACCCATTTTGTGCCCACAATCTTTTTCATGGAAATCCCAGTCATATGGGTCGAGTCCATGCATGCTACGATCACGGTATGAATTTGAAGGCAAAATATTTTTTTGCAGATCTTAGATTAGGTCTTTCCCTGTCCATAATGCTAAATTGAGGAAGTAAAATAGAAATATCAATAAGAAACAGAAGAGAAATGTACAGTGATCACCCATTTTCTGCCCAGAATCTTTTTCATGGAAATCCCAGTCATATGAGTCGAGTCCATGCATGCTACGATCAAGGTATGAATTTGAAGGCAAAATATTTTTTTGCAGATCTTAGATTAGGTCTTTCACTGTCCATAATGCTAAATGAAGGAAGTAAAATATAAATATAAAGAGGAAACAGAAGCGAAATGTACAGTGATCACCCATTTTCTGCCCAAAATCTTTTTCATGGAAATCCCAGTCATATGAGTCGAGTCCATGCATGCTACGATCACGGTATGAATTTGAAGGCAAAATATTTTTTTGCAGATCTTAGATTAGGTCTTTCCCTCTCCATAATGCTAAATTGTGGAAGTAAAATATAAATATAAATAGGAAACTGAAGAGAAATGTACAGTGATCACCCATTTTCTGCCCACAATCTTTTTCATGGAAATCCCAGTAATATGTGTCGAGTCCATGCATGCTAAGATCACGGTATGAATTTGAAGGCAAAATATTTTTTTGCAGAGATTAGATTAGGTCTTTCCCTGTTCATAATGCTAAATTGAGGAAGTAAAATATAAATATAAATAGGAAACAGAAGAGAAATGTACAGTGATCACCCATGTTCTGCCCACAGTCTTTTTCATGGAAATCCCAGTCATATGAGTCGAGTCCATGCATGCAACGATCACGGTATGAAGTTGAAGGCAAAATATTTTTTTGCAGATCTTAGATTAGGTCTTTCCCTGTCCATAATGCTAAATTGAGGAAGTAAAATATAAATATAAATAGGAAACAGAAGAGAAATGTACGGTGATCACCCATTTTCTGCCTACAATCTTTTTCATGGAAATACCAGTCATATGAGTCGAGTCCATGCATCCTACAATCACGGTATAAATTTGAAAGCAAAATATTTTTTTGAAGATCTTAGATTAGGTCTTTCCCTGTCCATAATGCAAAATTGAGGAGGTAATATAGAAATATAAATAGGAAACAGAAGAGAAATGTACAGTGATCACCCATTTTGAGCCTACAATCTTTTTCATGGAAATCCCAGGCATATGAGTCAAGTCCATGCATGCTACGATCACGATATGAATTTCAAGGCAAAATATGTTTTTGAGGATCTTAGAGTAGGTCTTTCCCTGTCCATAAATCTTAATTGAGGAAGTAAAATATAAATATAAATAAGAAACAGAAGAAAAATGTACAGTGATCACACATTTTCTGCCCACAATCTTTTTCTTGGAAATCCCAGTCATATGAGTCGAGTCCATGCATGCTACGATCACGGTATGAATTTGAAGGCAAAATATTTTTTGCAGATCTTAGATTATGTCTTTCCCTGTCCATAATGCTAAATTGAGGAGGTAAAATAGAAATAGAAATAGGAAACAGAAGAGAAATGTACAGTGATCACCCATTTTCTGCCCACAATCTTTTTCATGGAAATCCCTGTCATATGAGTCGAGTCCATACATGCTACGATCACCGTATGAATTTGAAGGCAAAATATGTTTTTGAGGATCTTAGATTATGTCTTTCTCTGATCATAATGCTAAATTGAGGAAGTAAAATATAAATATAAATAAGAAAAAGAAGAGAAATGTACAGTGATCACCCATTTTCTGCTAACAATATTTTTCATGGAAATCCCAGTCATATCAGTCAAATCCCAGCATACTACGATCACGGTATGAATTTGAAGGCAAAATATTTTTGTGCAGATATCAGATTAGATCTTTCCCTGTCCATATTGCTAAATTGAGGAAGTAAAATAGAAATATAAATAGGAAACAGAAGAGAAATGTACAGTGATCACCCATTTTCTGCCCACAATCTTTTTCATGGAAATCCCAGTCATATGAGTCGAGTCCATGCATGCTACGATCACGGTATGAATTTGAAGGCAAAATATTTTTTTGCAGATCTTAGATTAGGTCTTTCCCTGTACATAATGCTAAATTGAGGAAGTAAAATATAAATATAAATAGGAAACAGAAGTGAAATGTACAGTGATCACCCATTTTCTGCCGACAATCTTTTTCATGGAAACCCCAGCCATATGAGTCGTGTCCATGCATGCTACGATCACGGTATCAATTTGAAGGCAAAATATGTTTTTGCAGATCTTAGATTAGGTCTTTCCCTGTCCATAATGCTAAATTGAGGAAGTAAAATATAAATATGAATAAGAAACAGAAAAATATACAGTGATCACCCATTTTCTGACCACAATCTTTTTCTTGGAAATCCCAGTCACATGAGACGAATCCATGCATGGTACGATCACGGTATGAATTTGAAGGCAAAATATTTTTGTGCAGATCTTAGATTAGGTCTTTCCCTATCCATAATGCTAAATTGAGGAGATAATATAGAAATATAAATAGGAAACAGAAGAGAAATGTACAGTGATCACCCATTTTCGGCCCACAATCTTTTACATGGAAATCCCAGTCATATGATTCGAGTCCATGCATGCTACGATCACGGTACTAAATTGAAGGCAAAATATTTTTGTGCAGATTTTAGATTAGGTCTTTCCCTGTCCATAATGCTAAATTGAGGAGGTAAAATAGAAATATAAATAGGAAACAGAAGAGAAATGTACAGTGATCACCCATTTTCAGCCCACAATCTTTTTCATGGAAATCCCAGTCATATGAGTCGAGTCCATGCATGCTACGATCACGGTATGAATTTGAAGGCAAAATATTTTTGTGCAGATCTTAGATTAGGTCTTTCCCTGTCCATAATGCCAAATTAAGGAGGTAAAATATAAATATAAATAGGAAACAGAAGAGAAATGTACAGTGATCACCCATTTTCGGCCCACAATCTTTTTCATGGAAATCCCAGTCATATGAGTCGAGTCCATGCATGCTACGATCACGGTATGAATTTGAAGGCAAAATATTTTTGTGCAGTTATTAGATTAGTTCTTTCCCTGTCCATATTGCTAAATTGAGGAAGTAAAATAGAAATATAAATAGGAAACAGAAGAGAAATGTACAGTGATCACCCCTTTTCTGCCCACAATGTTTTTCATGGAAATCCCAGTCATATGAGTCGAGTCCATGCATGCTACGATCACGGTATGAATTTGAAGGCAAAATATTTTTTTGCAGATCTTAGATTAGGTCTTTCCCTGTACATAATGCTAAATTGAGGAAGTAAAATATAAATATAAATAGGAAACAGAAGAGAAATGTACAGTGATCACCCATTTTCTGCCGACAATCTTTTTCATGGAAACCCCAGCCATATGAGTCGTGTCCATGCATGCTACGATTACGGTATCAATTTGAAGGCAAAATATGTTTTTGCAGATCTTAGATTAGGTCTTTCCCTTTCCATAATGCTAAATTGAGGAGGTAAAATATAAATATAAATAGGAAACAGAAGAGAAATGTACAGTGATCACCTATTTTCTGCCCAGAATCTTTTTCATGGAAATCCCAGTCATATGAGTCGAGGTCGATGCATGCTACGATGACAGTATGAATTTGAAGGGAAAATATTTTTTTGCAGATCTTAGATTAGGTCTTTCCCTGTCCATAATGCTAAATTGAGGAGGTAAAATAGAAATATAAATAGGAAACAGAAGAGAAATGTACAGTGATCACCCATTTTCGGCCCACAATGTTTTTCATGGAAATCCCAGTCATATGAGTCGAGTCCATGCATGCTACGATAACGGTATGAATTTGAAGGCAAAATATTTTGTTGCAGAACTTAGATTAGGTCTTTCCCTGTCCATAATGCTAAATGAAGGAAGTAAAATAGAAATATAAATAGGAAAGAGAAGAGAAATGTACAGTGATCACCCATTTTCTGCCCAAAATATTTTTCATGGAAATCCCAGTCATATGAGTCGAGTCTATACATGCTACGATCACGGTATGAATTTGAAGGCAAAATATTTTTTTGCAGATCTTAGATTAGGTCTTTCCCTGATCATAATGCTAAATTGAGGAGGTAAAATATAAATATAAATAGGAAACAGAAGAGAAATGTACAGTGATCACCCATTTTCTGCCCACAATCTTTTTCATGAAAATCCCAGTCATATGAGTCAAGACCATACCTGCTACGATTACCTTATGAATTTGAAGGCAAAATATTTTTTTGCCGATCTTAGATTAGGTCTTTCAATGTCCATAATGCTAAATTGAGGAAGTAATATATAAATATAAATAAGAAACAGAAGAGAAATATACAGTGATCAACCATTTTCTGCCCACAATCTTTTTCATGGAAATCCCAGTCATATGAGTCTAGTCCATGCATGCTACGATCACTGTATGAATTTGAAGGCAAAATATTTTTTGCAGATCTTAGATTAGGTCTTTCCCTGTACATAATGCTAAATTGAGGAAGTAAAATATAAATATAAATAAGAAACAGAAGAGAAATGTACAGTGATCACCCATTTTCTGTCCACAATCTTTTACATGGAAATCCCAGTCATATGAGTCGAATCCATGCATGCTACGATCACAATATGAATTTGAAGTCAAAATATTTTTTTGCAGATTTTAGATTAGGTCTTTCCCTGTCAATAATGCTAAATAAAGGAAGTAAAATATAAATATAAATAGGAAACAGAAGAGAAATGTTCAGTGATCACCCATTTTCTGCCGACAATCTTTTTCATGGAAATCCCAGTCATATGAGTCGAGTCCATGCATGCTACGATCACGGTATGAATTTGAAGGCAAAACATTTTTTGCAGATCTTAGATTAGGTCTTTCCCTGTCCATAATGCTAAATGAAGGAAGTAATATAGAAATATAAATAAGAAACAGAAGAGAAATGTAGAGTGATCACCCATTTTCTGCCTACAATCTTTTTCATGGAAATCCCAGTCATATGAGTCATGTCCATACCTGCTACGATCACGGTATGAATTTGAAGGATAAATATTTTTTTGCAGAACTTAGATTAGATCTTTTCCTGTCCATAATGCTAAATTAAGGAAGTATAATATAAATATAAATAGGAAACAGAAGAGAAATGTACAGTGATCACCCATTTTCTGCCCACAATCTTTTTAAGGAAATCCCAGTCATATGAGTCAAGTCCATACCTGCTACGATCACCTTATGAATTTGAAGGCAAAATATTTTGTTGCAGAACTTAGATTAGGTCTTTCCCTGTCCATAATGCTAAATGAAGGAAGTAAAATAGAAATAGAAATAGGAAACAGAAGAGAAATGTACAGTGATCACCCATTATCTGTGCACAATCTTTTTCATGGAAATCCCAGTGCTACTAGTCGAGTCCATGCATACTACGATCACGGTATGAATTTTAAGGCAAAATATTTTTGTGCAGATCTTAGATTAGGTCTTTCCCTGTCCATAATGCTAAATTGAGGAAGTAAAATATAAATATAAATAGGAAACAGAAGAGAAATGTACAGTGATCACCCATTTTCTGCCCACAACTTTTAAATTGAAATCCCAGTCATATGAGTCGAGTCCATGCATGCTACGATCACGATATGAATTTGAAGTCAAAATATTTTAGTGCAGAGCTTGGATTATGTCTTTCCCTGTCAATAATGCTAAATAAAGGAAGTAAAATATAAATATAAATAGGAAACAGAAGAGAAATGTTCAGTGATCACCCATTTTCGGCCCACAATCTTTTTCATGGAAATCCCTATCATATGAGTCGATTCCATGCATACTACGATCACGGTATGAATTTGAAGGCAAAATATTTTTTTGCAGATCTTAGATTAGGTATTTCCCTGTCCATATTGCTAAATGAAGGAAGTAAAATATAAATATAAATAGGAAACAGAAGAGAAATGTACAGTGATCACCCATTTTCTGCCGACAATCTTTTTCATGGAAATCCCAGTTATATGAGTCGAGTCCATGCATGCTACGGTCACGGTATGAATTTGAAGGCAAAATATTTTTTGCAGATCTTAGATTAGTTCTTTCCCTGTTCATAATGCTAAATTGAGGAGGTAAAATAGAAATATAAATAGGAAACAGAATAGAAATGTACAGTGATCACCCATTTTCTGCCCACAATCTTTTTCATGGAAATCCCAGTCATATTAGTCGAGTACATGCATGCTACGATTACCTTATGAATTTGAAGGATAAATATTTTTTTGCAGAACTTAGATTAGATCTTTTCCTGTCCACAATCGTAATTAAGGAAGTATAATATAAATATAAATAGGAAACAGAAGAGAAATGTACAGTGATAACCCATTTTCTGCCCACAATCTTTTTCAAGGAAATCCCAGTCATATGAGTCGAGTCCATGCATGCTACAATCACGGTATGAATTTGAAGGCAAAATATTTTTTTGCAGAACTTAGTTTAGGTCTTTCCCTGTCCATAATGCTAAATGAAGGAAGTAAAATAGAAATATAAATAGGAAAGAGAAGAGAAATGTACAGTGATCACCCTTTTTCTGCCCACAATATTTTTCATGGAAATCCCAGTCATATGAGTCGAGTCTATACATGCTACGATCACGGTATGAATTTGAAGGCAAAATATTTTTTTGCAGATCTTAGATTAGGTATTTCCCTGTCCATATTGCTAAATGAAGGAAGTAAAATAGAAATATAAATAGGAAACAGAAGAGAAATGTACAGTGATCACCCATTTTCTGCCCACAATCTTTTTCATGGAAATCCCAGTCATATGAGTCGAGTCCATGCATGCTACAATCACGGTATGAATTTGAAGGCAAAATATTTTTTTGCAGAACTTAGTTTAGGTCTTTCCCTGTCCATAATGCTAAATGAAGGAAGTAAAATAGAAATATGAATAGGAAAGAGAAGAGAAATGTACAGTGATCACCCATTTTCTGCCCACAACATTTTTCATGGAAATCCCAGTCATATGAGTCGAGTCTATACATGCTACGATCACGGTATAAATTTGAAGGCAAAATATTTTTGTGCAGATCTTAGATTAGGTCTTTCCCTGTCGATAAAGCTAAATGAAGGAAGTAAAATATAAATATAAATAGGAAACAGAAGAGAAATGTTCAGTGATCACCCATTTTCTGCCGACAATCTTTTTCATGGAAATCCCTATCATATGAGTCGATTCCATGCATACTACGATCACGGTATGAATTTGAAGGCAAAATATTTTTTTGCAGATCTTAGATTAGGTATTTCCCTGTCCATATTGCTAAATGAAGGAAGTAAAATAGAAATATAAATAGGAAACAGAAGAGAAATGTACAGTGATCACCCATTTTCTGCCGACAATCTTTTTCATGGAAATCCCAGTTATATGAGTCGAGTCCATGCATGCTACGGTCACGGTATGAATTTGAAGGCAAAATATTTTTTGCAGATCTTAGATTAGTTCTTTCCCTGTCCATAATGCTAAATTGAGGAGGTAAAATATAAATATAAATAAGAAACAGAAGAGAAATGTACAGTGATCACCCATTTTCTGCCCACAATCTTTTTCATGGAAATCCCAGTCATATGAGTCAAGACCATACCTGCTACGATTACCTTATGAATTTGAAGGCAAAATATTTTTTTGCTGAACTTAGATTAGGTCTTTCCCTGTCCATAATGCTAAATTGAGGAAGTAAAATATAAATATAAATAAGAAACAGAAGAGAAATGTACAGTGATCACCCGTTTTCTGCCCACAATCTTTTTCATGGAAATCCCAGTCATATGAGTCGAGTCGATGCATGCTACGATCACGGTATGAATTTGAAGGGAAAATATTTTTTGCAGATCTTAGATTAGGTCTTTCCCTGTCCATAATGCTAAAAGAAGGAAGTAATATAGAAATATAAATAGGAAACAAGAGAAATGTACAGTGATCACCCATTTTCTACCCAGAATCATTTACATGGAAATCCCAGTCATATGAGTCGAGTCCATGCATGCTACGATCACGACATGAATTTGAAGTCAAAATATTTTTTTGCAGATTTTAGATTAGATCTTTCCCTGTCAATAATGCTAAATGAAGGAAGTAAAATATAAATATAAATAGGAAACAGAAGAGAAATTTACAGTGATCACACATTTTCTGCCCACAATCTTTTTCATGGAAATCCCAGTCATATGAGTCGAGTCCATGCATGCTACGATCACGGTATGAATTTAAAGGCAAAATATTTTTGTGCAGATCTTAGATTAGGTCTTTCCCTGTCCATAATGCTAAATTGAGGAGGTAAAATAGAAATATAAATAGGAAACAGAAGAGAAATGTACAGTGATCACCCATTTTCTGTCCACAATCTTTTTCATGGAAATCCCAATCATATGAGTCGAGTCCATGCATGCTACGATCACGGTATGAATTTGAAGGCAAAATATTTTTTTGCAGAACTTAGAATAGTTCTTTCTCTGTCAATGATGCTAAATGGAGGAAGTAAAATATAAGTATAAATAGAAAACAGAAGAGAAATGTACAGTTATCACCCATTTTCTGCCCACAATCTTTTTCATGGAAATGCCAGTCGTATGAGTCGAGTCCAGGAATGCTACATTCACCGTATGAATTTCAAGGCAAAATATTTTTTTGCAGATCTTAGATTAGGTCTTTCCCTGTCCATAATGCTAAATTGAGGAAGTAAAATAGAAATATAAATAGGAAACAGAAGAGAAATGTACAGTGATCACCCATTTTTTGCCCACAATCTTTTTCATGGAAATCCCAGTCATATGAGTCGAGTCCATGTATGCTACGATCACGGTATAAATTTGAAGGCAAAATATTTTTGTGCAGATCTTAGATTAGGTCTTTCCCTGTCCATAATGCTAAATTGAGGAGGTAAAATATAAATATAAATAGGAAACAGAAGAGAAATGTACAGTGATCAACCATTTTTTGCCCACAATCTTTTTCATGGAAATCCCAGTCATATGAGTCGAGTCCATGCATGCTACGATCACGGTATGAATTTGAAGGCAAAATATTTTTGTGCAGATCTTAGATTAGGTCTTTCCCTGTCCATAATGCTAAATGGAGGAGGTAAAATAGAAATATAAATAGGAAACAGAAAAGAAATGTACAGTGATCACCCATTTTCGGCCCACAATCTTTTTCATGGAAATCGCAGTCATATGAGTCGAGTCCATGCATGCTACAATCACGGTATGAATTTGAAGACAAAATATTTTTGTGTAGAGCCTAGATTAGGTCTTTCCCTGGCCATAATGCTAAATTGAGAAGGGAAAATATAAATATAAATAGAATACAGAAGAGAAATGTTCAGTGATCACCCATTTTCGGCCAACAATCTTTTTCATGGAAATCCCAGTCATATGAGTCGAGTTCATGCATGCTACGATCACGGTATGAATTTGAAGGCAAAATATTTGTGTGCAGATTTTAGATTAGGTCTTTCCCTGTCCATAATGCTAAATTGAGGAGGTAAAATATAAATATAAATAGGAAACAGAAGAGAAATGTACAGTGATCACCCATTTTCTGCCCACAATCTTTTTCATGGAAATCCCAGTCATATGAGTCGAGTCCATGCATGCTACGATCACGGTATGAATTTGAAGGGAAAATATTTTTTTGCAGAGCTTAGATTAAGTCTTTCCCTGTCCATAATGCTAAATGAAGGAAGTAAAATATAAATATAAATAGGAAACAGAAGAGAAATGTACAGTGATCACCCATTTTCTGCCCACAATCTTTTTCATGGAAATCCCAGTCATATGAGTCGAGTCCATGCATGCTACGATCACGGTATGAATTTGAAGGCAAAATATTTTTTTGCAGAGCTTACATTAGGTCTTTCCCTGTCCATAATGCTAAATTGAGGATGTAAAATATAAATATAAATAGGAAACAGAAGAGAAATGTACAGTGATCACCCATTTTCTGTCCACAATCTTTTTCATGGAAATCCCAGTCATATGAGTCGAGTCCATTCATGCTACGATCACGGTATGAATTTGAAGGCAAAATATTTTTTTGCAGAACTTAGATTAGGTCTTTCCCTATCCATTATGCTAAATTGACGGGGTAAAATATAAATATAAAAAGGAAACAGAAGAGAAATGTACAGTGATCACCCATTTTCTGCCCACAATCTTTTTCATGGAAATCCCAGTCATATGAGTTGAGTCCATGCATGCTACGATCATGTTATGAATTTGAAGGCAAAATATTTTTTTGCAGAGCTTAGATTAGGTCTTTCCCTGTCCATAATGCTAAATTGAGTTGGTAAAATAGAAATATAAATAGGAAACAGAAGAGAAATGTACAATGATCACCCATTATCTGTCCACAATCTTTTTCATGGAAATCCCAGTCATATGAGTCGAGTCCATGCATGCTACGATCACGGTATGAATTTAAAGGCAAAATATTTTTGTGCAGATCTTAGATTGGGTCTTTCCCTGTCCATAATGCTAAATTGAGGAGGTAAAATAGAAATATAAACAGGAAAAAGAAGAGAAATGTACAGTGATCACCCATTTTCGGCCCAAAATATTTTCATGGAACTCCCAGTCATATGAGTCGAGTCCATGCATGCTATGATCACGGTATGAATTTAAAGGCAAAATATTTTTGTGCAGATCTTAGATTAGGTCTTTCCCTGTCCATAATGCTAAATTGAGGAGGTAATATAGAAATATAAATAGGAAACAGAAGAGAAATGTACAGTGATCACCCATTTTCTGCCCACAATCTTTTTCATGGAAATCCCAGTCATGTGAGTCGAATCCATGCATGCTACGATCACGGTATGAATTTGAAGGCAAAATATTTTTGTGCAGATCTTAGATTAGGTCTTTCCCTGTCCATAATGCTAAATTGAGGAGGTAAAATATAAATATAAATAGGAAACAGAAGAGAAATGTACAGTGATCACCCATTTTCGGCCCACAATCTTTTTCATGGAAATCCCAGTCATATGAGTCGTGTCCATGCATGCTACGATCACGGTATGAATTTGAAGGCAAAATATTTTTGTGCAGAGCGTAGATTAGGTCTTTCCCTGTCCATAATGGTAAATTAAGGAAGTAAAATAGAAATATAAATACGAAAAAGAAGAGAAATGTACAGTGATCACCCATTCTCGGCCCAAAATATTTTCATGGAACTCCCAGTCATATGAGTCGAGTCCATGCATGCTATGATCACGGTATGAATTTGAAGGCAAAATATTTTTGTGCAGATCTTAGATTAGGTCTTTCCCTGTCCATAATGCTAAATTGAGGAGGTAAAATAGAAATATAAATAGGAAACAGAAGAGAAATGTACAGTGATCACCCATTTTCGGCCCGAAATATTTTCATGGAAATCCCAGTCATATGAGTCGAGTCCATGCATGCTACGATCACGGTATGAATTTGAAAATATTTTTGTGCAGATCTTAGATTAGGTCTTTCCCTGTCCATAATGCTAAATTGAGGAGGTAAAATAGAAATATAAATAGGAAACAGAAGTGAAATGTACAGTGATCACCTATTTTCGGACCACAATCTTTTTCATGGAAATCCCAGTCATATGAGTCGAGTCCATGCATGCTACGATCACGGTATGAATTTGAAGGCAAAATATTTTTTTGCAGATCTTAGATTAGGTCTTTCCCTGTCCATAATGCTAAATTGAGGAAGTAAAATAGTAATAGGAAACAGAAGTTAAATGTACAGTGATCACCCATTTTGTGCCCACAATCTTTTTCATGGAAATCCCAGTCATATGAGTCGAGTCCATGCATGCTACGATCACGGTATCAATTTGAAGGCAAAATATTTTTGTGCAAAACTTAGATTAGTTCTTTCACTGTCCATAATTCTAAATTGAGGAGGTAAAATATAAATATAAATAGGAAACAGAAGAGAAATGTACAGTGATCCCCCATTTTCTGCCCACAATCTTTTTCATGGAAATCCCAGTCATATGAGTCGAGTCCATGCATGCTACGATCACGGTATGAATTTGAAGGCAAAATATTTTTGTGCAGATCTTAGATTAGGTCTTTCCCTGTTCATAATGCTAAATTGAGGAGGTAAAATAGAAATATAAATAGGAAACAGAAGAGAAATGCACAGTAATCACCCATTTTCTGCCCACAATCTATTTCATGGAAATCCCAGTGATATGAGTCGAGTCCATGCATGCTACGATCACGGTATGATTTTGAAGGCAAAATATTTTTGTGCAGATCTTAGATGATGTCTTTCCCTGTCCATAATGCTAAATTGAGGAGGTAAAATAGAAATATAAATTGGAAACAGAAGAGAAATGTACAGTGATCACCCAATGTCGGCCCACAATCTTTTTCATGGAAATCCCAGTCATATGAGTAGAGTCCATGCATGCTACGATCACGGTATGAATTTGAAGGCAAAATATTTTTGTGCAGATCTTAGATTAGGTCTTTCCCTGTCCATAATGCTAAATTGAGGAGGTAAAATAGAAATATAAATAGCAAACAGAAAAGAAATGTACAGTGATCACCCATTTTCTGCCCACTATCTTTTTCATGGAAATCCCAGTCATATGAGTCGAGTCCATGAATGCTACAATCACGGTATGAATTTAAGGCAAAATATTTTTGTGCAGATCTTAGATTAGGTCTTTCCCTGTCAATAATGCTAAATTGAGGAGGTAAAATATAAATATTAATAGGAAACAGAAGAGAAATGTACAGTGATCACCCATTTTCGGCCCACAATCTTTTTCATGGAAATCCCAGTCATATGAATCGAGTCCATGCATGCTACGTTCACGGTTTGAATTTGAAGGCAAAATATTTTTGTGCAGATCTTAGATTAGGTCTTTCCATGTCCATAATGCTAAATTGAGGATGTAAAATATAAATATAGATAGGAAACAGAAGAGAAATGTACAGTGATCACCCATTTTCGGCCCACAATCTTTTTCATGGAAATCCCAGTCATATGAGTCGAGTCCATGCATGCTACGATCACGGTATGAATTTGAAGGCAAAATATTTTTGTGCAGAGTTTGGATTAGGTTTTCCCTGTCCATAATGCTAAATTGAGGATGTAAAATAGAAATATAAATAGGAAACAGAAGAGAAATGTACAGTGATCACCCATTTTCGGCCCACAATCTTTTTCATGGAAATCCCAGTCATATGAGTCGAGTCCATGCATGCTACGATCACGGTATGAATTTGAAGGCAAAATATTTTTGTGCAGAGCTTGGATTAGGTCTTTCCCTGTCCATAATGCTAAATTGAGGAGATAAAATAGAAATATAAATAGGAAACAGAAGAAAAATGTACAGTGATCACCCATTTTCGGCCCACAATCTTTTTCATGGAAATCCCAGTCATATGAGTCGAGTCCATGCATGCTACGATCACGGTATGAATTTGAAGGCAAAATATTTTTGTGCAGATCTTAGATTAGTTCTTTCCCTGTCCATAATGCTAAATTGAGGAGATAAAATAGAAATATAAATAGGAAACAGAAGAGAAATGTACAGTGATAACCAATTTTCGGCCCACAATCTTTTTCATGGAAATCCCAGTCATATGAGTCGAGTACATGCATGCTACGATCACGGTATGGATTTGAAGTCAAAATATTTTTGTGCAGAGCTTAGATTAGGTCTTTCCCTGTCCATAATGCTAAATTGAGGTGGTAAAATAGAAATATAAATAGCAAACAGAAAAGAAATGTACAGTGATCACCCATTTTCTGCCCACTATCTTTTTCATGGAAATCCCAGTCATATGAGTTGAGTCCATGAATGCTACAATCACGGTATGAATTTGAAGGCAAAATATTTTTGTGCAGATCTTAGATGATGTCTTTCCCTGTCCATAATGCTAAATTGAGGAGGTAAAATAGTAATATAAATTGGAAACAGAAGGGAAATGTACAGTGATCACCCATTTTCGGCCCACAATCTTTTTCATGGAAATCTCAGTCATATGAGTCGAGTCCATGCATGCTACGATCACGGTATGAATTTGAAGGCAAAATATTTTTGTGCAGATTTTAGATTAGGTCTTTCCCTGTCCATAATGCTAAATTGAGGAGATAAAATATAAATATAAATAGGAAACAGAAGAGAAATGTACAGTGATCACCCATTTTCGGACCACAATCTTTTTCATGGAAATCCCAGTCATATGAGTCGAGTCCATGCATGCTACGATCACGGTATGAATTTGAAGGCAAAATATTTTTGTGCAGAGTTTGGATTAGGTCTTTCCCTGTCCATAATGCTAAATTGAGGATGTAAAATAGAAATATAAATAGGAAACAGAAGGGAAATGTACAGTGATCACCCATTTTCGGCCCACAATCTTTTTCATGGAAATCCCAGTCATATGAGTCGAGTCCATGCATGCTACGATCACGCTACTAAATTGAAGGCAAAATATTTTTGTGCAGATCTTAGATTAGGTCTTCGCCTGTCCATAATGCTAAATTGAGGATGTAAAATATAAATATAAATAGGAAACAGAAGAGAAATGTACAGTGATCACCCATTTTTGGCCCACAATCTTTTTCATGGAAATCCCAGTCATGTGAGTCGGGTCCATGCATGCTACGATCACGATATAAATTTGAAGGCAAAATATTTTTGTGCAGAGCTTAGATTAGGTCTTTCCCTGTCCATAATGCTAAACTGAGGAGGTAAAATATAAATATAAATAGGAAACAGAAGAGAAATGTACAGTGATCACCAATTTTCGGCACACAATATTTTTCATGGAAATCCCAGTCATATGAGTCGAGTCCATGCATGCTACGATCACAGTATGAATTTGAAGGCAAAATATTTTTGTGCAGATCTTAGATTAGGTCTTTTCCTGTCCATAATGCTAAATTGAGGAGGTAAAATATAAATATAAATAGGAAACAGAAGAGAAATGTACAGTGATCACCCATTTTCGGCCCACAATCTTTTTCATGGAAATCCCAGTCATATGAGTCGAGTCCATGCATGCTACGATCACGGTATGAATTTGAAGGCAAAATATTTTTGTGCAGATCTTAGATTAGGTCTTACCCTGTCCATAATGCTAAATTGAGGAGGGAAAATAGAAATAGAAATAGGAAACAGAAGAGAAATGTTCAGTGATCACCCATTTTCGGCCGACAATCTTTTTCATGGAAATCCCAGTCATATGAGCCGAGTCCATGCATGCTACGATCACGGTATGAATTTGATGGCAAAATATTTTTGTGCAGAGCTTATATTATGTCTTTCCCTGGCCATAATGCTAAATTGAGGAGATAAAATATAAATATATATAGGAAACAGAAGAGAAATGTACAGTGATCACCCATTTTCTGCCAACAATCTTTTTCATGGAAATCCCAGTTATATGAGTCGAGTCCATGCATGCTACGATCACGGTATGAATTTGAAGGCAAAATATTTTTGTGCAGATCTTAGATTAGGTCTTTCCCTGTCCATAATACTAAATTGAGGAGATAAAATAGAAATATAAATAGGAAACAGAAGAGAAATGTACAGTGATCACCCATTTTCGGCACACACTCTTTTTCATGGAAATCCCAGTCATATGAGTCGAGTCCATGCATGCTACGATCACGGTATGAATTTGAAGGCAAAATATTTTTGTGTAGATTTTAGATTAGTTCTTTCACTGTCCATAATGCTAAATTGAGGAGGTAAAATATAAATATAAATAGGAAACAGAAGAGAAATGTACAGTGATCACCCATTTTCGGTCCACAATCTTTTTCATGGAAATCCCAATAAATATGAGTTGAGTCCTATACATGCTACGATCACGGTATGAATTTGAAGGCAAAATATTTTTCTCCAGATCTTAGATTAGGACTTTCCCTGTCCATAATGCTAAATTGAGGAGGTAAAATAGAAATATAAATAGGAACCAGAAGAGAAATGTACAGTGATCACCGATTTTCGGCCCACAACCTTTTTCATGGAAATCTCAGTCATATGAATCGTGTCCATGCATGCTACGATCACGGTATGAATTTGAAGGCAAAATATTTTTGTGCAGATCTTAGATAATGTTTTCCCTGTACAAAATGCTAAATTGAGGAGGTAAAATATAAATATAAATAGGAAACAGAACAGAAATGTACAGTGATCAACCATTTTCGGCCCACAATCTCTTTCATGGAAATCCTAGTCATATGAGTCGAGTCCATGCATGCTACGATAACGGTATGAATTTGAAGGCCAAATATTTTTGTGCAGATCTTAGATTAGGTCTTTCCCTGTCCATAATGCTAAATTGAGGAGGTAAAATATAAATATAAATAGGAAACAGAAGAGAAATGTACAGTGATCACCCATTTCGGGCCACTATCTTTTTCATGGAAATCCCAGTCATATGATTCGAGTTCATGCATGCTACGATCACTGTATGAATTTGAAGGTAAAATATTTTTGTGAAGATTTTAGATTAGGACTTTCACTGTCCATAATGCTAAATTGAGGAGGTAAAATAGAAATATAAATAGGAAACAGAAGAGAAATGTACAGTGATCACCCATTTTCGGCTCACAATCTTTTTCATGGAAATCCCAGTCATATGAGTCGAGTCCATGCATGCTACGATCACGGTATGAAGTTGAAGGCAAAATATTTTTGTGCAGATTTTACATTAGGTCTTTCCCTGTCCATAATGCTAAATCGAGGAGGTAAAATATAAATATAAATAGGAAACAGAAGAGAAATGTACAGTTATCACCCATTTTCGGCCCACAATCTTTTTCATGGAAATCCCAGTCATATGATTCGAGACCATGCATGCTACGATCACGGTATAAATTTGAGGGCCAAATATTTTTGTGCAGATCTTAGATTAGGTCTTTCCTTGTCCATAATGCTGAATTGAGGAGGTAAAATAGAAATATAAATAGGAAACAGAAGAAAAATGTACAGTGATCACCCATTTTGGGCCCACAATCTTTTTCATGGAAATCCCAGTCATATGAGTCGAGTCCATGGATGCTACGATCACGGTATGAATTTGAAGGCAAAATATTTTTGTGTAGATTTTTGATTTGGTCTTTCCCTGTCCATAATGCTGAAATGAAGAGGTAAAATAGAAATATAAATAGAAAACAGAAGAGAAATGTACAGTGATCTCCCATTTTCGGCCCACAATCTTTTTCATAGTAATCCCAGTCATATGAGTCGAGTCCATGCATGCTACGTTCACGGTATGAATTTGAAGGCCAAATATTTTTGTGCAGTTCTTAGATTAGGTCTTTCCCTGTCCATAATGCTAAACTGAGGAGGTAAAATAGAAATATAAATAGGAAACAGAAGAGAAATGTACAGTGATCACCAATTTAGGCCCACAATCTTTTTCATGGAAATCCCAGTCATATGAGTCGAGTCCATGCATGCTACGATCACGGTATGAATTTGAAGGCAAAATATTTTTTTGCAGAGCTTAGATTAGGTCTTTCCCTGTCCATAATGCAAAATTGAGAAGGTAAAATAGAAATATAAATAGGAAACAGAAGAGAAATGTACAGTGATCACCCATTTTCAGCCCACAATCTGTTTCATGGAAATCCCAGTCATATGAGTCGAGTCCATGCATGCTACGATCACGGTATGAATTTGAAGGCAAAATATTTTTTTGCAGAGCTTAGATTAGGTCTTTCCCTGTCCATAATGCTAAATTGAGGAAGTAAAATATAAATATAAATAAGAAACAGAAGAGAAATGTACAGTGATCACCCATTTTCTGCCCACAATCATTTTCATGGAAATCCTAGTCATGAGTCGAGTCCATGCTTGCTATGATCACGTTATGAATTTGAAGGCAAAATATTTATTTGCAGATCTTAGATTCGGTTTTTCCCTCTCCAAAATGCTAAATTGAGGAAGTAAAATAGAAATAGTAGTGGGAAACAGAAGAGAAATGTACAGTGGTCACCCATTTTGTGCCCACAATCTTTTTCATGGAAATCCCAGTCATATCAGTCGAGTCCATGCATGCTACGATCACGGTATGAATTTGAAGGCACAATATTTTATTGCAGATCTTAGATTAGGTCTTTCCCTGTCCATAATGCTTAATTGAGGAAGTAAAATAGAAATAGTAATGGGAAACAGAAGAGAAATATACAGTGATCACCCGTTTTGTGCCCACAATCTTTTTCAGTGAAATCCCAGTCATATAAGTCGAGTCCATGCATGCTACGATCACGGTATGAATTTGAAGGCAAAATATTTTATTGCAGATTTTAGATTAGGTCTTTCCCTGTCCATAATGCTAAATTGAGGAAGTAAAATAGAAATAGTAATGGGAAACAGAAGAGAAATGTACAGTGATCCCCCATTTTGAGCCCACTATCTTTTTCATGGAAATCCCAGTCATATGAGTCGAGTCCATGCATGCTACGATCACGGTATGCATTTGAAGGCAAAATATTTATTTGCAGAACATACATTAGGTCTTTCCCTCTCCATAATGCTAAATTGAGGAAGTAAAATAGAAATAGTAATGGGAAACAGAAGAGAAATATACAGTGATCACCCATTTTGTGCCCACAATCTTTTTCATGGAAATCCCAGTCATATCAGTCGAGTCCATGCATGCTACGATCATGGTATGAATTTGAAGTCAAAATATTTTTTTGCAGATCTTAGATTAGGTCTTTCACTATCCATAATGTTAAATTGAGGAAGTAAAATAGAAATAGTAATGGGAAACAGAAGAGAAATGTACAGTGATCACCCATTTTGTGCCCACAATCATTTTCATGGAAATCCCATTCATATGAACGAGTCTATGCATGCTACGATCACTGTATGAATTTGAAGGCAAAATATTTTTTTGCAGGTCTTAGATTAGGTCTTTCCCTGTCCATAATGCTAAATGTAGGAAGTAAAATATAAATAGCAAACAGATAAGAAATGTACAGTGATCACCCATTTTCTGCCCACAATCTTTTTCATAGAAATCCTAGTTATATGAGCCCAGTCCATACATGCTACGATCACGGTATGAATTTGAAGGCAAAATATTTTTTTGCAGATCTTAGATTACGTCTTTCCCTGTTCATAATGCTAAATTGAGGAGGTAAAATATAAATATAAATAGGAAACAGAAGAGAAATGTACAGTGATCACCCATTTTGTGCCCACAATCTTTTTCATGGAAATCCCAGTCATATGAGTCGAGTCCAGGCATGCTACTATCACGATATGAATTTGAAGGCAAAATATTTTTTTGCAGATCTTAGATTAGGTCTTTCCCTGTCCATAATGCTAAATTGAGGAGGTAAAATATAAATATAAATAGAAAACAGAAGAGAAATGTACAGTGATCACCCATTTTCTGCCAACAATCTTTTTCATGGAAATCCCAGTCATATGAGTCGAGTCCAGGCATGCTACTATCAAGGTATGAATTTGAAGGCAAAAACATTTTTTTGCAGATCTTAGATTAGGTCTTTCACTGTCCATAATGCTAAATTTAGAAAGTAAAATATAAATATAAATAGGAAACAGAAGAGAAATGTGCAGTGTTCACCCATTTTCTGCCCACAATCTTCTTTATGGAAATCCCAGTCATATGAATTGATTACATGCATGCTACGATCATGGTATGAATTTGAAGGCAAAATATTTTTTTGCAGAGCTTAGATTAGGTCTTTCCCTGTCCATAATGCTAAATTGAGGAGGTAAAATAGAAATATAAATAGGAAACAGAAGAGAAATGTACAGTGATCACCCATTTTGTGCCCACAATCTTCTTTATGGAAATCCCAGTCATATGAATTGATTACATGCATGCTACGATCACTGTATGAATTTGATAGCAAAATATTTTTTTGCAGATCTTAGATTAGGTCTTTGCCTGTCCCTAATGCTAAATTGAGAACGTAAAATATAAATATAAATAAGAAACAGAAGAAAAATGTACAATGATCACTCATTTTCTGCCCACAATCTTTTTCATGGAAATCCCATCATATCAGTCGAGTCCATGCATGCTACGATCACGGTATGAATTTGAAGGCAAAATATTTTTTTGCAGAGCTTAGATTAGGACTTTCCCTGTCCATAATGCTAAATGAAGGAAGTAAAATAGAAATATAAATAGGAAACAGAAGAGAAATGTACAGTGATCACCCATTTTCTGTCCACAATCTTTTTCATGGAAATCCCAGTCATATGAGCCGAGTCCATGCATGCTACGATCACGGTATGAATTTGAAGGCAAAATATTTTTTTGCAGATCTTAGATTAGGTCTGTACCTGTCCATAATGCTAAATTGAGAAGGTAAAATAGAAATATAAATAGGAAACAGAAGAGAAATGTACAGTGATCACCCCTTTTCTGCCCACAATCTTTTTCATGGAAATCCCAGTCATATGAGTCGAGTCAATGCATGCTAGGATCACGGTATGAATTTGAAGTCAAAATATTTTTTTGCAGATCTTAGATTAGGTCTTTTCCTGTCCATAATGCTAAATTGAGGAGGTAAAATAGAAATATAAATAGGAAACAGAAGAGAAATGTACAGTGATCACCCATTTTCTGCCCACAATCTTTTTCATGGAAATCCCAGTCATATGAGTCGAGTCCATACATGCCACGATCACGGTATGAATTTGAAGGCAAAATATTTTTTTGCAGATCTTAGATTACGTCTTTCCCTGTTCATAATGCTAAATTGAGGAGGTAAAATATAAATATAAATAGGAAACAGAAGAGAAATGTACAGTGATCACCCATTTTGTGCCCACAATCTTTTTCATGGAAATCCCAGTCATATGAGTCGAATCCATGCATGCTACGATCACGGCATGAATTTGAAGGCAAAATATTTTTATGCAGATCTTAGATTAGGTCTTTACCTGTCCACAATGCTAAATTGAGAAGGTAAAATAGAAATATAAATAGGAAACAGAAGAGAAATGTACAGTGATCACCCATTTTCTGTCCACAATCTTTTTCATGGAAATCCCAGTCATATGAGTCGAATCCATGCATGCTACGATCACGGTATGAATTTGAAGGCAAAATATTTTTTTGCAGATCTTAGATTAGATCTTTCACTGTCCGTAATGCTAAATTGAGGAGGTAAAATAGAAATATAAATAGGAAACAGAAGAGAAATGTACAGTGATCACCCATTTTCTGCCCACAATCTTTTCATGTATGGACTCGACTCATCTGACTGGGATAGTCATATGAGTCGAGTCCATACATGCTACGATCACGGTATGAATTTGAAGGCAAAATATTTTTTGGCAAAAAATTAGATTAGGTCTTTCCCTGTCCATAATGCTAAATTGAGGAAGTAAAATAGAAATATAAATAGGAAACAGAAGAGAAATATACAGTGATCACCCATTTTCTGCCCACAATCTTTTTCAGTGAAATCCCAGTCATATAAGTCGAGTCCATGCATACTACGATCACGGTATGAATTTGAAGGCAAAATATTTTATTGCAGATTTTAGATTAGGTCTTTCCCTGCCCATAATGCTAAATTGAGGAAGTAAAATAGAAATAGTAATGGGAAACCGAAGAGAAATATATAGTGATCACCCATTTTGTGCCCACAAAATTTTTCATGGAAATCCCAGTCATATGATTCGAAGCCATGCATGCTACGATCACGGTATTAATTTGAAGGCAAAATATTTTTTTGCAGATCTTAGATTAGGTCTTTCACTGTCCATAATGCTAAATTGAGGAAGTAAAATAGAAATAGTAATGGGAAACAGAAGAGATATGTACAGTGATCACCCATTTTCTGCCCACAATCTTTTTTATGGAAATCCCAGTCATATGAGTCGAGTCCTTGCATGCTACGATCACGGTATGAATTTGAAGGCAAAATATTTATTAGCAGAACATACATTAGGACTTTCCCTCTCCATAATGCTAAATTGAGGAAGTAAATAGAAATAGTAATGGGAAACAGAACAGAAATGTACAGTGATCACCCATTTTGTGCCCACAATCTTTTTCATGGAAATCCAAGTCATATGAGTCGAGTCCATGCATGCTACGATCACGGTATGAATTTGAAGGCAAAATATTTATTTGCAGATCTTAGATTAGGTCTTTCCCTGTCCATAATGCTAAATTAAGGAAGTAAAATAGAAATACTAATGGGAAATAGAAGAGAAATGTACAGTGATCACCAATTTTCTGCCCACAATCTTTTTTATGGAAATCCCAGTCATATGAGTCGAGTCCATGCATGCTACGATAACGGTATGAATTTGACGGCAAAATATTTTTTTGCAGATCTTAGATTAGGTCTTTCCCAGTCCATAATGCTAAATTGAGGAAGTAAAATAGAAATAGTAATGGGAAACAGAAGAGAAATGTACAGTGATCACCCATTTTGTGCCCACAATCATTTTCATGGAAATCCCATTCATATGAACGAGTCTATGCATGCTACGATCACTGTATGAATTTGAAGGCTAAATATTTTTTTGCAGGTCTTAGATTAGGTCTTTCCCTGTCCATAATGCTAAATGTAGGAAGTAAAATATAAATAGCAAACAGATAAGAAATGTACAGTGATCACCCATTTTCTGCCCACAATCTTTTTCATAGAAATCCTAGTTATATGAGCCCAGTCCATACATGCTACGATCACGGTATGAATTTGAAGGCAAAATATTTTTTTGCAGAGCTTAGATTAGGTCTTTCCCTGTCCATAATGCTAAATGAAGGAAGTAAAATACAAATATAAATAGCAAACAGAAGAGAAATGTACAGTGATCACCCATTTTGTGCCCACAATATTTTTCATGGAAATCCCAGTCATATGAGTCGAGTCCAGGCATGCTACTATCACGGTATGAATTTGAAGGCAAAATATTTTTTTGCAGATCTTAGATTACGTCTTTCCCTGTTCATAATGCTAAATTGAGGAGGCAAAATATAAATATAAATAGGAAACAGAAGAGAAATGTACAGTGATCACCCATTTTGTGCCAACAATCTTTTTCATGGAAATCCCAGTCATATGAGTCGAGTCCAGGCATGCTACTATCACGATATGAATTTGAAGGCAAAATATTTTTTTGCAGATTTCAGATTAGGTCTTTCCCTGTCCATAATGCTAAATTGAGGAGGTAAAATATAAATATAAATAGAAAACAGAAGAGAAATGTACAGTGATCACCCATTTTTTGCCAACAATCTTTTTCATGGAAATCCCAGTCATATGAGTCGAGTCCAGGCATGCTACTATCACGGTATGAATTTGAAGGCAAAAACATTTTTTTGCAGATCTTAGATTAGGTCTTTCACTGTCCATAATGCTAAATTTAGAAAGTAAAATATAAATATAAATAGGAAACAGAAGAGAAATGTACAGTGTTCACCCATTTTCTGCCCACAATCTTTTTCATGGAAATTCCAGTCATATGAGTCCAGTCCATGCATGCTACGATCACGGTATGAATTTGAAGGCAAAATATTTTTTTGCAGAGCTTAGATTAGGTTTTTCCCTGTCCATAATGCTAAATTGAGGAGGTAAAATAGAAATATAAATAGGAAACAGAAGAGAAATGTACAGTGATCACCCATTTTGTGCCCACAATCTTCTTCATGGAAATCCCAGTCATATGAATCGATTCCATGCATGCTACGATCATGGTATGAATTTGATGGCAAAATATTTTTTTGCAGATCTTAGATTAGGTCTTTGCCTGTCCCTAATGCTAAATTGAGAACGTAAAATATAAATATAAATAAGAAACAGAAGAAAAATGTACAGTGATCACTCATTTTCTGCCCACAATCTTTTTCATGGAAATCCCAGTCATATGAGTCGAGTCCATGCATGCTACGATCACTGTATGAATTTGAAGGCAAAATATTTTTTTGCAGATCTTAGATTAGATCTTTCCCTGTCCGTAATGCTAAATTGAGGAGGTAAAATAGAAATATAAATAGGAAACAGGAGAGAAATGTACAGTGATCACCCATTTTCTGCCCACAATCTTTTCATGTATGGACTCGACTCATCTGACTGGGATAGTCATATGAGTCGAGTCCATACACGCTACGATCACGGTATGAATTTGAAGGCAAAATATTTTTTGGCAAAAAATTAGATTAGGTCTTTCCCTGTCCATAATGCTAAATTGAGGAAGTAAAATAGAAATATAAATAGGAAACAGAAGAGAAATATACAGTGATCACCCATTTTCTGCCCACAATCTTTTTCATGGAAATCCCAGTCATATGAGTCGAGTCCATGCATGCTACGATCACGGTATGAATTTGAAGGCAAAATATTTTTTTGCAGATCTTAGCTTAGATCTTTCCCTCTCCATAATGCTACATGGAGGAAGTAAAATATAAATATAAATATGAAACAGAAAACAAATGTACAGTGATCACCCATTTTCTGCCCACAATCTTTTTCATGGAAATCCCAGTCATATGAGTCGAGTCCATGCATGCTACGATCACGGTATGAATTTGAAGGCAAAATATTTTTTTGCAGAACTTAGATTAGGTCTTTCTCTGTCCATAATGCTAAATGAAGGAAGGCAAATAGAAATATAAATAGGAAACAGAAGAGAAATGTACAGTGATCACCCATTTTCTGTCCACAATCTTTTTCATGGAAATCCCAGTCATATGAGTCGAATCCATGCATGCTACGATCACGGTATGAATTTGAAGGCAAAATATTTTTTTGCAGATCTTAGATTAGATCTTTCCCTGTCCATAATGCTATATTGAGGAGGTAAAATAGAAATATAAATAGGAAACAGAAGAGAAATGTACAGTGATCACCGATTTTCTGCCCACAATCTTTTTCATGGAAATCCCAGTCATATGTGTCGAGTCCATACATGCTACGATCACGGTATGAATTTGAAGGCAAATATTTTTTTGCAGATCTTAGATTAGGTCTTTCCCTGTCCATAATGATAAATTGAGGAGGTAAATTAGAAATATAAATAGGAAAGAGAAGAGAAATGTACAGTGATCACCCATTTTCTGTCCACAATCTTTTTCATAGAAATCCCAGTCATATGAGTCGAATCCATGCATGCTACGATCACGGTATGTATTTGAAGGCAAAATATTTTTTTGCAGATCTTAGATTAGGTCTTTCCCTGTCCATAATGCTAAATTGAGGAAATAAATTAGAAATATAAATAGGAAAGAGAAGAGAAATGTACAGTGATCACCCATTTTCTGTCCACAATCTTTTTCATGGAAATCCCAGTCATATGAGTTGAATCCATGCATGCTACGATCACGGTATGAACTTGAAGGCAAAATATTTTTTTGCAGATCTTAGATTAGATCTTTCCCTGTCCGTAATGCTAAATTGAGGAGGTAAAATAGAAATATAAATAGGAAACAGAGGAGAAATGTACAGTGATCACCCATTTTCTGCCCACAATCTTTTCATGTATGGACTCGACTCATCTGACTGGGATAGTCATATGAGTCGAGTCCATACATGCTACGATCACGGTATGAATTTGAAGCCAAAATATTTTTTTGCAGATTTTAGATTAGGTCTTTCCCTGTCCATAATGCTAAATTGAGGAGGTAAAATATAAATATAAATAGGAAACAGAAGAGAAATGTACAGTGATCACCCATTTTCGGCCCACACACTTTGTCATGGAAATCCCAGTCATATGAGACGAGTCCATGCATGCTACGATCACGGTATGAATTTGAAGGCAAAAAATTTTGTGCAGAGCATAGATTAGGTCTTTCCCTGGCCATAATGATAAATTGAGGAGGTAAAATAGAAATATCAATAGAATACAGAAAAGAAAGGTACAGTGATCACCCATTTTCGGCCCACAATATTTTTCATGGAAACCCCAGTCATATGAGTGGAGTTCATGCATGCTACGATCACGGTATGAATTTGAGGGCAAAATATTTTTTTGCAGATTTTAGATTAGGTCTTTCTCTGTCCATAATGCTAAATTGAGGAGGTAAAATATAAATATAAATAGGAAACAGAAGAGAAATGTACAGTGATCACCCATTTTCGGCCCAAAATCTTTTTCATGGAAATCCCAGTTATATGAGTTGAGTCCATGCATGCTACGATCACGGTATGAATTTGAAGGCAAAATATTTTTGTGCAGAGCTTAGATTAGGTCTTTCCTTGTACATAATGCTAAATTTAGGAGGTAAAAAAGAAATATAAATAGGAAACAGAAGATAAATGTACAGAGATCACCCATTTTCTACCCATTATCTTTTTCATGGAAATCCCAGTCATCTGAGTCGAGTCCATGCATGCTACGATCACGGTAAGAATTTGAAGGCAAAATATTTTTGTGCAGAGCTTACATTAGGTCTTTCCCTGGCCATAATGCTAAATTGAGGAGGTAAAATATAAATAGGAAACAGAAGAGAAATGTACAGTGATCACGCATTTTCTGCCCACAATGTTTTTCTTGGAAATCCCAGTCATATGAGTCGAGTCCATGCATGCTACGTTCACGGTATGAATTTGAAGGCAAAATATTTTTGTGCAGATTTTAGATTAGGTCTTTCCCTGTCCATAATGCTAAATTGAGGAGGTAAAATAGAAATATAAATAGGAAACAGCAGAGAAATGTACAGTGATCACCCATTTTCCGCCCACAATCTTTTTCATGGAAATCCCAGTCATATGAGTCGAGTCCATGCATGCTACGATCACGGTATGAATTTGAAGGCAAAACATTTTTGTGCAGAGCTTAGATTAGGTCTTTCCCTGTCCATAATGCTAAATTGAGGAGGTAAAATAGAAATATAAATAGGAAACAGAAGAGAAATGTACAGTGATCACCCATTTTCGGCGCACAATCTTTGTCATGGAAATCCCAGTCATATGAGTCGAGTCCATGCATGCTACAATCACGGTATGAATTTGAAGGCATAATATTTTTGTGCAGATTTTAGATTAGGTCTTTCCCTTTCCATAATGCTAAATTGAGGAGGTAAAATAGAAATTTGAATACGAAACAGAAGAGAAATGTACAGTGATCACCCATTTTCTGCCCAAAATCTTTTCATGGAAATCCCAGTCATATGAGTCTAGTCCATGCATGCTACGATCACGGTATGAATTTGGAGGCAAAATATTTTTGTGCAGATCTTAGATTAGGTCATTCCCTGTCCATAATGCTAAATTGAGGAGGTAAAATATAAATATAAATAGGAAACAGAAGAGAAATGTACAGTGATCACCTATTTTCGGCCCACAATCTTTTTCATGGAAATCCCAGTCATATCAGTCGAGTCCATGCATGTTACGATCACGGTATAAATTTGAAGGCAAAATATTTTTGTGCAGATTTTAGATTAGGTTTTACCCTGTCCATAATGCTAAATTGAGGAGGTAAAATAGAAATATAAATAGGAAACAGAAGAGAAATGTACAGTGATCACCCATTTTCGGCGCACAATCTTTGTCATGGAAATCCCAGTCACATGAGTCGAGTCCATGCATGCTACTATCACGGTATGAATTTGAAGGCATAATATTTTTGTGCAGATTTTAGATTAGGTCTTTCCCTGTCCATAATGCTAAATTGAGGAGGTAAAATAGAAATTTGAATACGAAACAGAAGAGAAATGTACAGTGATCCCCCATTTTGTGCCCTCAATCTTTTTCATGGAAATACCAGTAATATGAGTCGAGTCCATGGATGCTACGATCACGGTATGAATTTGAAGGCAAAATATTTTTGTGCAGATCTTAGATTTGGTCTTTGCCAGTACATAATGCTAAATTGAGGAGGTAAAATATAAATATAAATAGGAAACAGAAGAGAAATGTACAGTGACCACCCATTTTCGGCCCACAATCTTTTTCATGGAAATCCCAGTCATATGAGTCGAGTCCATGCATTCTACGATCACGGTATGAATTTGAAGGCGAAATATTTTTGTGCAGATCTTAGATTAGTTCTTTCCCTGTCCATAATGCTAAATTGATGAGGTAAAATATAAATATAAATAGGAAACAGAAGAGAAATGTACAGTGACCACCCATTTTCGGCCCACAATCTATTTCATGGAAATCCCAGTCATATGAGTTGACTCCATGCATGCTACGTTCACGATATGAATTTGGAGGCAAAATATTTTTGTGCAGATCTTAGATTAGGTCATTCCCTGTCCATAATGCTAAATTGAGGAGGTAAAATAGAAATATAAATAGGAAACAGAACAGAAATGTACAGTGATCACCCGTTTTCGGCCCACAAAGTTTTTCATGGAAATCCCAGGGATATGAGTCGAGTCCATGCATGCTACGATCACGGTATGAATTTGAGGGCAAAATATTTTTGTGCAGATAATAGATTAGGTCTTTCCCTGTCCATAATGCTAAATTGAGGAGGTAAAATAGAAATATAAATAGGAAACAGACGAGAAATGTACAGTGATCACACATTTTTGGCCCACAATCTTTTTCATGGAAATCCCAGTCATATGAGTCGAGTCCATGCATGCTACGATCACGGTATGAATTTGAAGGCAAAATATTTTTGTGCAGATCTTAGATTAGGTCATTCCCTGTCCATAATGCTAAATTGAGGAGGTAAAATATAAATATAAATAGGAAACAGAAGAGAAATGTACAGTGATCACCTATTTTCGGCCCACAATCTTATTCATGGAAATCCCAGTCATATGAGTCGAGTCCATGCATGCTATGTTCACGGTATGAATTTGGAGGCAAAATATTTTTGTGCAGATCTTAGATTAGGTCATTCCGGGTCCATAATGCTAAATTGAGGAGGTAAAATAGAAATATAAATAGGAAACAGAAGAGAATTGTACAGTGATCACCTATTTTTGGCCCACAATCTTTTTCATGGAAATACCAGTCATATGAGTCGAGTCCATGCATGTTACGATCACGGTATGAATTTGAAGGCAAAATATTTTTGTGCAGATTTTAGATTAGGTCTTTCCCTGTCCATAATGCTAAATTGAGGAGGTAAAATAGAAATATAAATAGGAAACAGAAGAGAAATGTACAGTGATCACCCATTTTCGGCCCAAAATATTTTTCATGGAAATCCCAGTCATATGAATCGAGTCCATGCATGCTACGATCACGGTATGAATTTCAAGGCAAAATATTTTTGTGCAGATTATAGATTAGGTCTTTGCCAGTCCATAATGCTAAATTGAGGAGATAAAATATAAATATAAATAGGAAACAGAAGAGAAATGTACAGTGATCACCCATTTTCCGCCCACAATCTTTTTCATGGAAATCCCAGTCATATGAGTCGAGTCCATGCATGCTACGATCACGGTATGAATTTGAAGGCAAAATATTTTTGTGAAGACTTCAGATTAGGTCTTTCCCTGTCCATAATGCTAAATTGAGGAAGTAAAATATAAATATAAATAGGAAACAGAAGAGAAATGTACAGTGATCACCCATTTTCGGCCCACAATATTTTTCATGGAAATCCCAGTCATATGAGTCGAGTCCTTGCATGCTACGATCACGGTATGAATTTGACGGCAAAATATTTTTTTGCCGATCTTAGATTAAGTCTTTTCCTGTCCATAATGCTATATTGTGGAGTTAAAATAGAAATATAAATAGGAAACAGAAGAGAAATGTACAGTGACCACCCATTTTCGGCCCACAATCTTTTTCATGGAAATCCCAGTCATATGAGTCGAGTCCATGCATGCTACGTTCACGATATAAATTTGGAGGCAAAATATTTTTGTGCTGATCTTAGATTAGGTCATTCCCCATCCATAATGCTAAATTGAGGACTTAAAATAGAAATATTAATAGGAAACAGAAGAGAAATGTACAGTGATAACCCGTTTTCAGCCCACAAAGTTTTTCATGGAAATCCCAGGGATATGAGTCGAGTCCATGCATGCTACGATCACGGTATGAATTTGAGGGCAAAATATTTTTGTGCAGATAATAGATTAGGTCTTTCCCTGTCCATAATGCTAAATTGAGGAGGTAAAATATAAATATGAATAGAAAACAGATGAGAAATGTACAGTGATCACCCATTTTCGGCCCACAATCTTTTCCATGGAAATCCCAGTCATATGAGTCGAGTCCATGCATGCTACGATCACGGTATGAATTTGAAAGCAAAATATTTTCATGCAGATCTTAGATTAGGTCTTTCCCTGTCCATAATGCTAAATTGAGGAGGTAAAATAGAAATATAAATAGGAAACTGAAGAGAAATGTACAGTGATCACACATTTTTGGCCCACAATCTTTTTCATGGAAATCCCAGTCATATGAGTCGAGTCCATGCATGCTATGATCACGGAATGAATTTGAAGGCAAAATATTTTTGTGCAGAGCTTAGATTATGTCTTTCCCTGGCCATAATGCTAAATTGAGGAGGTAAAATATAAATATAAATAGGAAACAGAAGAGAAATGTACAGTGATCACCCATTTTCGGCCCACAATCTTTTTCATGGAAATCCCAGTCATATGACTCGAGTCCATGCATGCTACGATCACGGTATGAATTTGAAGGCAAAATATTTTTGTGCAGATTTTAGATTAGGTCTTTCCCTGTCCATAATGCTAAATTGATGAGGTAAAATATAAATATAAATAGGAAACAGAAGAGAAATGTACAGTGACCACCCATTTTCGGCCCACAATCTTTTTCATGGAAATCCCAGTCATATGAGTCGATTCCATGCATGCTATGATCACGGTATGAATTTGAAGGGAAAATATTTTTGTGCAGAACTTAGATTATGTTTTCACTGTCCATAATGCTAAATTGAGGAGGTAAAATAGAAATATAAATAGGAAACAAAAGAGAAATATACAGTGATCACGCATTTTCGGACCACAATCTTTTTCATAGAAATCCCAGTCATATGAGTCGAGTCCATGCATGCTACGATCACGGTATGAATTTGAAGGCAAAATATTTTTGTGCAGATCTTAGATTTGGTCTTTCCCTGTCCATAATGCTAAATTGAGGAGGTAAAATATAAATATAAATAGGAAACAGAAGAGAAATGTACAGTGACCACCCATTTTCGGCCCACAATCTTTTTCCTGGAAATCCCAGTGATATGAGTCGAGTCCATGCATGGTACGATCACGGTATGAATTTGAAGGCAAAATATTTTTGTGCAGATTTTAGAATAGGTCTTTCCCTGTCCATAATGCTAAATTGAGGAGGTAAAATAGAAATATAAATAGGAAACAGAAGAGAAATGTACATTTTTCATGGAAATCCCAGTCATATGATTCGAGTCCATGCGGTATGAATTTGAAGGCACAATATTTTTGTGCAGATTTTAGATTATGTCTTTCCCTGTCCATAATGCTAAATTGAGGAGGTACAATAGAAATATAAATAGGAAACAGAAGAGAAATGTACAGTGATCACTCATTTACGGCCCACAATCTTTTTCATGGAAATCCCAGTCATATGAGTCAAGTCCATGCATGCTACGATCATGGTATGAATTTGAAGGCAAAATATTTTTGTGCAGATTTTAGATTTTGTCTTTCGCTGTCCATAATGCTAAATTGAGGAGGTAAAATAGAAATATAAATAGGAAACAGAAGAGAAATGTACAGTGATCACACATTTTCGGCCCACAATCTTTTTCATGGAAATCCCAGTCATATGAGTCGAGTCCATGCATGCTACGATCACGGTATGAATTTGAAGGCAAAATATTTTTGTGCAGATCTTAGATTAGGTCTTTCCCTGTCCATGATGCTAAATTGAGGAGGTATAATAGAAATATAAATAGGAAACAGAAGAGAAATGTACAGTGATCACCCATTTTCTACCCCCAATCTATTTCATGCAAATCCCAGTCATATGAGTCCATGCATTCTACGATCACGGTATGAATTTGAAGGCAAAATATTTTTGTGCAGAGCTTAGGTTAGGTCTTTCCCTGTCCATAATGCTAAATTGAGGAAGTAAAATATAAATATAAATAGGAAACCGAAGAGAAATGTACAGTGATCACCCATTTTCTGCCCACAATCTTTTTCATGCAAATCCCAGTCATATGAGTCGAGTCCATGCATGCTACGATCACGGTATGAATTTGAAGGCAAAATATTTTTGTACAGAGCTTAGATTAGGTCTTTCCCTGGCCATAATGCTAAATTGAGGAGGTAAAATAGAAATATAAATAGAATACAGAAGAGAAATGTACAGTGATCAACTATTTTTGGCCCACAATCTTTTTCATGGAAATCCCAGTCATATGAGTCGAGTTCATGCATCCTACGATCACGGTATGAATTTGAAGGCAAAATATTTTTGTGCAGATCGTAGATTAGGTCTTTCCCTGTCCATGATGCTAAATTGAGGAGATAAAATATAAATATAAATAGGAAACAGAAGAGAAATGTACAGTGATCACCCATTTTCGGCCCACAAAGTTTTTAAATGGAAATCCCAGGCATATGAGTCGTGTCCATGCATGCTACGATCACGGTATGAATTTGAAGGGAAAATATTTTTGTGCAGAGCTTAGATTAGGTCTTTCCCTGTCCATGATGCTAAATTGAGGAGATAAAATATAAATATAAATAGGAAACAGAAGAGAAATGTACAGTGATCACCCATTTTCGGCCCACAAAGTTTTTCATGGAAATCCCAGGCATATGAGTCGTGTCCATGCATGCTACGATCACGGTATGAATTTGAAGGGAAAATATTTTTATGCAGATCTTAGATTAGGTCTTTCCCTGTCCATAATGCTAAATTGAGTTGGTAAAATATAAATATAAATAGGAAACAGAAGAGAAATTTACAGTGATCACCAATTTTCGGCCGACAATATTTTTCATGGAAATCCCAGTCATATGAGTCGAGTCCATGCATGCTACGATCACGGTATGAATTTGAAGGCAAAATATTTTTGTGCAGATTTTAGATTATGTCTTTCCCTGTCCATAATGCTAAATTGAGGAGGTACAATAGAAATATAAATAGGAAACAGAAGAGAAATGTACAGTTATCACTCATTTTCGGCCCACAATCTTTTTCATGGAAATCCCAGTCATATGAGTCGGGTCCATGCATGCTACGATCATGGTATGAATTTGAAGGCAAAATATTTTTGTGCAGATTTTAGATTTTGTCTTTCGCTGTCCATAATGCTAAATTGAGGAGGTAAAATAGAAATATAAATAGGAAACAGAAGAGAAATGTACAGTGATCACCCATTTTCGGCCCACAATCTTTTTCATGGAAATCCCAGTCATATGAGTCGAGTCCATGCATGCTACGATCACGGTATGAATTTGAAGGCAAAATATTTTTGTGCAGATCTTAGATTAGGTCTTTCCCTGTCCATAATGCTAAATTGAGGAGGTAAAATAGAAATATAAATAGGAAACAGAAGAGAAATGTACAGTGATCACCCATTTTCGGCCCACAATCTTTTTCATGGAAATCCCAGTCATATGAGTCGAGTCCATGCATGCTACGATCACGGTATGAATTTGAAGGCAAAATATTTTTGTGCAGATCTTAGATTAGGTCTTTCCCTGTCCATGATGCTAAATTGAGGAGATAAAATATAAATATAAATAGGAAACAGAAGAGAAATGTACAGTGATCACCCATTTTCGGCCCACAAAGTTTTTCATGGAAATCCCAGGCATATCAGTCGAGTCCATGCATGCTATGATCACGGTATGAATTTGAGGGCAAAATATTTTTGTGCAGATCTTAGATTAGGTCTTTCCCTGTCCATAATGCTAAATTGACGAGGTACAATAGAAATATAAATAGGAAACAGAAGAGAAATGCACAGTGATTACCCATTTTCGGCCCACAATCTTTTTCATGGAAATCCCAGTCATATGAGTCGAGTCCATGCATGCTACGATCACGGTATGAATTTGAAGGCAAAATATTTTTGTGCAGATTTTAGATTATGTCTTTCCCTGTCCATAATGCTAAATTGAGGAGGTACAATAGAAATATAAATAGGAAACAGAAGAGAAATGTACAGTGATCACTCATTTACGGCCCACAATCTTTTTCATGGAAATCCCAGTCATATGAGTCGAGTCCATGCATGCTACGATCATGGTATGAATTTGAAGGCAAAATATTTTTGTGCAGATTTTAGATTTTGTCTTTCCCTGTCCATGATGCTAAATTGAGGAGGTATAATAGAAATATAAATAGGAAACAGAAGAGAAATGTACAGTGATCACCCATTTTCTACCCACAATCTATTTCATGCAAATCCCAGTCATATGAGTCCATGCATTCTACGATCACGGTATGAATTTGAAGGCAAAATATTTTTGTGCAGAGCTTAGGTTAGGTCTTTCCCTGTCCATAATGCTAAATTGAGGAAGTAAAATATAAATATATATAGGAAACCGAAGAGAAATGTACAGTGATCACCCATTTTCTGCCCACAATCTTTTTCATGCAAATCCCAGTCATATGAGTCGAGTCCATGCATGCTACGATCACGGTATGAATTTGAAGGCAAAATATTTTTGTGCAGAGCTTAGATTAGGTCTTTCCCTGGCCATAATGCTAAATTGAGGAGGTAAAATAGAAATATAAATAGAATACAGAAGAGAAATGTACAGTGATCAACTATTTTTGGCCCACAATCTTTTTCATGGAAATCCCAGTCATATGAGTCGAATTCATGCATGCTACGATCACGGTATGAATTTGAAGGCAATATACGTTTGTGCAGATTTTAGATTAGTTCTTTCCCTGTCCATAATGCTAAACTTAGGAGGTGAAATGAAAATATAAATAGGAAACAGAAGAGAAATTTCCAGTGAACACCCATTTTCGGCCCACAATCTTTTTCATAGAAATCCCAGTCATATGAGTCGATTCAATGCATGGTACGATCACGGTATGAATTTTAAGGCAAAATATTTTGGTGCAGAGCTTAGATTAGGTCTTTCCCTGTCCATAATGCTAAATTGAGGAGGTAAAATATAAATATAAATAGGAAACAGAAGAGAAATGTACAGTGATCACCCATTTTCGGCCCACAATCTTTTTCATGGAAATCCCTGTCATATGAGTCGAGTCATGCATACTACGATCACCGTATGAATTTGAAAGCAAAATATTTTTGTGCAGATTTTAGATTAGATCTTTCCCTGTCCATAATGCTAAATTGAGGAGGTAAAATAGAAATATAAATAGGAAACAGAAGAGAAATGTACAGTGATCAACCATTTTCGGCCCACAATCTTTTTCAAGGAAATCCCAGTCATATGAGTCGAGTCCATGCATGCTACAATCACGGTATGAATTTGAAGGCAAAATATTTTTGTGCAGATTTTAGATTAGGTCTTTCACTGCCCATAATGCTAAATTGTGGAGGTAAAATATAAATATAAGTAGGAAAAAGAAGAGAAATGTACAGTGATCACCCATTTTCGGCCCACAAACTATTTCATGGAAATCCCAGTCATATGAGTCGAGTCCATGCATGCTACGATCACGGTATGAATTTGAAGGCAAAATATTTTTGTGCAGATTTTAGATTGGGTCTTTCATGGTCCAAAATGCTAAATTGAGGAGGTAAAATATAAATATAAATAGGAAACAGAAGAGTAATGTACAGTGATCACCCATTTTCGGCCCACAATCTTTTTCATGGAAATCCCAGTCATATGAGTCGAGTCAATGCATGCTACGATCATGGTATGAATTTGAAGGCAAAATATTTTTGTGCAGATTTTAGATTAGGTCTTTCCCTGTCCATAATGCTAAATTGAGGAGGTAAAATATAAATATAAATAGGAAACAGAAAAGAAATGTACAGTGATCACCCATTTTCGGCCCACAATCTTTTTCATGGAAATCCCAGTCATGTGAGTCGAGTCCATGCATGCTACGATCACGGTATGAATTTGAAGGCAAAATATTTTTGTGCAGATTTCAGATTAGGTTTTTCCCTGTCCATAATGCTAAATTGAGGAGGTAAAATATAAATATAAATAGGAAACAGAAGAGAAATGTACAGTGATCACCCATTTTCGGCCCACAATCTTTTTCATGGAAATACCAGTCATATGAGTCGAGTCCGTGCATGCTACGATCACGGTATGAATTTGAAGGCAAAATATTTTTGTGCAGATCTTAGATTAGGACTTTCCCTGTCCATAATGCTAAATTGAGGAGGTAAAATATAAATATAAATAGGAAACAGAAGAGAAATGTACAGTGACCACCCATTTTCGGCCCACAATCTTTTTCATGGAAATCCCAGTCATATGAGTCGAGTCTATGCATGCTACGATCACAGTATGAATTTGAAGGCAAAATATTTTTGTGCAGATTTTAGATTAGGTCTTTCCCTGTCCATAATGCTAAATTGAGGAGGTAAAATAGAAATATACATAGGAAACAGAAGAGAAATGTACAGTGATCACCCATTTTCGGCCCACAATCTTTTTCATGGAAATCCCAGTCATATGAGTCGAGTCCATGCATGCTACGATCACGGTATGAATTTGAAGGCAAAATATTTGTGTGCAGAGCTTAGATAATGTCTTTCCCTGTCCATAATGCTAAATTGAGGAGGTAAAATAGAAATATAAATAGGAAATAGAAGAGAAAGGTTCAGTGATCACCCATTTTCGGCCCACAATCTTTTTCATGGAAATCCCAGTCATATGAGTCGAGTCCATGCATGCTCAGATCACGGTATGAATTTGAAGGCAAAATATTTTTGTGCAGATTTTAGATTAGGTGTTTCCCTGTCCATAATGCTAAATTGAGGAGGTAAAATAGAAATATAAATAGGAAACAGAAGAGAAATGTACAGTGATCACCCATTTTCTGCCCACAATATTTTTCATGGAAATCCCAGTCATATGAGTCGAGTCCATGCATGCTACGATCACGGTATGAATTTGAAGGCAAAATATTTTTGTGCAGATCTTAGATTATGTCTTTCCCTGTCCATAATGCTAAATTGAGGAGGTAAAATAGAAATATCAATAGGAAACAGAAGAGAAATGTACAGTGATCACCCATTTTCGGCCCACAATCTTTTTCATGGAAATCCTAGTCATATGAATCGAATCCATGCATGCCACGATCACGGTATGAATTTGAAGGCAAAATATTTTTGTGCAGATTTTAGATTAGGTCTTGCCCTGTCCATAATGTTTAATTGAGGAGGTAAAATATAAATATAAATAGGAAACAGAAGAGAAATGTACAGTGATCACCCATTTCCGGCCCACAAATTTTTTCATGGAAATCCCAGTCATATGAGTCGAGTCCATGCATGCTACGGTCACGGTATGAATTTGAAAGCAAAATATTTTTGTGCAGATTTTAGATTAGGTCTTTCCCTGACCATAATGCTAAATTGAGGAGGTAAAATAGAAATATCAATAGGAATCAGAAGAGAAATGTACAGTGATTACCCATTTTCGGCCCACAATCTTTTTCATGGAAATCCCAGTCATATGAGTCGAGTCCATGCATGCTACGATCACGGTATGAATTTTAAAGCAAAATATCTTTGTGCTGATTTTAGATTAGGTCTTCCCTGTCCATAATGCTAAATTGAGGAGGTAAAATATAAATATAAATAGGAAACAGAAGAGAAATGTACAGTGATCACCCATTTTCGGCCCACAATCTTTTTCATGAAATCCCAGTCATATGAGTCGAGTCCATGCATGGTACGATCACGGTATGAATTTGAAGGCAAAATATTCTTGTGCAGAGCTTAGATTAGATCTTTTCTGTCCATAATGCTAAATGAAGGAAGTAAAATATAAATATAAATAGGAAACAGAAGAGAAATGTACAGTGATCACTCATTTTCGGCCCACAATCTTTTTCATGGAAATCCCAGTCATATGAGTCGAGTCCATGCATGCTACGATCACAGTATGAATTTGAAGGCAAAATATTTTTGTGCAGATTTTAGATTAGGTCTTTCCCTGTCCATAATGCTAAATTGAGGAGGGAAAATATAAATATAAATAGGAAACAGAAGAGAAATGTACAGTGATCACCCATTTTCGGCCCACAATCTTTTTCATTGAAATCCCAGTCATATGAGTCGAGTCCATGCATGCTAAGATCACGGTATGAATTTGAAGGCAAATTATTTTTGTGCAGAGCTTAGATTAGGTCTTTCCCTGTCCATAATGCTAAATTGAGGAAGTAAAATATAAATATCAATAGGAAACAGAAGAGAAATGTACAGTGATCACCCATTTTCGGCCCACAATGTTTTTCATGGAAATCGCACTCATATGAGTCGAGTCAATTCATGCTACGATCACGGTATGAATTTGAAGGCAAAATATTTTTGGGCAGATTCTAGATTAGGTCTTTCCCTGTCCATAATGCTAAATTGAGGAGGTAAAATATAAATATAAATAGGAAACAGAAGAGAAATGTACAGTTATCACCCATTTTCGGCCCACAATCTTTTTCATGGAAATCCCAGTCATATGAGTCGTGTCCATGCATGCTACGATCACGGTATGAATTTGAAGGCAAAATATTTTTGTGCAGAGCTTAGATTAGGTCTTTCATTGGCCATAATGCTAAATTGAGGAGGTAAAATAGAAATATAATTAGGAAACAGAAGAGAAATGTACAGTGATCACCCATTTTCGGCCCACAATCTTTTTCATGGAAATCCCGGTCATATGAGTCGAGTCCATGCATGCTACGATCACGGTATGAATTTGAAGGCAAAATATTTTTGTGCAGATTTTAGATTAGGTCTTTCCCTGTCCATAATGCTAAATTGAGGAGGCAAATTAGAAATAGAAATAGGAAACAGAAGAGAAATGAACAGTGATCACCCATTTTCGGCCCACAATCTTTTTCATGGAAATCCCAGTCATATTTGTCGAGTCCATGCATGCTACGATCACGGTATGAATTTGAAGGCAAAATATTTTTGTGCAGATTTTAGATTACGTGTTTCCCTGTCCATAATGCTAAATGAAGGAAGTAAAATATAAATATAAATAGGAAACAGAAGAGAAATGTACAGTGACCACCCATTTTCGGCCCACAATCTTTTTCATGGAAATCCCAGTCATATGAGTCGATACCATGCATGCTACGATCACGGTATGAATTTGAAGGGAAAATATTTTTGTGCAGATCTTAGATTAGGTCTTTCCCTGTCCATAATGCTAAATTGAGGAGGTAAAATATAAATATAAATAGGAAACAGAAGAGAAATGTACAGTGATCACCCATTTTCGGCCCACAATCTTTTTCATGGAAATCCCAGTCATATGAGTCGAGTCCATGCATGCTACAATCACGGTATGAATTTGAAGGCAAAATATTTTTGTGCAGATTTTAGATTAGGTCTTTCACTGTCCATAATGCTAAATTGTGGAGGTAAAATATAAATATAAATAGGAAACAGAAGAGAAATGTACAGTGATCACCCATTTTAGCCCCACAATCTTTTTCATTGAAATCCCAGTCATATGGGTCGAGTCCATGCATTCTACGATCACGGTATGAATTTGAAGGCAAAATATTTTTGTGCAGAGCTTAGATTAGCTGTTTCCCTGTCCATGACGCTAAATTGTGGAGGTAAAATAGAAATATAAATAGGAAACAGAAGAGAAATGTACAGTGATCACCAATTTTCGGCCCACAATCTTTTTCATGGAAATCCCAATCATATGAGTCGAGTCAATGCATGCTACGATCACGGTATGAATTTGAAGGCAAAATATTTTTCTGCAGATCTTAGATTAGTTCTTTCCCTGTCCATAATGCTAAATTGAGGAGGCAAAATAGAAATAGAAATAGGAAAAGAAGAGAAATGAACAGTGATCACCCATTTTCGGCCCACAATCTTTTTCATGGAAATCCCAGTCATATTTGTCGAGTCCATGCATGCTACGATCACGGTATGAATTTGAAGGCAAAATATTTTTGTGCAGATATTAGATTAGGTCTTTCCCTGTCCATAATGCTAAATTTAGGAGGTAAAATAAAAATATAAATAGGAAACAGAAGAGAAATGTACAGTGATCACCCATTTTCTGCCCACAATTTTTTTCATGGAAATCCCAGTCATATGAGTCGAGTCCATGCATGCTACGATCACGGTATGAATTTGAAGGCAAAATATTTTTGTGTAGAGCTTAGATTAGGTCTTTCCCTGTCCATAATGTTAAATGGAGGAGGTAAAATAGAAATATAAATAGGAAACAGAAGAGAAATGTACAGTGATCACACATTTTCCACCCACAATCTTTTTCATGGAAATCCCAGTCATATGAGTCGAGTCCATGCATGCTACGATCACGGTATGAATTTGAAGGCAAAATATTTTTGTGCAGAGCTTACATTAGTTCTTTCGCTGTCCATAATGCTAAATTGAGGAGGTAAAATAGAAATATAAATAGGAAACAGAAGAGAAATGTACAGTGATCACCCATTTTCGGCCCACAATCTTTTTCATGGAAATCCCAGTCATATGAGTCGAGTCCATGCATGCTACGATCACGGTATAAATTTGAAGGCAAAATATTTTTGTGCAGAGCTTAGATTAGGTCTTTCCCTGTCCAGAATGCTAAATTGAGGTGGTAAAATATAAATATAAATAGGAAACAGAAGAGAAATGTACAGTGATCACCCATTTTCGGCCCACAATCTTTTTCATGGAAATCCCAGTCATATGAGTCGAGTCCATGCATGCTACGATCACGGTATAAATTTGAAGGCAAAATATTTTTGTGCAGATTTTAGATTAGGTCTTTCCCTGTCCATAATGCTAAATTGAGGAGGTAAAATAGAAATATAAATAGGAAACAGAAGAGTAATGTACAGTGATCACCCATTTTCGGCCCACAATCTTTTTCATGGAAATCCCAGTCATATGAGTCGATTCAATGTATGCTACGATCACGGTATGAATTTGAAGGCAAAATATTTTTGTGCAGATTTTAGATTAGGTCTTTCCCCGTCCATAATGCTTAATTGAGGAGGTAAAATAGAAATATAAATAGGAAACAGAAGAGAAATGTACAGTGATCACCCATTTTCTGCCCACAATCTTTTTCATGGAAATCCCAGTCATATGAGTCGAGTCCATGCATGCTACGATGACGGTATGAATTTGAAGGTAAAATATTTTTGTGCAGAGCTTAGATTAGGTCTTTCCCTGTCCATAATGCTAAATTGAGGAAGTAAAATAGAAATATAAATAGGAAACAGAAGAGAAATGTACAGTGATCACCCATTTTCAGCCCATAACCTTTTTCATGGAAATCCCAGTCATATGAGTCGAGTCCATGCATGCTACGATCACGGTATGAATTTGAAGGCAAAATATTTTTGTGCAGATTTTAGATTATGTCTTTCCCTGTCCATAATGCTAAATTGAGGAGGTAAAATAGAAATATAAATAGTAAACAGAAGAGAAATGTACAGTGATCACCCAATTTCGGACCACAATCTTTTTCATGGAAATCCCAGTCATATGAGTCGAGTCCATGCATACTACGATCACGGTATAAATTTGAAGGCAAAATATTTTTGTGCAGTCTTAGATTAGGTCTTTCTCTGTCCATAATGCTAAATTGAGGAGGTAAAATATAAATATAAACAAGAAACAGAAGAGAAATGTACAGTGATCACCCCTTTTCGGCCCACAATCTTTTTCATGGAAATCCCAGTCATATGAGTCGAGTCCATGCATGCTACGATCACGGTATGAATTTGAAGGCAAAATATTTTTGTGCAGATATTAGATTAGGTCTTTCACTGTCCATAATGCTAAATTTAGGAGGTAAAATAAAAATATAAATAGGAAACAGAAGAGAAATGTACAGTGATCACCCATTTTCTGCCCACAATTTTTTTCATGGAAATCCCAGTCATATGAGTCGAGTCCATGCATGCTACGATCACGGTATGAATTTGAAGGCAAAATATTTTTGTGTAGAGCTTAGATTAGGTCTTTCCCTGTCCATAATGTTAAATGGAGGAGGTAAAATAGAAATATAAATAGGAAACAGAAGAGAAATGTACAGTGATCACACATTTTCCACCCACAATCTTTTTCATGGAAATCCCAGTCATATGAGTCGAGTCCATGCATGCTACGATCACGGTATGAATTTGAAGGCAAAATATTTTTGTGCAGAGCTTACATTAGTTCTTTCGCTGTCCATAATGCTAAATTGAGGAGGTAAAATAGAAATATAAATAGGAAACAGAAGAGAAATGTACAGTGATCACCCATTTTCGGCCCACAATCTTTTTCATGGAAATCCCAGTCATATGAGTCGAGTCCATGCATGCTACGATCACGGTATAAATTTGAAGGCAAAATATTTTTGTGCAGAGCTTAGATTAGGTCTTTCCCTGTCCAGAATGCTAAATTGAGGTGGTAAAATATAAATATAAATAGGAAACAGAAGAGAAATGTACAGTGATCACCCATTTTCGGCCCACAATCTTTTTCATGGAAATCCCAGTCATATGAGTCGAGTCCATGCATGCTACGATCACGGTATAAATTTGAAGGCAAAATATTTTTGTGCAGATTTTAGATTAGGTCTTTCCCTGTCCATAATGCTAAATTGAGGAGGTAAAATAGAAATATAAATAGGAAACAGAAGAGTAATGTACAGTGATCACCCATTTTCGGCCCACAATCTTTTTCATGGAAATCCCAGTCATATGAGTCGATTCAATGTATGCTACGATCACGGTATGAATTTGAAGGCAAAATATTTTTGTGCAGATTTTAGATTAGGTCTTTCCCCGTCCATAATGCTTAATTGAGGAGGTAAAATAGAAATATAAATAGGAAACAGAAGAGAAATGTACAGTGATCACCCATTTTCTGCCCACAATCTTTTTCATGGAAATCCCAGTCATATGAGTCGAGTCCATGCATGCTACGATGACGGTATGAATTTGAAGGTAAAATATTTTTGTGCAGAGCTTAGATTAGGTCTTTCCCTGTCCATAATGCTAAATTGAGGAAGTAAAATAGAAATATAAATAGGAAACAGAAGAGAAATGTACAGTGATCACCCATTTTCAGCCCATAACCTTTTTCATGGAAATCCCAGTCATATGAGTCGAGTCCATGCATGCTACGATCACGGTATGAATTTGAAGGCAAAATATTTTTGTGCAGATTTTAGATTATGTCTTTCCCTGTCCATAATGCTAAATTGAGGAGGTAAAATAGAAATATAAATAGTAAACAGAAGAGAAATGTACAGTGATCACCCAATTTCGGACCACAATCTTTTTCATGGAAATCCCAGTCATATGAGTCGAGTCCATGCATACTACGATCACGGTATAAATTTGAAGGCAAAATATTTTTGTGCAGTCTTAGATTAGGTCTTTCTCTGTCCATAATGCTAAATTGAGGAGGTAAAATATAAATATAAACAAGAAACAGAAGAGAAATGTACAGTGATCACCCCTTTTCGGCCCACAATCTTTTTCATGGAAATCCCAGTCATATGAGTCGAGTCCATGCATGCTACGATCACGGTATGAATTTGAAGGCAAAATATTTTTGTGCAGATTTTAGATTATGTCTTTCCCTGTCCATAATGCTAAATTGAGGAGGTAAAATAGAAATATAAATAGGAAACAGAAGAGAAATGTACAGTGATCACCCAATTTCGGCCCACAATCTTTTTCATGGAAATCCCAGTCATATGAGTCGAGTCCAGGCATACTACCATCACGGTATAAATTTGAAGGCAAAATATTTTTGTGCAGATCTTAGATTGTGTCTTTTATTGTCCATAATGCTAAATTGAGGAGGTACAATAGAAATATAAATAGGAAACAGAAGAGAAATGTACAGTGATCACCCATTTTCTGCCCAAAATCTTTTTCATGGAAATCCCAGTCATATGAGTCGAGTCCATGCATGCTACGATCATGGTATGAATTTGAAGGCAAAATATTTTTGTGCAGATTTAAACTAGGTCTTTCTCTGTCCATAATGCTAAATTGAGGAGGTAAAATATAAATATAAACAAGAAACAGAAGAGAAATATACAGTGATCACCCCTTTTCGGCCCACAATCTTTTTCATGGAAATCCCAGTCATATGAGTCGAGTCCATGCATGCTACGATCACGGTATGAATTTGAAGGCAAAATATTTTTGTGCAGATTTTAGATTAGGTCTTTCACTGTCCATAATGCTAAATTGTGGAGGTAAAATATAAATATAAATAGGAAACAGAAGAGAAATGTACAGTGATCACCCATTTTAGGCCCACAATCTTTTTCATTGAAATCCCAGTCATATGGGTCGAGTCCATGCATGCTACGATCACGGTATGAATTTGAAGGCAAAATATTTTTGTGCAGAGCTTAGATTAGGTCTTTCCCTGTCCATAATGCTAAATTGAGGAGGTAAAATAGAAACATAAATAGGAAACAGAAGAGAAATGTACAGTGATCACCCAATTTCGGCCCACAATCTTTTTCATGGAAATCCCAGTCATATGAGTCGAGTCCATGCATACTACAATCACGGTATAAATTTGAAGGCAAAATATTTTTGTGCAGATCTTAGATTGTGTCTTTTATTGTCCATAATGCTAAATTGAGGAGGTACAATAGAAATATAAATAGGAAACAGAAGAGAAATGTACAGTGATCACCCATTTTCTGCCCAAAATCTTTTTCATGGAAATCCCAGTCATATGAGTCGAGTCCATGCATGCTACGATCACGGTATGAATTTGAAGGCAAAATATTTTTGTGCAGATTTTAGACTAGGTCTTTCTCTGTCCATAATGCTAAATTGAAAAGGTAAAATATAAATATAAACAAGAAACAGAAGAGAAATGTACAGTGATCACCCAATTTCGGCCCACAATCTTTTTCATGGAAATCCCAGTCATATGAGTCGAGTCCATGCATACTACAATCACGGTATAAATTTGAAGGCAAAATATTTTTGTGCAGATCTTAGATTAGGTCTTTCTCTGTCCATAATGCTAAATTGAGGAGGTAAAATATAAATATAAATAGGAAACAGAAGAGAAATGTACAGTGATCACCCATTTTCTGCCCAAAATCTTTTTCATGGAAATCCCAGTCATATGAGTCGTGTCCATGCATGCTACGATCACGGTGTGAATTTGAAGGCAAAATATTTTTGTGCAGATTTTAGATTAGGTTTTTCCCTGTCCAAAATGCTAAATTGAGGAGGTAAAATATAAATATAAATAGGAAACAGAAGAGTAATGTACAGTGATCACCCATTTTCGGCCCACAATCTTTTTCATGGAAATCCCAGTCATATGAGTCGAGTCCATGCATGCTACGATCACGGTATGAATTTGAAGGTAAAATATTTTTGTTCAGATCTTAGATTACGTCTTTCTCTGTCCATAATGCTAAATTGAGGAGGTAAAATATAAATATAAATAGGAAACAGAAGAGAAATGTACAGTGATCACCCATTTTCAGCCCATAACCTTTTTCATGGAAATCCCAGTCATATGAGTCGAGTCCATGCATGCTACGATCACGGTATGAATTTGAAGGCAAAATATTTTTGTGCAGATTTTAGATTATGTCTTTCCCTGTCCATAATGCTAAATTGAGGAGGTAAAATAGAAATATAAATAGTAAACAGAAGAGAAATGTACAGTGATCACCCAATTTCGGACCACAATCTTTTTCATGGAAATCCCAGTCATATGAGTCGAGTCCATGCATACTACGATCACGGTATAAATTTGAAGGCAAAATATTTTTGTGCAGTCTTAGATTAGGTCTTTCTCTGTCCATAATGCTAAATTGAGGAGGTAAAATATAAATATAAACAAGAAACAGAAGAGAAATGTACAGTGATCACCCATTTCTGCCCACAATCTTTTTCATGGAAATCCCAGTCATATGAGTCGAGTCCATACATGCTACAGTCACGGTATGAATTTGAAGGCAAAATATTTTTGTGCAGAGCTTAGATTAGGTCTTTCCCTGGCCATAATGCTAAATTGGGGAGGTAAAATATAAATATAAATAGGAAACAGAACAGAAATGTACAGTGATCACCCATTTTCGGCCCACTATCTTTTTCATGGAAATCCCAGTCATATGAGTCGAGTCCATGCATGCTACGATCACGGTATGAATTTGAAGGCAAAATATTTTTGTGCAGAGCTTAGATTACGTGTTTCCCTGGCCATAATGCTAAATTGAGGAGGTAAAATAGAAATATAAAAAGGAAACAGAAGAGAAATGTACAGTGATCACCCATTTTCGGCCCACAATCTTTTTGATGGAAATCCCAGTCATATGAGTCGAGTCCATGCATGCTACGTTCACGGTATGAATTTGAAGGCAAAATATTTTTGTGCAGATCTTAGATTAGGTCTTTCCCTGTCCATAATGCTAAACTGAGGAGGTAAAATACAAATATTAAAAGGAAACAGAAGAGAAAGGTACAGTGATCACCCATTTTCTGCCCACAATCTTTATCATGGAAATACAAGTCATATGAGTCGAGTCCATGCATGCTACGATCACGGTATGAATTTGAAGGCAAAATATTTTTGTGCAGATCTTAGATTAGGTCTTTCCTTGTCCATAATGCTAAATTGAGGAGGTAAAATATAAATATAAATAGGAAACAGAAGATAAATGTACAGCGATCACCCATTTTCTGCTCACAATCTTTTTCATGGAAATCCAAGTCACATGAGTAGAGTCCATGCATGCTACGATCACGGTAAGAATTTGAAGGCAAATATTTTTGTGCAGAGCTTAGATTGGGTCTTTCCCTGTCCATAATGCTAAATTGAGGACTACAAGAGAAATATAAATAGGAAACACAAGAGAAATGTACAGTGATCACCCATTTTCGGCCCACAATCTTTTTCATGGAAATCCCAGTCATATGAGTCGAGTCCATGCATGCTACGATCACGGTATGAATTTGAAGGCAAAATATTCATGTGCAGATCTTAGATTAGGTCTTTCCCTGTCCATAATGCTAAATTGAGGAGGTAAAATATAAATATAAATAGGAAACAGAAGAGTAATGTACAGTGATCACCCATTTTCGGCCCACAATCTTTTTCATGGAAATCCCAGTCATATGAGTCGAGTCCATGCATGCTACGATCACGGTATGAATTTGAAGGCAAAATATTTTTGTGCAGAGCTTAGATTAGGTCTTTCCCTGTCCATAATGCTAAATTGAGGTGGTAAAATATAAATATAAATAGGAAACAGAAGAGAAATGTACAGTGATCACCCATTTTCGGCCCACAGTCTTTTTCATGGAAATCCCAGTCATATGAGTCGAGTCAATGCATGCTACGATCACGGTATGAATTTGAAGGCAAAATATTTTTGTTCAGATTTTAGATTAGGTCTTTCCCTGTCCATAATGCTAAATTGAGGAGGCAAAATAGAAATAAAAAATAGGAAACAGAAGAGAAATGTACAGTGATCACCCAATTTCGGCCCACAATCTTTTTCATGGAAATCCCAGTCATATGAGTCGAGTCCATGCATACTACAATCACGGTATAAATTTGAAGGCAAAATATTTTTGTGCAGATCTTAGATTGTGTCTTTTATTGTCCATAATGCTAAATTGAGGAGGTACAATAGAAATATAAATAGGAAACAGAAGAGAAATGTACAGTGATCACCCATTTTCTGCCCACAATCTTTTTCATGGAAATCCCAGTCATATGAGTCGAGTCCATGCATACTACAATCACCGTATAAATTTGAAGGCAAAATATTTTTGTGCAGATCTTAGATTGTGTCTTTTATTGTCCATAATGCTAAATTGAGGAGGTACAATAGAAATATAAATAGGAAACAGAAGAGAAATGTACAGTGATCACCCATTTTCTGCCCAAAATCTTTTTCATGGAAATCCCAGTCATATGAGTCGAGTCCATGCATACTACAATCACCGTATAAATTTGAAGGCAAAATATTTTTGTGCAGATCTTAGATTGTGTCTTTTATTGGTCCATAATGCTAAATTGAGGAGGTAAAATAGAAATATAAATAGGAAACAGAAGAGAAATGTACAGTGATCACCCAATTTCGGCCCACAATCTTTTTCATGGAAATCCCAGTCATATGAGTCGAGTCCATGCATACTACAATCACGGTATAAATTTGAAGGCAAAATATTTTTGTGCAGATATTAGATTGGGTCTTTTATTCTCCATAATGCTAAATTGAGGAGGTAAAATATAAATATAAATAGGAAACAGAAGAGAAATGTACAGTGATCACCCATTTTCTGCCCAAAATCTTTTTCATGGAAATCCCAGTCATATGAGTCGAGTCCATGCATGCTACGATCACGGTATGAATTTGAAGGCAAAATATTTTTGTGTAGATTTTAGATTAGGTCTTTCCCTGTCCATAATGCTAAATTGAAGAGGTAAAATAGAAATATAAATAGAATACAGAAGAGAAATGTACAGTGATCACCCATTTTCGGCCCACAATCTTTTTCATGGAAATCCCAGTCATATGAGTCGAGTTCATGCATGCTACGATCACGGTATGAATTTGAAGGCAAAATATTTTTGTGCAGATTTTAGATTAGGTCTTTCCCTGTCCATAATGCTAAATTGAGGAGGTAAAATATAAATATAAATAGGAAACAGAAGAGAAATGTACAGTGATCACCCATTTTCGCCCCACAATCTTTTTCATGGAAATCCCAGTCATATGAGACGAGTACATGCATGCTACGATCACGGTATGAATTTGAAAGCAAAATATTTTTGTGCAGATATTAGATTAGGTCTTTCCCTGTCCATAATGCTAAATTGAGGAGGTAAAATATAAATATAAATAGGAAACAGAAGAGAAATGTACAGTGATCACCCATTTTCGGCCCACAATCTTTTTCATGGAAATCCCAGTCACATGAGTCGAGTCCATGCATGCTACGATCACGGTATGAATTTGAAGGCAAAATATTTTTTTGCAGATGTTAGATTAGGTCTTTCCCTGTCCATAATGCTAAATTAAGGAAGTAAAATAGAAATAGAAATAGGAAACAGAAGAGAAATATACAGTGATCACCCATTTTCTGCCTTCAATCTTTATCATGGAAATCCCAGTCATATGAGCTGAGTCCATGCATGCTACGATCACGGTATGAATTTGAAGGCAAAATCCTTTTTTGCATATTTTAGATTAGGTCTTTCCCTGTCCATAATGCTAAATTAAGGAAGTAAAATATAAATATAAATAGGAAACAGAAGATAAATGTACAGTGATCACCCATTTTGTCCCCACAATCTTTTTCATGGAAATCCCAGTCATATGAGTCAAGTACATGCATGCTACGTTCACGGTATGAATTTGAAGGCAAAATATTTCTTTGCAGTTCTTAGATTAGGTCTTCCCTGTCCATAATGCTAAATTGAGGATGTAAAATAGAAATATAAATAGGAAAAAGAAGAGAAATGTACAGTGATCACCCCTTTTCTGCCCACAATCTTTTTCATGGAAATCCCAGTCATATGATTTCTGTCGTCTACTTTGAAAATTAAAGGCATAAAAAAAACGGTTTGCTCGATGAATCTGGAATCCCACTTTTTCGTTTCTATAGAACACTTATAAAATTGATATCAAATGTGATGGATATTTTCCTTAAACCAGGTTTAAAATTTTTTTTCAGTCAGTTGAATAAGGACAACGTGGGAATGGATGAAGTGGCAACTTGTTAGGGGATTTGTGGGAATTTTTAGTACAGCCCAAAAGTGGGGGATCAGTCATATTTCACTTTTTATTTTTTTACATTGAATGAAATAATTTAAAAATTAGTATTAAATTGTAGGATATTTATTAATTAATCCATGTCTACAAAGATTATACATTTTGTTGAATAGAGCAAACTGGAGGTGCAACCATGTCTTTGGTGCATTCTTTGAAAATTTACGGCATCCAAAAACCGGTTTGATTGAGGACTCCGTATTTCAACTTTTCCGCGTCTATAGAATAGTTATGAAATTGATATCAAATGTTAGGGAATTACTTGCTTAATCCATGTTGAAAAAAATTTTTTTCAGGCGTTTGAATAGGACTTCTGATAAGGGATTTGATAGAATTTTAATACGGCCCAAAACTGGGGGATCACTAAAGTTTCAATTCTTTTTAATTTTTTTCCATTAAATGAAATATTTAAAAAATTAGTATTGTAGGAAATTTATCAATACATCCACTTATACAAGGATATTTAATTCGGATTTATAGGGAAACGTGCACCTTCGACAATGTCGCTGCTGTGAACGTTGGCAATTTAAGGTTGGCTCGATGAGATCACATTTCCACTTTGTCCTCTCTAGGGAATCCTCATGAAATAGATATCATTGTGTGGAATTTCCTGCTTACTCCATGGGTCAAAGAATTATTTCAGTCACTTGTGTGGGGAGAAAGTGACCTTCAATGATACGGGGCCTTGTGTTAGTGAATTTGTTGGAAATTTCAGGCAGACCAAAACAGGAGGATCACTCACATTTAACTTCTTTATAACTTTTTTCCAGTAGATGAAATCTCTTCAAAATTGGGAGTAAATTGTGCGGAATCTCTCACTCTGTGCATGGCTGTAGCCATTTTTCATTCGCTTTTAGGCGGGAAATTGCAGTTTCGACCATGTCGCTGCTGTCACCGTTGGCAATTTACGGTGTCCGAAAAGCGGTTTGCTCGAGGAGATCGCATTTCAACTTTTTCCTCTCTAGGGGATCCTCATGAGATAGATGTCAGATTTTGGGGAATTTCCTGCTGACTCCATCGGTCAAAGAATTATTTCAGTCGCTTGTGTAGGGAGGGAGTGACCTTCGACAATTCGGGACCTAGCGTTAGTGAATTTGTTGGAATTTTCATGCGGACCAAAACTGGGGGGCCTCCCCCAATTCAGTGCTTTATAAATTGTAATAGAAGCCTTAAAATGCCAATTTCCAATTTTTTTTATTTGTACACATTTTACTATTTATTCCTATAGAGTTTGATGCATGAGAAAAGAAAAAAGCAATTGCATTCCTTTTCGTGCTAGACATATGAATTAAATCTTTTTAAGACTTCGAACAATGCAGTTTTAGGCCCTAGAAGCCTCAGAAATGCCAATTTCCAAGATTTTTTATTTGTACACATTTTATTATTCATTCCTATACAGTTTGATGAATTAGAAAAGAAAAAAGCAATTGCTGTCCTTTCCGTGCAAGATATATGCCTTAAATCTGACATTGAACATTGCAGTTTTAGGCCCTAGTAGTAATAGAAGCCTCAAAAATTCCAATTTCCAAAATTTCTTATTTGTACACATTTTATTATTGAATCCTATACAGCTTGATGCATAAGAAAAGAAAAAAGCTCTTGCAGTCCTTTTCGTGCAAGACATATGCCGTAAATTAGACTTCGAACATTGCAGTTTTAGGCCCTAGTAATAATAGAAGCCTCAAAAATGACAATTTCCAAAATTTCTTGTTTGTACACATTTTATTATTGATTCCTATAGAGGTTGATGCATAAGAAAAGAAAAAAGCAAATGCAGTGTATTTCGTGCAATACATATGCCTTAAATCAGACATCGAACATTGCACCTTTAGGTTCTAGTAGTGATAGAAGTCTACAATATGCCAATTTCCAAAATGTTTTATTTGTACACATTTTATTATTGATTCCTTTACAGTTTGATGCATAAGGAAAGAAAAAAGCCATTGGAGTCCTTTTCGTGCTAGTCATATGCCTTAAATCAGACATTGAACATTGCAGTTTTAGGCCCTAGTAGTAATAGAAGCCTCAGAAATGCCAATTTCCAAAATGTCTTATGTGTACACATTTTATTATTGATTCCTATACAGTTTGATGCAGAAGAAAAGAAAAAAGCAATTGCAGTCCTTTTCGTGCAAGACATATGCCTTAAATCAGGCATCGAACATTGCAGTTTTAGGCCCTAGTAATAATGGAAGCCTCTAACTTTGTCCTCTCTAGGCGATCTTCATGAAATAGGTATCAAATTGTGAGGAATTTCCTGCTGAATCCATGTTTTAAAGAATTATTTCAGTTGCTTGTGTAGGGAGGGAGTAACCTTCGACTATACAGGCCCTTGTGCTAGTGAATTTGTTGGAATTTTCATGTGTACGTAAACCGGGGGAACACTCACATTTCACTCCTTTATAATTTTTTAGCTGAAATATCTTCAAATTTGATATTAAAATGTGCCAACTATCTCAGTATATCCATGTCTACATGTTTTTTTTATTTGGTTTTATAAGCAAAGTAATACTTCGACCTTGTCTCTGCTGTGACTCTTTGCAATTTATGGTGTCCGAGAAGCGGTTTGCTCGATGAGATCGCATTTCAACTTTTTCCTCTCCAGGGAATTCTCATGAAATTGATATCAGATTGTGCAGTATTTCCTGCGTAAACTATGCATCAAAGAATTATTTAACTCTCTTGTGTAGGGACAATTGACCTTCGATGATAGGGGACCTTGTGCTAGTGAATTTGTTGGAATTTTCATGCAGACCGAAACTGAGAGATCACTCACCTTTCACTTCTTTAGAACTTTTTTTACATTAACTGAAATCTCTTCAAAATTGGTATTAAATTGTGCGGAATTTCTCAGTCCATCCATGTCTAGAATGATTTTCCATTTGGTTTTATAGGGCAAAGTTCAGCTTCGACCGTGTCGCTGCTGTGCCCGTTGACAAATTACGGTGTCGGAAAAGCAGTTTTCTCGATGAGATCGCATTTGAACTTTTCCTCTCCAGGGAATCCTTATGAAATTGATATCAGTTTCTGCAGAATTCCCTGCTTAATCCTTGAGTCAATGAATTATTTCAGTCTCTTGTGTGGGGAAGGAGTGACATTCGAAAATGCGATACCTTGTACTAGTGAATTTGTTGGAATTTCTTGCGGTCCAAAACTGGGGGATCACTCAGAATTCACTTCTTTGTAATTTTTTTACAGTGGGTGAAATCTCTTCAAAATTGGTATTAAATTGTGCGGAATGTCTCAGTCCTTCCATTTCTCCAAGGATTTGGTTTGACAGGGCCAAGTACAGAAGATCATGTCGAATTCGCCCCTGTCCGCACGTCATCAGTCTTTTTTGTACCCGCCTTTTCAAACCTGCGAGCTAATAAATCAATAAATGACCCATGTAATCCTTACTATTCGATTAGAAATGATAACTTTAACTTTGTAACGGTCTAAACGGGCTATGTTCAAAATAAAGAAGTGCAATAACCAGTTAACCATATAAACTATATCCTTAAAAAAAATTAACCCCAGACCCCAGAAGCGGCGGGAATATTTTGACACGTCGAAGTTAAATTCAAAATAATTACATAACAATAATAAAACTTTGAGACTTTGGTTGGCTGGTTTAAAAAGTCTTAAGAATAAATATACCTTTGAAACAAATATGAATTTTCATCATTCTATTTAGAAATAATTTCCTAGTGAATGTCAAAGTTGAAATGAGGATTAATATGTTCCGAGGCGAAGTTAATCAGACTCATAGTTTGCGGTTTCAATTCCAAAGAGTCCCCACTTCAAGTTCAATTATTAGGTAAGAATTTGTAAGGCGGCGATAATGGTTCAGTGGTAAGATCTCTACCCACGAAATCTCTGATTGTAGGATCGTGCCAGACTCGCGGCTATGTTACATTTTTCTTACAACAGACCATGCCAACAAACATTAGGTTTATAAGTCAATAAAAATCTATAAGGTAGCGGGATGTCTGAGAAAAAATGGACTTGCTGTTACATGTTCAATTCTGGCAAGCAACCCATACTAATGGTTAGTTGTACGGGAAATCAATTATTCCTGTGCGTCCGTTGGAGATCTTATCGGCGTTGGATTTGCCATTATTGGCAAATCCGATGCTGGCAACTCTCCACCCCTAATCGACGTACTAAAACTCGCAAGAAAAACAGGGTGCGGCATTTCTTTAGCCCGTTTTCAGCCCGGTCCGTTTCTTTACCGGCGGTGATTTTTCAGAGTCCCTCATTAGCAGCACGACCTTAGTGCTGTTAATGTAATTTTCTTTTCTTTAATTTGCATTACAACAAAACTCAAGAAAAACGGGCCAAGAAACCAAATAAAATTCAACAAAGCTTGGCTATGCCAAAAAACAAGTCACACGTAAAAACGCAAAAAGAATAAGAAAAAGAAAATAAGACAAACCAAAAAATGAAAGTTCTGCTTAAAAAAGCCAGAAACTAAAGTGGGAGGAGGGTGAAAATTAGAATTTGACTAAAAAATTAAAAAGTAAGTCAAATAGAAAAAAATGGTATGCGGCTTGAAGCGGAAAACAAAACTAAAAAAAAAAAGATGGAAGGGGTAAAAAGTTCAAACCACTAACAAAGATTTTAAAAAATCACACTTGGCTTCAATTCGCTAATATCCACACGTAAAAACTCAACTCTTGACGGGAGGTTCTTTGCTGGTTCATGTTATTTTCTTTGTTACACTCATTAGCTCTTTGAAGTACCACCTAAGAAGGAATATTAGAGTTTACCGATAAAAGATTTCTGTGTCGGAATATGGTAAATGGTGAGTGAAAATTATTTTAGTTTCAACAATTATTATACAATGTATTTTAAATGATTACGAATATTTAAACCGTTCGATATTTTATTATGTTTCAACAATATATAGTGCACAAATTAAGTTTTCAAATTGCGTTAATTTATCAGTTGCCTGATTTGTAGCACATCTTTCGTTTTCAAACAATTTACTTGTATATGGAAAATACGTTTTTGTTAATACATAGTTTAAAACTGAATAGATGTGAACTTTCTTATTGCCACTGTATTACGTCTTTCATTTTGGGCCCAAACATTTCACTTCATATAGAAGGTAGGCATATAAAGTGTATATATATTAAACTCTTGTTCTGGTAAAGAAAATTCTTGTGTCGAACCAAATTGGTCAGATACCTAAAAGTCATCAAGTTATCTTCAGTACTGTGGCTGTGAGGAAGTCAACCCCTTCCAATTATTAAACAAAGTGGAGGCAGGCTAAGTTTTAGTCCATTCTTTCACTACCTGAAACATATCGCACCATAGATTTGCAATTTTCAAATTCCTTTTTACAAAAATCATTTAATGTGTGTTCAGTCTTACAGTTTATCAAAACCAACATGTTTGCTATTGCGCTGAAAGTTTCAACATTTCTTTTACTTTTGTTAATGTGTCAGAACAACTGCACAACATTTCAGTAGTAAGCTTTTCTTAACTTTAGTATTTTCTATTTATATATTTTTCATAATCTAAGCAAAACATGGGACAAATCCATCTTGAAATAGATTCTTGATAATTTTAAATTCTGACACGCATCCACATATTCGATTAAAATCAAATCTTTGAAACATATTGGTCAGGAGGATTTTTTAAAAAAATTCCAGTCTATAATTAGGAGAAGAAATCTATTTTCTTGGATCATACACCGTTCCATTTAATTATAGATATTTTCGTGATGCTCTTTATCCTTCTATCTAGAGATTGATTTATTTGGAAAATATCTAAGAACTATGCAGACTGGAGTATTTATTTCGGATAAAACCAGGATAGTAAAGTAATCTATTTTTACCTTTATTTATTTATTTATTTATTTATTTATTTTTGTTTATTTATTTTTACCTTTATTTGATTAATTATTAATTAAATATGTTGATATGAAAGAATGTTCATTTTACATAGACTGAAATTCATATGCCGAAACTTACCAACATTGGTTGGTTAACACGAATTTCGAGGAGAAAACATTGACTTTGATAATAAAATCTGACCGTACCAATATTTGTTCACCTGATTTAAAGTATCAAAATTTCATTTCAGTTAATAAAGATGTTTTTTTTGTTTCATTTCCTGCGACAGCAAAAATTCTATTTAAAATAATTTTATAGAACTTTTTCTGAAATAAAAATCGGAAAATGAAAGGAAAAGAAAAATTAAATAATGAAACAGTCATATTGGTAATAAGTCAAGAGGCACGGTGGAGTATTTGATAGCGGCTTGGAGCCAAGTTCGAATTCCCTTGGAAAAGATATGAATCCTCTTCTTCTCACCAGCTATGGTTAAATAGCAGTACAGACCGGGTTCTATATTCCTGGATGGCATCTGGTCTACTGCAAAAAGAAATGGCAACCTACTGCGAGAAAAAAAAAATCTGCCTCATCAGTCATGTATCGAAAGATACATGATCGCCTAAAAGTGTATCGCGCATGGCACTTAACTGAATCGGAGGACCGAGCTCGAATTCCCAGTTGAATCCATTACATTCGCTTACGTGTTAATTCCCTTGCGAAATGTATGAATGCACTTTTTCTTCCCAAGCTATGGGTAAATATCAGTACAGACCGGGTTCTATAGCCTTGGATGGCATCTGATCTACTGCAGAAAGAAATGACAACCTACTGCGAGAAAAAATCTGCCTCATCAGTCATGTATCGATAGGTACATGATCGCCTAACGGGTATCATGCATGGCACATAACTGACTGGCGTGTTTATTAAGAAGATCGAGATCAGCAATATGTATCAGGTAATCTGGAGTTGAAATTATCTGGATACCAACAAGGTCTTTGAACCCAGCCAAGTTGTCTGGCGGAAGGCAGGTAACAACTGTTTCCATTAAATAACCCTTGCGTGATTAGATGGATAAGTTTCAATGCTTTTTTAAATTGTAAAAGTTAAAGGAGGTTTAATTTCGCTACTCAAATGTACGTGATGTGATGCCAGTCATCAAGGATAAGTTATTCTTAGGCTTAGACAGTAAACAAAATTCCGAGATATTTGATGCCCAAACTTGAAGCATATCAGAAATGTATATTTAAAACAATAAGTTTAAATACGTTAGTTTTTCGTTTGTATTTTTAAAACATCAGTTGAACGTCAAGAAAACGAAAACAAATTTGAAATGAATTAAACGTTTATGATGTGAAAAGTTGAAATAGCAATCAAATATTTTTTATCTTCTTTAAATGTGCAATTATAATGACTTTAAAAACATTTCAGATCCATTATTGCATAGGGAGCTTAGCTTATCATTTCTGAATACGGAGATGCCAGTTCAGGACCTCTAAAACCAGACATAGTTCAGATACAATAGATACTTTGGAGTTGTGCATTCTTCAAAAAGATAATAAATGGAATTGTGGCCCAATTTGGACTGTAATGAGATTATTTCCTTTTTTACAAATTATTTAAGATCTTTTATTATGCTTCATTTTTACCTACTTGCAAAAATTAAAATCGAAATAAAAGTTATCAGCAAGGATTTTATTTAATTGTTGTGTATAAAACTTTTCTAATTTTTAATCATATCCAGAGATGAGAGATTAAAAGAAAGTCTTAAAAATGAGTTATCTGTCTACACTGATTTTGCAAGGTAAAATTATTTCCCTCTTTAGAAAAAGAAGTTCGGACTTGAAAAAGGAATATTTTTGAAAATATAAATTGATACATTATTTTCAGACATAATCCTTGGAATCTGTCGGAAGAAGGGATGGTGTCTACATGTGATAATTTTTTTAAAATAAATCAAAGCCACTAAATTTTTTATGTTTTTTTTTCTTTTTTTTTAAGTCTCTTTCTCTTTTTTTATTCCGTAATATCTTCCCTGTCATACCAAAGTGTATTTTTTGAGGGGTGGAAAACATCAAAATTCACGGTCTTTTAGGTATTGAAGAGTGGATACATCGAAGCTGGTAAGTTCCATGAATTATAGAAGCGGATACTGGATTATTAAAGTGATACAGACGAGAATTCGGCTTAAAGAAAGCAATCAACCAATGTATTTTCAAGCCCGAAAAGTTCATGCTCATATGTTACCCTTGGTTGTTACTAAGCTGAAAATGTGTTGGAACAAGGAATATTAGAAAAAGTCAGCCAGGATGGTAGCAGTTAGGATTCATCCACTGTGCTGATATGCAAGTACAATGAAGATTTAAGAATTTGTGGCAATTATAAGATTGGCGTGAATCACCAAAACTGTTCTGATTCATTGCCACTGCCAAACACTGAAATAACGTACCATGAGTTTGCTGGTATTAAATAATTTGCTAAAGTTAACTTCAAGTCAGCATATAATCAGATAACAATTGATAGCAAGTTTCAAGAAGTCACCAAAATGAACATATTATTGGAATAAACAGAAGGACGTTTGGAGTTAAAAATTTAAAACACAAAATCAAAAAAACCATCGAAAATGTTTTAGAGGTGATTAAAAATATAATTGTATATGAGGACAATATTGGCATTGGTGCTTGCAGAAAAGAAGCGCTAAACAGTAAAACGGGGCAAGTTTGAGAAAATTAAATAGGACTGTATGACAATTAATCGTGATAAATGCAAGTTTAATTGGGAAAATCATACTTAGGATATCAAATATCCAAAGATGGTATATTGCTGGATGATAAACTCGTAAGATTTGAGAGATAGCTGCACCCAGAAATAAGAGTCAGAATCTTTTTTGTGATTAACCAATTTCTATAACAGATATCTACCGCGATATAGTGGAACGATTTAACAAAATAAGGAAGAAGAATACCGAATTTCAATGGACAAAAATACAGGAGGTTGCTTTCGAGAAATTAAAAAATAAAACACTCGTAAACAAAGGAGTTGTTAAAATTTTGGACTCGGCGAAAAAATTGACGTTAACAAACTGATGTCAGTGACTGTGCTATAGCCGCAGTGTTGTCACAGGGGGTATTACCTTGTAATGTACTTATCCGGAAAACTAACATTGACGGAGGCGAATTATTTAAATATTGACAAGGAGGAGGAAATAGCGATTGTGTGGAGCAAAGAAAGAGCTAGATTTTTTTTTTTTTTTTTTTTGCTGGGTAGGACATTTCTATTGAAATCTGACCATAAGCCTTTGGAATTTATATTCAACACCAGAAGAGAGTTCCCAAATGTCAAATCTGCAAGGATATTAATATGGACGATTAGGCTGATGTCGTTTGACTTTGACATTGTATATATTAAAGGAAATACTATTCCGTATGTTGATGCATTATCTTGGTTAAAGTTTGGGAGTAAAAATATTGAAGTAATCGGAAATATTGCGGATAGTTTTTTGTACTAGATAGAAATGGATGTATTATCCTTAAAAGGGCTTAGGCTGGGAAATAGACAGGGACCAGTGTTGAATAGAATTCTGGATAGAAATAAAGAGAAATACATGGAAGAATTGCTGTATGACCGAGAGACCTTTTAAAGAATCAAGACACAACGATAGAAAAAGAAATTATGTGTAATGAAGATATCCTAGTACCTCCACAGTCTCCGAGAAAAGAATTAATTAAAGCCGTGCACAACGATATACATGGAAGTATATTGGTTACGCATATGTGTTTAACATTGTAAGCATGGTGGCCAGGCTATTCAAGAGGGTGGAAGAACATGGTAAAAAAACCCCCCAAAGTGTGCAGAAATAAAGAAATTTAGGCAAACTAAAATTCACTTCTGGCCAAAGGAAATGGAGCCCTGGACGCGAGTACATGTGGGTCATGCCACCATTAAAGCTATGTAGCATGAGTATTGTTCTCTTGACGGTCGTTCAAACAGAATGTTCGTAAGTGCCGCTTGGCCTGTATTTACATTGTATTTTCTTTCACCGGTTTTCTTACCAGTGATCACTTTATTCATTTCATCTTTTCGGTGGGCCTCTCTTCCCGACATGCTCCCCCTACCATGACCACAAGGCCTATGAATTGTGTTCATAGGACGGGTAATCATGTGCCGGTCCTCGCATTTGTTGGGTTAATAATCTAGGTGGTTGTGATACCTTTGTACTACGCCGTACACCCTGATTTGTTGGCAGTTATACGATTGTGGGTTGTCTTCCGTCCACTTCCATTTTGTCCAAGACCCTGTCGTCGCATCCCGGCTCGTCTATTTCCATACTTTTCAGTGCGGTGTATGGTGGTTCGTCATCGATGGAAGCGGTTGTGATGTCTGGTAGTCTGGTATATCTACGACGGGTAATATCACCACTTCTGCTCTCGTCCATTACTTTGAGGGTAATGTACTGATGATATGTATTTTTTTTATTCCCTAATCCTTAAGGAACGAATTGTATTTTTGGGAGTCAAATTGCGTTCCTCCATCCGACGATATCTCCTCCGGTGCACCGTACATAAAGAACCAACTTCGTAAGGACTCGCATATTGTTTTAGCTTTCCCCGATGTTAATGAGGGCTACTTCCAGTGAGAAAAAGAGCACCATGACGCAATCCACTCAGCCAGAAATATGTATTGCTTGGCATTTGCACCAGAAGCTTCAGTACGAACATTTCATGGTGTTTAGATGTCAATCTGAAGACAGTGCAGAGGATTCCGAAAGAGTTGGATGAATCTAATTGTGATTACAAAGGCACAGCAGCTCAAAAAATTAACTCTGATTGTTCTGATAAGAAAAGAACATCAGACTCGACACGGAGGCCTACTTCAAGAAGTAGTGCTGCCCTGAATCAAGATGTTGTCTGCTGGGAGGTCAAAAGAGCTGTTATTCCTTTGACGCCACGATTAATGAATACACTTTCTACTCACTCAGTAATGTTTATTTATAAGAATATAAAAGTATATGATCCAATTACAATGTGATATTTATCATTTACTATTTTATGAAAAAATATATTTAAAACAAAATATTTTTATTCAAAAATTTACAAAAATAGAATATATATATATATACATATATATATGCAGCTCAAAGCCTTTTTTACATGGAGTTTTCCGAACCCATAGGCTCGGGTAAAAATTACTCATAGACCCCTTATACACGGGCTTGGGTTGCTCTCTATCTCTTCGGCGTAGGTTCTATTCTGCCCGAAGATAGAAAGGTCGACAAACTCTAAGAGTCCTGTGGGCATTTACGTTTGACTCACCACTGAATCAAAATGTGACACAAGGTCAGTTTGTTTTAACGTGGGGACTTGTGTGTCAACACTCGGGCCACTAGATAAAACTGGTCTGAGCTAGTTATAGTCGGTTATCCCACCACTACAGAACAGATTTTACGGAACAAGTTCGAGGATTCTGTCCAGGCAGTGGGGAGAGGACAGTCACCAGTACGGAATAGATACTACAGCAGCATCTCCTCCAACGGGAAAACCCATCCTCTGATCGATTCGACTGCTTCGACATTTATCCGAGAAGCCCCACCCCCACCACCACCACCACCAACACGAGGTGTGATGTGGTGCAAGGTCGGTTTTTAACATGGGACTCTCCGAGAGGGTATGTTTGGGCAAAAATTACTCGTAGACCTTGCATACTCGGGGTCGGGAAGTTGTCTGCTTCCCTAGACGATACTTTGCCGTTTGGCATAGTCTCGTCTGGGTTTCTCTCGCTCGGAGGCAGAGAGGTCGACAAGAGAGATACTGCTGCCCATGTGGACTAAAAATGCATTGATATAATTTACAATGGAGAGAGAAATCAACAAAAAAGACTAGCATTGATTGATGTACTAATATCTTTATCAGAACCTGGGTTCAAGATATCCCTTTATCGCAAGCCAACATTCACCGAACTATATCTCAACTTCGACCCCCAACAAAGTAACCTACAATATCGAGTAAAAGTCATGTGGCGATCCAGAGACATATGAACAAGAAATGGTCAGTATAAACAGTAGCCTAAAGTGTAATAACTACCTTGGGTAGATGAAAAAATCCCCCATGAACTGGGAAAGAAGTGTACAAAATGATAACAACACTCAGAAACCAATCTCGATCTTCCCACCCTATGTAAATGGTTTATTGGGAAAGGTATAAAGGATCTGTGGTCTGTATATCATTAGAGCAACCTTCCGGTGTGGTTCAACACTACGTAAACACCTCTTTCGAGTAAGACCACCTATAAAGGAGAACAAGATTAAGGACTGTGCGTAACATCATCCCGTGGAATTGTGGCAAGAAATATGAAGGACAAACAGGCCGTCGCCTGAAGATAAGACTACAGGAACACCGTCAGGACATAACACGAGGGAAAATAAGAAGATCAGGCATGGCTGATCATATATGAAGGGAAGAGGGAGATCTCTGCCTCTGTGGGATTAACTTGATATAATAGAGAATAAGTGGTTTGGCTCGAAATTCTAGCGTATATCACCTGAAGAAGGCCTGAGCGTACAACGTCCGAAACCTCGTGAATATAGCAATAAAGATCAGGACAACAGCCCGAACAATATAATATATATATATGTATGTATGTGTGTATATATATATATATATATATATATATATATATATATATATATATATTGAATACGGCCAACAAGAAAGATTCTTTCATTCTTTTCTATCTGACAAAAATAAGGAAACCAAAAATGTATCTGGTAAGTTGGTAAGTTATTAAAAAATAAATTGGTATGGTGGTGATTTGCAGTTTAAGATCATTCTTGATTGTTCTTTATTCTGTTTATCTGGCCTTTCCTTTTTTGTTAACAAGTTTTGTTCCGCTAGAGCAGTGGTTCCCAAACTTTTTGGGGGGCCGCATGCTTCAACAAATGTTGTGATAAAAAATTACATTTAAAAGTAAAACAACAAGGGGCGGTGATCTCACTTTTTCCTTCATATCTGGTCAGCTCCGCCTGATTTTTCTATTTCCCCTCGTGTTATGGTTTTACGATGTTCTTGCAGTCTTAAGGGAGCAGCCCGTTTTTCCTTTCTTACCAAAACTGCAGGGGATGGTGAACACATAGTCCTCAATCAAGTTCTCCTCTATTTCTTAACCGAAAGACGTGTCTGCGAAGTTTTCAAAAACTTTTGAAGGTCGTCCAGATGTTATATAGATCTCAGATCTTTTGTTTTTTTTTTCCGATAATCCCTTCACATAAGTTGACCGAAGCTGTTTTCTGAATATAGTTATCCTCTTGTATCCTTCTATCCCAGTTTGTAGGAGCTGCTGTCATGTACCTAGATTAGTTGTTACGTTGTAGAGTACTTCTTCTACTGACCATTTCTTGGTCATATGTCTCTGAATCACCACTTATGACTTTTGCTCGATGTTGTAAGCAGCGGACAACTCCTTTCTTTACACTGTATGCCTGTTAGGAGTTGAAGTTGAGGTATAGGTCGGTGAATGTTGGCTTGCGGTATAGAGATGTCTTGAAGCTATGCTCTGTTCGAGATATTAGTGCAGTTTGCGAGTTTGATGTCGTTTTTTCTGTCCACTGGGAACTGTTTCGATGATCTTATTGAGTTCACTTGGTTCAGGAGAAATTGGACTTCTTCCTGGGTTGACCAGAGTATGAAGGGGTCGTCTACGTAAAGTAAATGTAAGAATTTGGGTTTCTAAGAATAAGCTCCTTTTTTAGAAGCGGGTTTAAATAATTTAGAAATATTATTTTTGTTATAAATTTCTATATTTTAGGACTGATATTATTAGTTAACGAACTTACTTCATATTTCTTCAAAACAATTGTTCTCGCCTGCCATTACTACACTACTAACGTCAAGCGGAACCGAAAAAGTTCTACAGAATTATCTAAATAAATAAAAATAATGTAGATTCTGTGAAAACTGCCTGTACCGAATTATTTATTTTAAACAGATGAAAAACAGCAAATTTTAAAAATAAAATTATTTGTTGTAGTAAATAACAATTCGGAGTAAATAACAAAAATTAGTTAATTAGTTGTTTTTTTGTTTTTTTTACATGGTACATGGTATTAATGTCTAAAAGTTTGAAATTCAAATGGACTTTTGATAATGGTAAAATGAAAATTTAGAAAATTGATGTCTTGCTGAACATGTTGTTTATTTTGAAATATTATAGAATGTGATGTTGAAGAGAAAAATAATAAAATGTACTGCCTAGCGCAAGGATTGAACTTACAGCATTCAGTTAACGAGCTAGCGATGTCAGCTCTTACTGACTTTGTGCAAATGTCACCCCTGTTGACTGAAATAAGATCATCCATAGAAGCTGTATAAAAGACAAGACTTTTCCTCTCTCGTTAAACTTTTTTGAGTTGCCGGGGGAATCTTTGTCACTCGTCATAAGCCACACCCCTCTCTCCCCACTAAAAAACAAAAACAAAAAAAAAAAACCCCGAAAAAATCAAACCAAAAACAAACCTCAACTGGTGTTTTTATTTGCTGAGAAAAGAGAAGACGAAAAAATCAAAACAAGTAAAAGAGAGATCAGAAAAAAGACTTAATTTCAACTACGAAAGGTAACCGAACTTCTTTTCCTTTCTTTAAATTTTGAATATTACTGTTTAAAATTGAAACTTTAAATACACTTCATAGACATTTGATCATCTAGTTCCTCTTGTTATTAACAGCGTTGAATTTATTCGTCACTGTTAAAAATTGTTTACCATGAAGTCCTAAAATTAGAGAAATTATATAACCACAAAGTAGGGTTTTTGACAAAGAGGGTTTTTCCAAAGAAATCAATTTATTCACATTTCCCCATGTATAATACGCATTTTTTTCTAAAAAAAATTAAGCAAAATTAGGAGTCCGTATTATGCGCAGCAACAAAAAAAATCTTTAAAATTTGCGTTTTCATAGGTTGATTTTAGTTACGAAATGACTATTCACCACAAACAGACGTCAATTTGACAAAAACATTCGGCGATTGCGACCGCATAAGGATGTTAAATTCAATCACATGTACCTAACAATACTTAGAAATGTAAAATAAAATAAGAATTATTATAAAACTAAATCAGAATATTATTCTATGTTTAAAACCATTTTGTTAATAAGAGTAGGAAACGCTGGCCGTAATGAAATTGGGGAGGTACAGTTTATGGGGTTTGATTACCAAACAAGGGGTGCGTATTCTACGTTTGTAGAAGCATTTTCCCAACATTTTCAGCCAAAATTTTAGGGGTGCGTATTATGGATGAAGTCGTATTATACTATGTACCTCCACGAAATCGCTAAAAAACAGAGCATAGCTTGATGAAAAAGACGCCAATCTTGCCGAAAACAAAATTTTATTGTCTAAATGCTTATGTTATTAAGAGGAAAGACCAAAGTTTTTTTTTATTTTTAAAAATGTTTCCTTCTTTTAGAACATACTAAATTTTGATTAAAAAACTTTGTTTCTGTTTGTATCAGCGGAACTAGTAAATAACAGACAATTTTTAGCACGTTTTTTTGGTATGACACACATTAATTTGAAAAATCGTGCAAAAATAGAAATAATTGTCGGATGTTAATGAAACTTTCAGGAACTATTCACAGATGATCGAAATTATTATGAAGGTTTTTTTTATTAAGGTCATGGTAGAAATATTTTTTTTAAATATTTATTACCCCCCCCCCCAACTAATTTTATGAAAACGCTAGAAATTCGATCGCATCGGGTTTAGTGATTACAAAAATTAAAAGCACAGGGCTTTGAGGAATGCAAAGCATGTCTTTTTTTGTTTTTAATTGGAGCCAACGTACCTGAAAATCAGCTCTGAATTGTAACATACAAAACCCAATAAAACAAAGATATTATTTAATTTCAAATGCTTTTATTTCTTTTAGTTGTTTTTATGAATATGGACAATAAATCCTGTAAGCAAAAAAATTTTTTCGATGAAAAATGAATTTTTAATACAATTATTTATTTCTTTAATGATAATAGATTTTACATTTAAATATTATAAAATTAGTTAAAAGTTATTAGTTATAATAGATTTACATTAAAATATTATAAAATTAGTTAAAAGCCCCATCGATTTTCCTAAGTGTCCTTATGAGATAGATCTTTTTTAGCGCGTTGTAAATTGTATCATTTTGACTAATCAGAAGATCCACAGTAATTAAGAAATGTAATTTTGTGCTTATAACCGGTCTGTAATTATAAAGTACGGAAGACCAACCAGAATATAATTAAGTTGCGTTATTTGAGTTAAGCATTGTTCTCCGCTGTTAAGGCCTTTACTTTTGCGGAACACGTGTGGAGAAGTTAATTTGTTGATTACCAAACAAGGGGTGCGTATTCTACGTGTGTAGAAGCATTTTCCCCACATTTTCAGTCAAAAATTTTAGGGGTGCGTATTATGGATGAAGTCGTATTATACGTGGGGAATTACGGTAGTTTGCAAAATTGAATGAAACATAGTTTGTAAATCTTGACAAAAAATGTTAGTGATAACACCCTTCAACCGTTCAGTAATCCTCTACTTCGAATGGCTCTTAAACCGTCTATAAAAATCCTTTACAAGTCATAAATGAAGCAAATATTTTAAATTTCTTCAGAAGCTATTAAAGTAACTGTGCTAGCACTATTCTTGTTAAACATCTGATGATATTTTCTGGTAGAAACAAAGATCCATTATTGCTATTGATTTGTGATATTAACATCTATGGAATATGAAAAACAACATTTGGGGAAAAACATTACTTTTAGAGTCTCAGTGGTTGATAGTTGTTTTCTGCACTGTCTACAGCCCATCTAACCAAGTGGCTCTTTTTCATTTGAAATTTTTCATAAATATGCAAATCAGTAGATGCCGTTTATGTTTCAAACTTTCAGTTCAAGCATTATGTTTAGGAATGTTATCTTTTATTAATTTTTGATAGATATCTGATGTTACTTTTCACCACAGCAGTAAACAATACGGAATGGAAATAAGGAATAGACTCCAGGTGAGATATTACTTTCAACCTTTTTACTTGAGGAAATCTATGTTCAGCTGCTGCTCTACAGATTAAGCTGCTGGGACTTTTGTGGTTGGCAAAAGACCCAGTTTAACCATTAAACTTTTACATTTTCCCCTTGGATGTTTGATGCCATATTTGCGATTATTTTTACCACTATTATTATTAGTATTAGCAGTGGTGGTGGTAATATTGATTTATTCTTTATTAGATAAAATATTGTCAACCAATATTAATTTTTGATTAGTACTGTTGAGAAAATGCTCCCAATCCCCAAAACGAATGGAGACTAGTCAGGTTGAGCAGAGAGGGGGGAGCAATAGCACTTATCTCAAGTTGCAAAATATATTGCCACTTCTCTGTGATGTATAAATATAGAAGGTAAATTTAGCAATAAAAAAAAGATTTTTCCCTTCTTTTTATGCAACTTCAGGGATCACATAGTAAACCTGTCATGTGACCACTGTAACTCTAAAGGGATAGTACAGAAAATAACAAGCTTTTGTTTAGTAAGCATTTGAACAACACAAGGTAAATACTCTTCTCCTTTGCTGTCTGACCAACAGTTAATTTCTCCACAATATTTCTGTCAGCTTTTTTCTCTCTTAGTATTTGTAGTAATATTATCTGGAATTTTTATAAGATGAAGCATCGACAGTCATTAGTCAATTTTGACTTATTTAATTTCTATTGTTTTTCATCAAGTAGTATTAGTATTAATATTGAATTTTTATTAAACATTGAAAATTCTAGTTTTCCTCTTTTTGTTTCATCTTAATTTGACTTGCTTTTCAAAACAAGTATTTTGAATGTTAGTCTCTGATTGGAATTAAACAAAATGGATTGGAAATTAATTGTTGACAATCCTTCATTTGATAAAAAAGCAAATTCTCTTCCACTTATATTCCTCAATATACTTTTGCAAAGAATATTGATTTGTGCTACAAAAATTGCATAAAACATTCAGTTGGCATTTGTTTTTGCTGTTGAATGAAAAGAAAACTCAACCATAAACCATGTGGTACTTAATGGAGCTTAAAAAACCAGGCTACATGTACACTGATATTTCTGAAGAAATGTTAGCTGCCTTCATTGGTATTTATGAAATGGCTTAATCTTCCATAAATAATTTAAAGAAAGAACTGAATTTATTTGAATTATTGTTAACATTATTTTTTTTAACTAATTGTTCACCTAAAACAAGGCTCAAGAGCTACTCAATGTAGAGGGTTACTGTTTGAAGTTGAGGCATGTAAGAAGAATAGGTAAAAATGGTTAACTCCCCTGTATAGCTGTACTTTATACATAAGGTCACAAACAATATATTTTCATAAAAAAAAGTATGAAAGATACATATTTATAGTAAAATTAATAAAAATTTATCCTCCGGGTCATATAGCAAAATTGAAAACATGGCACAGATTGTCAAAAAAGATTTTTAAAATTTAAAAAAAACAAACAATTTGGTATGATTAATTTCATTTATTGAAAAGAGAAACAAGTTTTTACTTCTTATTTGATTTTGTTAGGTTATTTGTTTCAAAAATGCAGATACGTAATTATAATTTAACCATGAAATAAAATCATTCTCTTTAATTTATAAATAATTCAAAAGTGAATACATTTAAATACATTTATTTCATGATTTGAATTTTTAATATTTAGATTTTGATATTAAACAAGCCATTTGACTCATAAAAAAACAACCGAACCAAATTGACTTTTTAATTCTATTTTCTCTGCTGATAACGTTGTAGCACCTGGACATTCATGTATAAGATAAAGTTACATAATTCTGTTCTCTGATTGGTCAACAGTGAAGCTGTCTCAGCTAATCATTGGTTAATCAAATTTTGTATGCATATTAATATCCTTTTGGACTATATACACATCACTAAAAAAAAAATATCTATTTTTCTCTGCATAATAACCATTTATTTTTAGCATCCAATTTATACCCATGAATTTGTAGCAATCATACAGCAAGGCATCAGACTCTTCCTGTCTGATCTTCTGTGAGTGCCACCAATGGGGTGGGGTGGGGGGAAATTGAGCAGGATAGTTAAATATGTAGAGAAATAAGTAGTCGTTCATCTGACAAACTTGTCTTTGCAATTGCAAAGCATTACCAGAATCACTTAGGAACAGTTGTGGAAAAGGAATACACTTTGTAAATAAAGAAAGTCACAGAAAAAATAGCAGTCATTACATTCATATTTAAATTACAAGATGAAAAATAAATGGTAAATTTGACATTTAGAATTTTATTAAACACAATGTTATGTAATTGAAATAATTATAAAAATAATCCAAAATCAAAAACTAAATTGATGAAGCAATTGAAATCAATTTTTGTTAGCAATTTGTTTGACTGAAGAATGATATTAGCCCTGCATTTATCAATAGTCTGATACCATATATAACTATTGATCTGTTCCATTTATTGATTTTGATGAATGTATCCAGCAGTTTGATTTTTTAATACTAGAATATTAATTGAATAATTTCCTTTGTTTATGGCATTTTCAGTTTTGATTTGCTCATCCGACCATCTCATCTCCTCTTCATGAAAATGTTTGCTGGTGTATACAATCAGAAAATAAAGTGACAGGTGACTCTGCATGTTGGTGTCTTGTAAGGTGGGTATGTTTTTTTGTTGTTTTTTTTTTTAGCATTTCACTCCATGCAAGGTGGAAGTCCTACTAGCAACGTAGGTGGTACAGTGAATGAGAGCAAGAGTAAAGTGATGTGTTTGAGGAAAGAAGAAAGAGAAAGACGGGAAACAAAGCATTAGAACATGTCTATTGACATATGCATATTTGAAGATTGTAGCTATTAGGGAAGCAACTAAGAGGAAGGGAGTTCCACAGATGGGAAGTGCAAGATAAGAAGCTATTCGAGTAGAAGAGACGGCTATATTTAATCATCTCAACCTAGTAGCATGCTTGAATTCATGCAGTTTGGGAACCAGAGAAAGTAGTTCATCAGAGCAGTTGCTGTGAAAATACTTGTAGAAAAGACAGAGGGAAGCAAAGGTACATCTGTGAGAAATTGACAGTAGATGAGATGCCAGATCAGGACCCATCATATCCTATTTCCATCTCTGGATTCTGTTGAGGTCTTGTTACTTTTAGCTTTAATCCAATCTAAACTCTTTGTATTTCACAAACATTTTTTTTTTAATTCAGGACACACTTGTAGAATAACTGAAATTCTGGGGCATACTTTAAATTTTAATAAGGAAATCATTAATCATGAAATTTGAAAATAGGAAAATAATACAGAGGTCTCCTGAAATAAGCATTAATTTCTTTTTTTTAGACATTACATTGCTTGGTGTCTTTAACTTTTAAAAAGAAAGTTTTATTTAAATATAAAAATGATCCATAAATTATTGTCCTGTTAATGTGGGGCACACCTTGTTTTCTTTCAGGGAACATTGATGTGAATGAAAACACCAACTGAGAAACAAGGATCTGAAATAATAAATGATAAAGCTATAAGTTACAATCTACTCAAAGATTCCTTGAAAGAAGTTAATAGCAAAATGGATGTCTTAAAAGCTGACTTTCTCTCTTCATGATGTAGGCAATCATGGCTTTCCACAACTTCCTATCCTTCATAGCTCTTAATAATTCATTTTTTTGTTATTTCTCCTAAACCTTGTTCCATTTACTCAAGCTTACTAAATAGGTTATACATTGTTTTCCTCTGTCCCTCTTGCCTTCTTGCGAATATCAGATTTGCCAAACCCTCTTTACTCATTATGTGCCAAGGAAATTTCAACTATCAACATATGTTAAGTATAAGTTTCCTTCTGGTTTCCATTTTCTTTAAAACTTAATTCTTACTTGTTGCTTACATATTCAGTCCTTGGTATCCTCAGTATCCTTCTGTAGAATCACGTTTCTGTTTTTTGAGGTCTCATCATTTTTCAGTGTTAAATTCTTTAATATTTATTAAGTGATAATACTAGAATGTTGAATAATAAGTAATTTCATTAAATTAATTAGTCAAATATTATTGTGTTTTTATGCTCAGTCAGTAAAGATCCAGGATCATTTTTCAGTAAATTTGCATATTAAGCCCCAGAAACCAATTGTAATGAAAATTTCCATTCTGGTGTAAATGTACACGATTATTTAAAAAATACCAATAAATGTTTGCAGACAAATACGGTTTAGGAGTTATCATCAATGGTGAGTACTATGCCAACTTGCTGAGGCAGTTATAGCTCATAAATATAGCATACTTTAAATATATATATATATATATATAGTAAGTAATCCATGTGAATCCTCGTAATATAAAATATTAAGACTGATCCACAGAAGAGATCTCAATATATTTATTATAAAGCAAACAGGAATTACTGTAGATAAAATTCAATACCCCATATGATATATAGCCATTTCACCCACAATGGGCTTGTCTTTTTAAATACATTTACTCCTAGTTGTTAATTCCCCCCCTCTTTCTTCGTATTTACAAAAACATTGATTAATTTCTTTATCTAACTTCTTGGTGTTGACAAGCTGGTTCTGGGTAAAATGGCTCTTTATCCTATGGGGTATTGAATTTTATCTACTTGTAATATATAACATATATATATTGTTCAAAAGTCTGAAGTCACTCCCAGCATTAGCATGGGAAGAACTTGATAAAATAGTGAAAAAAATGAAATAGCATCATCAGAAAAATGGATTCTCTTTTAACCAAATCTATATCAATAAGAGAGAACTTAATTTATATTAGTCACATGGATATTGGATTAATTCAAGAAACTCCTTAGTAATCCATTAGATAAAACTGTGATATTACTGACACATTTGGGATAGGATAGTGGATGGTTTCCTTCTTTGGGAGTGAGAATAGTATAATGGTGATAATTAATTGCCAATACCATTAGAATAATCAGTACACTGCATGATTTCACCCCCCGCACTTGTGGAAAAGGACTCTGTCAGATATCTCATAATACAAAATATGTAAAAGTCTAGCTGTAGATGTCATGAAATGTTGCTTTGTTGATTTGACTCACAAGAGAATGCTTACCCAATCCCAACAAGCTTAACCTGTTTGAGTCTAGAGTCAACAGTTATCTTCCCCATATATCCTCATAAACTGAGTGGCTTTTGAGCCTTGCACAGGGTTAACATTATTCCAAAAAAAAAAAAAAAAAGGAAAAAAACATCATGAAACTGTTGTTACCTCGAATGTTATGTATGAATGAGTCTGCTGGCAACATAAAATGATGAGAATGATACAATGAAAGGCAATGTAATTCAATGCCAGTGCTACTCAACCTATCAGCCAGTGCATTGTATAATACACACTGCATTCTACAGAGTTTTAGAGTTGTCAACCCACTTTTTCCATTAAATGAAATATTTTAAAAATTAGTATTGTAGGAAATTTATCAATACATCCATGTCTACAAGGATTTTTCATTTGGTTGAATCGAGCAAAGTGCAGCTTTGACAATGTCACTGTTGTGTCCTTTAACAATTAAGATGTCCGAAAACCGGTTTGCTCAATGGGTCTGCATTTCTTCTTAATTTCTTGCTTAATCCATGTATAAAAGAATTTTTCCAGTTGCTTAAGTATGGACAATGTGGCGTTTGATGATACGTCGACTTGTGTTAGTGGATTTGTTGGGATTTTCATGAGGCCCAAAACTGGGGGATCAAAATTTTTTATTCATATTGATTTTATTATTAATTCTTATGTAGTTAGATGCATAAGATAAGAAAAAAACAATTGCAATCATATTCGTGCAAGATATATGCCTTAAATAAGACATGGAAGATAGCGGTTTTAAACCCTCATAGTAATAGAAGCCTCAAAAATGCCAATTTCCAAAACTTTTTATTCATATTCATTTTATTATTGATTCTAATGTAGTTAGATGAGTAAGAAAAGAAAAAAAAACAATAGCAATCCTTTTCATGCAAGATATATGCCTTAAATCAGACATCGAAGATAGTGGTTTTAGCCCCTAGTAGTAAGAGAAGCCTCAAAAATACCATTTTCCAAAACTTTTTATTTTGGGATTTTATTATTGATTCTTATGGGGTTTGATGGGTAAGAAAAGAAAAAAAACAATTGCAATCATTTTGTGCAAGATATAAGCCTTAAATCAGACATCGAAGATCGAGGTTTTAGCCCCTACTAGTAATAGAAACCTCAAAAATGGTATTTTCCAAAATTTTTATTCATATTGATTTTATTATTGATTCTAATGTAGTTTGATACATGAGAAAATAAAAAAAACAATTGCAATCTTTTAGTGCAAGTATTAAATTGTGCAGAATTTGTCGACTGATGCCTGTCTGGAAGGATTTCAAATTTGGCTTAATAGAGCAAAGTAAAGCATCGACCATGTCGCTGCTGTGCCCTTTCAAAGTTTACAGTGTCCGAAAACCGGTTTGCTCGATAAGATTGCATTTGAACTTTGCCCCTCTATGGAGCCCTCATAAAATAGATATGAGATTGAGCGGAATTTCTTGCTTAATCCATGTATGAAAGAATTATTTAAGTAGATTGAGTAGGGAGAGAAGGCCTTAGATGATACGGTAACTTGGGTTAGTAGAATTGTGGGATTTTTCATGCGGACCGTAACTGGGTGATCACACATTTTCACTACTTAACTTTTATCCAGTAAGTGAAATAACTTCAATTTTTGATATTAAATTGGGCTGAATGTCTCGACACAGGCCTGTCTAGAATGATTTTAAAATAGGTTTAATAGACACGATACAGCAACGACCATGTAGATGCTGTGGCCTTTGATAACTGACAGTGTTCGGAAACCGGTTTGCTCGATAAGATTGCAATACAAATTTTTCCCATCTAAGGAACCCTCATAAAATAGATATCACATTGTGTGGAATTTCCTGCTTAATGCAGGAGTCAAAGAATTATTTCAGTCACTTCTGTAGGGAGGGAGTGATGTTCGAGGATACGGGACCTCGTGTTATTGAATTTGTTGGAATTTTCATGCGGACCAAAAACTGGGGGATCTCTCACCATATCCCTGCTTTATAACTTTTTTCCAGCAGATGAAATCTCTTCAAAATTGGTATTAAATTGTGCGAAATCTCTCACTCTGTCGATGTCTACAAGCATTTTTCATTTGCTTTTATAGTGCAAAGTGTAGCTTCGAGTGTGTCGCTGCTGTCACCGTGGGCAATTTACAGTGTCCGAAAAGCGGTTAGCTCAAGGAGATCCCATTTCAAGTTTTTCCTCTCGAGGGGATCCTCATGAAATAGATATCAGATTGTGAGGAATTTCCTGCTTAATCAATGAGTCAAAGAATTATTTCAGTCCCTTGTGTAGGGAGGGAGTGACGTTCAACGATACGGGACCTCATGTAGTGAATTTGTCGGAATTTTGAAGTGGACCAAAACTGGGGGATCCCTCACCATTTCCCTGCTTTATAACTTTTTTCCAGCAAATGAAATCTCTTCAAAATTGGTATTAAATTGTGCAAAATCTCTCACTCTGTCCATGTCTACAAGAATTTGTCAGCAGCTTTTACAGTGCAAAGTCTAGCTTTGATCGTGTCAACGCTGGCAATTTACGGTGTCCGAAAAGCGGTTTGCTCGAAGAGATCGCATTTCAACTTTTTCCACTCTAGGGCACCCTCATGAAATTGATATCAGATTGTGAGGAATTTCCTGCTTAATCCATGAGTCAAAGAAATATTTCCGTCGATTGCGTAGGGATGGAGTGACGTTCGACGATATGGTTCCTCGTGTTAGTGAATTTGTTGAAATTTTGATGCGGACCAAAACTAGGGGATCCCTCACAATTTCCCTGCTTTATAACTTTTTTCCAGCAGATGAAATCTCTTCAAACTTGGTATTAAATTGTGCGAAGTCTCTGACTCAGTCCATGCCAACAAGCATTTCTAAGTAGCTTTTACAGGGCAAAGTCTAGCTTCGAACTTGCCGCAGCTGTCACCGCTGGCAATTTACGGTGTCCGAAAAGCGGTTTTCTTGAAGAGATCAGATTTCAACTTTCTCCACTCTTGGGCACCCTCATGAAATTGATATCAAATTATGAGGAATTTCTTGCTTAATCCACGAGTCAAATAATTATTTAAGTCGATTGCGTGGGGAGAGAGTGAACTTCAACGATTCGGGACCTACCGTTAGTGAATTTGTTGGAAGCGGACCAAAACTGGGGGGCCACGCCCAATACATTGCATTATAAATTTTTTCCAGTAGCTGGAATCTCTTCCAAATTGGTATCAAATTCTGCGGAATCTCTCACTCTGTGCATGGCTACAAGCATTTTTCATTCACTTTCATGCGGCAAACTGCAGCTTCGACCATGTCACTACTGTCACAGTACGGTGTCCGAAAAGCGGTTTGCTCGAAGAGATCGCATTTCTATTTTTTCCTCTCCAGGGGATCCTCATCAGATAGATGTCAGATTGTGGGGAATTTCCTGCTGACTCCATCAGTCAAAGGTTTATTTCAGTCGCTTGAGTGGGGAGGGAGTGACCTTCGACGATTCGGGACCTAGCGTTAGTGAATTTGTTGGTATTTGCATACGCATCAAAACTGGGCGGGGGTTCCCCCAATTCATTGCTTTATAAATTTTTTTCCAGTAGCTGGAATATCTTCCAAATTGGTATCAAATTGTTTGGAATCTCTCACTCTGTGCATGGCTACAAGCATTTTTCGTTCGCTTTCATGCGGCAAACTGCAGTTTCGAACATGTCACTTCTGTCACCGTTGTCAATTTACGGTGTCCGAAAAGATAACGGTATGAATTTGAAGGCAAAATATTTTTTTGCAGATCTTAGATTAGGTCTTTCCCTGTCCATAATGCTAAATTAAGGAAGTAAAATATAAATATAAATAGGAAACAGAACAGAAATATACAGTGATCACCCATTTTGTGCCCACAATCTTTTTCATGGAAATCCCAATCATATGGACTCGACTCATATGAGATCTTAGATTAATCTTCCCTGTCCATAATGCTAAATTAAGGAAGTAAAAATCTCATATGAAATCTTAGATTAAACTTCCCTGTCCATAATGCGAAATTAAGGAAGGAAAATGGAAATATAAATAGGAAACAGAAGAGAAATGTACAGTGATCACCCATTTTCGGCCCACACACTTTTTCATGGAAATCCCAGTCATATGAGTCGAGTCCATGCATGCTACGATCACGGTATGAATTTGAAAGCAAAATATTTTTGTGCAGATTTTAGATTAGGTCTTTCCCTGTCCATAATGCTAAATTGAGGAAGTAAAATATAAATATAAATAGGAAACAGAAGAGAAATGTACAGTGATCACTCATTTTCTGTCCACAAACTTTTTCATGCAAATCCCATTCATATGAGTCGAGTCCATGCATGCTACGATCACGGTATGAATTTGAAGGCAAAATATTTTTTGCAGTTCTTAGATTTGGTCTTTCCCTGTCCATAATGCTAAATTGAGGAAGTAAAATATAAATATAAATAGGAAACAGAAGAGAAATGTGCAGTGATCACCCATTTTCTGCCCACAAACTTTTTCATGGAAATCCCAGTCATATGAGTCGAGTCCATGCATGCTACGATCACGGTATGAATTTGAAGGCAAAATATTTTTTTGCAGATCTTAGATTAGGACTTTCCCTGTCCATAATCCTAAATGAAGGAAGTAAAATATAAATATAAATAGGAAACAGAAGAGCAATGTACAGTGATCACCCATTTTCTGCCCACAATATTTTCCATGAAATCCCAGTCATATGAGTCGAGTCCATGCATGCTACGATCACGGTATGAATTTGAAGGCAAAATATTTATTTGCAGATCTTGGATTAGGACTTTCCCTGTCCATAATGCTAAATTGAGAAGGTCAAATAGAAATATAAATAGGAAACAGAAGGGAAATGAAGAGAAATCACCCATTTTCTGCCCACAATCTTTTTCATGGAAATCCCAAACATATGAGTGGAGTCCATGCATGCTACGATCACGGTATGAATTTGAAGGCAAAATATTTTTTTGCAGATCTTAGATTAGGTCTTTCCCTGTCCACAATGCTAAATTAAGGAAGTAAAATATAAATATAAATAGGAAACAGAAGAGAAATGTACAGTGATCACCCATTTTCTGCCTACAATCTTTTTCATGGAAATCCCCGTCATATGAATCGAGTCCATGCATGCTATAATCATGGTATGAATTGGAAGGGAAAATATTTTTCTGCAGATCTTAGATTAGGTCTTTCCCTGTCCATAATTCTAAATTAAGGAAGTAAAATAGAAATATAATTAGGAAAGATGAGAGAAATGCACAGAGATCACCCATTTTTTGAAGATCTTAGATTAGGCCTTTCCCTGTTCACACTGCTAAATTAAGGTAGTTAAATATAAATATAAATAGGAAACAGAAGAGAGATGTACAGTGATCACCCATTTTCTGCCCACAATCTTTTTCATGGAATCCTGTCATGTGAGTCGAGTCCATGAATGCTACGATCACGTTATGAATTAGAAGGCAAAATATTTTTTTGCAGAACTTAGATTAGGACTATCCCTGTCCACAATGCTAAATTAAGGAAGTAAAATATAAATATAAATAGGAAACAGAAGAGAAATGCAAAGAGATCACCCATTTTCTGCCCACAATCTTTTTCATGGAAATCCCAGTCATATGAGTCGAGTCCATGCATGCTACGATCACGGTATGAATTTGAAGGCAAAATATTTTTTTGCAGATCATACATTAGGACTTTCACTGTCCATAATGCTAAATTAAGGAATTAAAATAGAAATATAAATAGGAAACAGAAGAGAGATTCACATAGATCACACATTATCAGCCCACAATCGTTTTCATGGAAATCCCAGTCATATGAGTCGAGTCCATGCATGCTACGATCACGGTATGAATTTGAAGGCAAAATATATTTGTGCAGATTTTAGAATAGGTCTTTCCCTGTCCATAATGCTAAATTTAGGAGGTAAAATAGAAATATAAATAGGTAACAGAAGAGAAATGTACAGTGATCACCCATTTTTGGCCCACAATATTTTTCATGGAAATCCCAGTCATATGAGTCGAGTCCATGCATGCTACGATCACGGTATGAATTTGAAGGCAAAATATTTTTGTGCAGATTTTAGATTAGGTCTTTCCCTATCTATAATGCTAAATTGAGGAGGTAAAATAGAAATATAAATAGGAAACAGAAGAGAAATGTAAAGTGATCACCAATTTTCTGCCCACAATCTTTTTCCTGGAAATCCCAGTCATATGAGTCGAGTCATGCATGCTATGAACACGGTATGAATTTGAAAGCAAAATATTTTTGTGCAGATTTTAGATTAGGTCTTTCCCTGTCCATAAAGCTAAATTGAGGAGGTAAAATAAAAATATAAATAGGAAAGAGAAGAGAAATGTACAGTGATCACCCATTTTCGGCCCACAATCTTTTTCATGGAAATCCCAGTCATATGAGTGGATTCCATGCATGCTACGATCACGGTATGAATTTGAAGGCAAAATATTTTTGTGCAGATCTTAGATTAGGTCTTTCCCTGTCCATAATGCTACATTGAGGAGGTAAAATATAAATATAAATAGGAAATAGAAGAGAAATGTACAGTGATCACACATTTTCGGCCCACAAACTTTTTCATGGAAATCCCAGTCATATGAGTCGAGTCCATGCATGCTACAATCACGGTATGAATTTGAAGGCAAAATATTTTTGTGCAGATTTTAGATTAGGTCTTTCCCTGTCCATAATGCTAAATTGAGGAGGTAAAATATAAATATAAATAGGAAAAAGAAAAGAAATGTACAGTGATCACCCATTTTCGGGCCACAATGTTTTTCATGGAAATCCCAGTCATGTGAGTTGAGTCCATGCATGCTACGATTACGGTATGAATTTGAAGGCAAAATATTTTTGTGCAGATTTTAGATAATGTCTTTCCCTGTCCATAATTCTAAATTGAGGAGGTAAAATATAAATATAAATAGGAAACAGAAGAGAAACGTACAGTGACCACCCATTTTCGGCCCACAATCTTTTTCATGGAAATCTCGGTCATATGAATCGAGTCCATGCATGCCACGATCACGGTATGAATTTGAAGGCAAAATATTTTTGTGCAGATCTTAGATTAGGTCTTTCCCTGTCCATAATGCTAAATTGAGGAGTTAAAATATAAATATAAATAGGAAACAGAAAAGAAATGTACAGTGATCACCCATTTTCGGGCCACAATGTTTTTCATGGAAATCCCAGTCATGTGAGTTGAGTCCATGCATGCTACGATTACGGTATGAATTTGAAGGCAAAATATTTTTGTGCAGATTTTAGATTAGGTCTTTCCCTGTCCATAATGCTAAATTGAGGAGGTAAAATATAAATATAAATAGGAAACAGAAGAGAAATGTACATTGATCACCCATTTTCGGCCCACAATCTTTTTCATGGAAATCCCAGTCATATGAGTCGAGTCCATGCATGCTACGATCACGGTAAGAATTTGAACGCAAAATATTTTTGTGCAGATTTTAGATTAAATCTTTCCCTGTCCATAATGCTAAATTGAGGAGGTAAAATATAAATATAAATAGGAAACAGAAGAGAAATGTACAGTGATCACCCATTTTCGGCCCACAATCTTTTTCATGGAAATCACAGTCATATGAGTCGAGTCCATGCATGCTACGATCACGGTATGAATTTGAAGGCAAAATATTTTTGTGCAGATTTTAGATTAGGTCTTTCCCTGTCCATAATGCTAAATTCAGGAGGTAAAATAGAAATATAAATAGGAAACAGAGAGAAACGTACAGTGACCACCCATTTTCGGCCCACAATCTTTTTCATGGAAATCACAGTCATATGAGTCGAGTCCATGCATGCTACGATCACGGTATGAATTTGAAGGCAAAATATTTTTGTGCAGATTTTAGATTAGGTCTTTCCCTGTCCATAATGCTAAATTGAGGAGGTAAAATAGAAATATAAATAGGAAACAGAAGAGGAATGTACAGTGATCACCAATTTTCGGCCCACAATCTTTTTCCTGGAAATCCCAGTCATATGAGTCGAGTCCATGCATGCTACGATCACGGTATGAATTTGAAGGCAAAATATTTTCGTGCAGATATTAGATTAGGTCTTTCCCTGTCCATAATGCTAAATTGAGGAGGTAAAATATAAATATAAATAGGAAACAGAAGAGAAACGTACAGTGACCACCCATTTTCCGCCCACAATGTTTTTTATGGAAATCCCAGTCATATGAGTCGAGTCCATGCATGCTACGATCACGGTATGAATTTGAAGAGAAAATATTTTTTTGCAGAGCTTAGATTAGGTCTTTCCCTGTCCATAATGCTAAATTGAGGAGGTAAAATAGAAATATAAATAGGAAACAGAGAGAAATGTACAGTGATCACCCATTTTCGGCCTATAATCTTTTTCATGGAAATCCCAGTCATATGAATCGAGTCCATGCATGCCACGATCACGGTATGAATTTGAAGGCAAAATATTTTTGTGCAGATTTTAGATTAGGTCTTTCACTTTCCATAATGCTAAATTCAGGAGGTAAAATATAAATATAAATAGGAAACAGAAGAGAAATGTACAGTGATCACCCATTTTCGGCCCACAAACTTTTTCATGTAAATCCCAGTCATATGAGTCGAGTCCATGCATGCTACGATCACGGTATGAATTTGAAGGCAAAATATTTTTGTGCAGATTTTAGATTAGGTCTTTCCCTGACCATAATGCTAATTTGAGGAGTTAAAATAGAAATATGAATACGAAACAGAAGAGAAATGTACAGTGATCACCCATTTTCGGCCCACAATTTTTTTCATGGAAATCCCAGTCATATGAGTCGAGTCCATGCATTCTACGATCACGGTATGAATTTGAAGGCAAAATATTTTTGTGCAGATCTTAGATTAGGTCTTTCCCTGTCTATAATGCTAATTTAAGGAGGTAAAATAGAAATATGAATACGAAACAGAAGTGAAATGTACAGTGATCACCCATTTTCGGCCCACAATTTTTTTCATGGAAATCCCAGTCATAGGAGTCGAGTCCATGCATTCTACGATCACGGTATGAATTTGAAGGCAAAATATTTTTGTGCATATCTTAGATTAGGTCTATCCCTGTCTATAATGCTAATTTAAGGAGGTAAAATATAAATATAAATAGGAAACAGAAGAGAAATGTACAGTGATCACCCATTTTCGGCCCAAAATCTTTTTCATGGAAATCCCAGTCATATGAGTCGAGTCCATGCATGCTACGATCACGGTATGAATTTGAAGGCAAAATATTTTTGTGCAGATTTTAGATTAGGTCTTTCCCTCTCCATAATGCTAAATTGAGGAGGTAAAATAGAAATATAAATAGGAAACAGAAGAGAAATGTACAGTGATCACCCATTTTCGGCCCACAATCTTTTTCATGGAAATCCCAGTCATATGAGTCGAGTCCATGCATGCTACGATCACGGTATGAATTTGAAGGCAAAATATTTTTGTGCAGATTTCAGATTAGGTCTTTCCCTGTCCATAATGCTAAATTGAGGAGGTACAATATAAATATAAATAGGAAACAGAAGTGAAATGTACAGTGATCACCCATTTTCGGCCCACAATCTTTTTCATGGAAATCCCAGTCATATGAGTCGTGTCCATGCATGCTACGATGACGGTCTGAATTTGAAGGCAAAATATTTTTGTGCCGATCTTAGATTAGGTCATTCCCTGTCCATAATGCTAAATTGAGGAGGTAAAATATAAATATAAATAGGAAACAAAAGAGAAATGTACAGTGATCACCTATTTTCGGACCACAATCTTTTTCATGGAAATACCAGTTATATGAGTCGAGTCCATGCATGCTACGATCATGGTATGAATTTGAAGCAAAATATTTTTGTGCAGATTTTAGATTCGGTCTTTCCCTGTCCATAATGCTAAATTGAGGAGGTAAAATATAAATATAAATAGGAAACAGAAGAGAAATGTACAGTGATCTCCCATTTTCGGCCCACATTCTTTTTCATGGAAATCCCAGTCATATGAGTCGTGTCCATGCATGCTACGATCACGGTATGAATTTGAAGGCAAAATATTTTTGTGTAGATCTTAGATTTGGTCTTTCCCTGTCCATAATGCTAAATTGAGGAGGTAAAATAGAAATATAAATAGGAAATAGAAGAGAAATGTACAGTGATCACCTTTCTTCGGCCCACAATCTTTTTCATGGAAATCCCAGTCATATGAGTCGAGTCCATGCATGGTACGATCACGGTATGAATTTGAAGTCAAAATATTTTTGTGCAGAGCTTAGATTAGGTCTTTCCCTGTCCATAATGCTAAATTGAGGAGGTAAAATATAAATATAAATAGGAAACACAAGAGAAATGTACAGTGATCACCCATTTTCGGCGCACAATCTTTTTCATGGAAATCCCAGTCATATGAGTCGAGTCCATGCATGCTACAATCACGGTATGAATTTGAAGGCATAATATTTTTGTGCAGATTTTAGATTAGGTCTTTCCCTGTCCATAATGCTAAATTGAGGAGGTAAAATTGAAATATAAATAGGAAACAGAAGAGAAATGTACAGTGATCACCCATTTTCGGCCGACAATCTTTTTCATGGAAATCCCAGTCATATGAATCGAGTCCATGCATGCTACGATCACGGTATGAATGTGAAGGCAAAATATTTTTGTGCATAGCTTAGATTACGTCTTTCCATGTCCATAATGCTAAATTGAGAAGATAAATAGAAATATAAATAGGAAACAGAAGAGAAATGTGCTGTGATCACCCATTTTCGGCCGACAATCTTTTTCATGGAAATCCCAGTCATATGAGACGAGTCCATGCATGCTACGATCACGGTATGAATTTGAAGGCAAAATATTTTTGTGCAGAGCTTAGATTAAGTCTTTCCCTGTCCATAATGCTAAATTGAGGAGGTAAAATAGAAATATAAATAGGAAACAGAAGAGTAATGTACAGTGATCACCCATTTTCCGCCCAAAATCTTTTTCATGGAAATCCCAGTCATATGAGTCGAGTCCATGCATGCTACGATCACGGTATGAATTTGAAGGCAAAATATTTTTGTGCAGATTTTAGATTAGGTCTTTCCCTGTCCATAATGCTAATTTGAGGAGTGAAAATAGAAATGTAAATAGGAAACAGAAGAGAAATGTTCAGTGATCACCCATTTTCAGCGCACAATCTTTTTCATGGAAATCCCAGTCATATGAGTCGAGTCCATGCATGCTACGATCACGGTATGAATTTGAAGGCAAAATATTTTTGTGCAGATTTTAGATTAGGTCTTTCCCTGTCCATAATGCTAAATTGAGGAGGTAAAATAGAAATATAAATAGGAAACAGAAGAGAAATGTACAGTGATCACCCATTTTCTGCCCAAAATCTTTTTCATGGAAATCCCAGTCATATGAGTCGAGTCCATGCATGCTACGATCACGGTATGAATTTGAAGGCAAAATATTTTTCTGCAGATTTTAGATTAGGTCTTTCCCTTTCCATAATGCTAAATTGAGGAGGTAAAATATAAATATAAATAGGAAACAGAAGAGAAATGTACAGTGATCACACATTTTCGGCCCACAATCTTTTTCATGGAAATCCCAGTCATATGAGTCGAGTCCATGCATGCTACGATCACGGTATGAATTTGCAGGCAAAATATTTTTGTGCAGATTTTAGATTAGGTCTGTCCCTGTCCATAATGCTAAATTGTGGAGGTAAAATAGAAATATAAATAGGAAACAGAAGAGAGATGTACAGTGATCTCACATTTTCGGCCAACATTCTTTTTCATGGAAATCCCAGTCATATGAGTCGTGTCCATGCATGCTACGATCACGGTATGAATTTGAAGGCAAAATATTTTTGTGCAGATCTTAGATTAGGTCTTTCCCTGTCCATAATGCTAAATTGAGGAGGTAAAATATAAATATAAATAGGAAACAGAAGAGAAATGTACAGTGATCACCCATTTTCGGCCCACAAAGTTTTTCATGGAAATCCCAGGCATATGAGTCGAGTCCATGCATGCTACGATCACGGTATGAATTTGAAGGCAAAATATTTTTGTGCAGAAATTAGATTAGGTCTTTCCCTGTCCATAATGCTAAATTGAGGAGGAAAAATATAAATATAAATAGGAAACAGAAGAGAAATGAACAGTGATCACCCATTTTCGGCCAACAATCTTTTTCATGGAAATCCCAGTCATATGAGTCGATTCAATGCATGCTACGATCACGGTATGAATTTGAAGGCAAAATATTTTTATTCAGATTTTAGATTATATCTTTCCCTGTCCATAATGCTAAATTGAGGAGGTAAAATAAAATAGAAATAGGAAACAGAAGAGAAATGTACAGTGATCGCCGATTTTCGGCCCACAAGCTTTTTCATGGAAATCCCAGTCATATGAGTCGAGTCCCTGCATGCTACGATCACGGTATGAATTTGAAGGCAAAATATTTTTGTGCAGATTTTAGATTAGGTCTTTCCCTGTCCATAATGATAAATTGAGGAGGTAAAATAGAAATATAAATAGGAAACAGAAGAGAAATGTAGAGTGATCACCCATTTTCGGCCCACAAACTTTTTCCTGGAAATCCCAGTCATATGAGTCAAGTCATGCATGCTACGAACACGGTATGAATTTGAAAGCAAAATATTTTTGTGCAGAGCTTAGATAATTAATTTCCCTGCCGATAATGCTAAATTGAGGAGGTAAAATATAAATATAAATAGGAAACAGAAGAGAAATTTACAGTGATCACCTATTTTCGCCCCACAAACTTTTTCATGGAAATCCCAGTCATATGAGTCGAGTCCATGCATGCTACGTTCACGGTATGAATTTGAAGGCAAAATATTTTTGTGCAGATTTTAGATTAGTTCTTTCCCTGTTCATAATGCTAAATTGAGGACGTAAAATAGAAATATAAATAGTAAACAGAAGAGAAATGTAGAGTGATCACCCATTTTCGGCCAACAAAGTTTTTCATGGAAATCACAGTCATATGAGTCGATTCCATGCATGCTACGATCACGGTATGAATTTTTAAGGGAAAATATCTTTGTGCAGATTTTAGATTAGGTCTTTCCCTGTCCATAATGCTAAATTGAGGAGGTAAAATAGAAATATAAATAGGAAACTATAGAGAAATGTACAGTGATCACCCATTTTCGGCCCACAATCTTTTTCATGGAAATCCCAGTCATATGAGTCGAGTCCATGCATGCTATGATCACGGTATGAATTTGAAGGCAAAATATTTTTGTACAGAGCTTACATTAGGTCTTTCCCTGGCCATAATGCTAAATTGAGGAGGTAAAATATAAATATCAATAGGAAACAGAAGAGAAATGTACAGTGATCACCCATTTTCGGCCCAAAATCTTTTTCATGGAAATCCCAGTCATATGAGTCGAGTCCATGCATGCTACGATCACGGTATGAATTTGAAGGCAAAATATTTTTGTGCAGATCTTAGATTAGGTCTTTCCCTGTCCATAATGCTAAATTGAGGAGGTAAAATATAAATATAAATAGGAAACAGAAGAGAAATGTACAGTGATCACCCATTTTCGGCCCACAATCTTTTTCATGGAAATCCCAATCATATGAGTCGAGTCCATTCATGCTACGATCACGATATGAATTTGAAGGCAAAATATTTTTGTGCAGATCTTAGATTAGGTCTTTCCCTGTCCATAATGCTAAATTGAGGAGGTAAAATAGAAATATAAATAGGAAACAGTAGAGAAATGTACAGTGATCACCCATTTTCGGCCCACAATCTTTTTCATGGAAATCCCAGTCATATGAGTCGAGTCCATGCATGCTACGATCACGGAATGAATTTGACGGCAAAACATTTGTGTGCAGAGCTTAGATAATATCTTTCCCTGTCCATAATGCTAAATTGAGGAGGTAAAATATAAATATAAATAGGAAACAGAAGAGAAATGTACAGTGATCACGCATTTTCTGCCAACAATCTTTTTCATGAAAATCCCAGTCATATGAGTCGAGTCCATGCATGCTACGATCACGGTATGAATTTGAAGGCAAAATATTTTTGGGCAGATCTTGATTAGGTCTTTCCCTGTCCATAATGCTAAATTGAGGAGGTAAAATATAAATATAAATAGGAATCAGAAGAGAAATGTACAGTGATCACCCATTTTCGGCCCACAATCTTTTTCATGGAAATCCCAGTCATATGAGTCGAGTCCATGCATGCTACGATCACGGTATGAATTTGAAGGCAAAATATTTTGTGCAGATCTTAGATTAGGTCTTTCCCTGTCCATAATGCTAAATTGAGGAGGTAAAATATAAATATAAATAGGAAACAAAAGAGAAATATACAGTGATCACGCATTTTCGGCCCACAATCTTTTTCATGGAAATCCCAGACATATGAGTCGAGTCCATGCATGCTACGATCGCGGTATGAATTTGAAAGCAAAATATTTTTGTGCAGATTTTAGATTAGGTCATTCCCTGTCCATAATGCTAAATTGAGGAGGTAAAATAGAAATATGAATAGGAAAATGAAGAGAAATGTACAGTGATCACCTATTTTCGGCCCAGAAACTTTTTCATGGAAATCCCAGTCATATGAGTCGATTCCATGCATGCTACGATCACGGTATGAATTAGAAGGCAAAATATTTTTGTGCAGATTTTAGATTATATCTTTTCCTGTCCATAATGCTAAATTGAGGAGGTAAAATATAAATATAAATAGGAAACAGAAGAGAAATGTACAGTTATCACCAATTTTCGGCCCAGAATCTTTTTCATGGAAATCCCAGTCATATGAGTCGATTCCATGCATGCTACGATCACGGTATGAATTTGAAGGCAAAATATTTTTGTGCAGATTTTAGATTAGGTCTTTCCCTATCTATAATGCTAAATTGAGGAGGTAAAATATAAATATAAATAGGAAACAGAAGAGAAATGTAAAGTGATCACCAATTTTCTGCCCACAATCTTTTTCCTGGAAATCCCAGTCATATGAGTCGAGTCATGCATGCTATGAACACGGTATGAATTTGAAAGCAAAATATTTTTGTGCAGATTTTAGATTAGGTGTTTCCCTGTCCATAATGCTAAATTTAGAAGGTAAAATAAAAATATAAATAGGAAAGAGAAGATAAATGTACAGTGATCACCCATTTTCGGCCCACAATCTTTTTCATGGAAATCCCAGTGATATGAGTCGAGTCCATGCATGCTACGATCACGGTATGAATTTGAAGGCAAAATATTTTTGTGCAGATCTTAGATTAGGTCTTTCCCTGTCCATAATGCTAAATTGAGGAGGTAAAATATAAATATAAATAGGAAAAAGAAAAGAAATGTACAGTGAACACCCATTTTCCGCCCACAATCTTTTTTATGGAAATCCCAGTCATATGAGTCGAGTCCATGCATGCTATGATCACGGTATGAATTTGAAGGCAAAATATTTTCGTGCAGATATTAGATTAGGTCTTTCCCTGTCCATAATGCTAAATTGAGGAGGTAAAATAGAAATATAAATAGGAAACAGAAGAGGAATTTTCAGTGATCACCAATTTTCGGCCCACAATCTTTTTCATGGAAATCCCAGTCATATGAGTCGAGTCCATGCATGCTACGATCACGGTATGAATTTGAAGGCAAAATATTTTCGTGCAGATATTAGATTAGGTCTTTCCCTGTCCATAATGCTAAATTGAGGAGGTAAAACATAAATATAAATAGGAAACAGAAGAGAAACGTACAGTGATCACACATTTTCGGCCCACAAACTTTTTCATGGAAATCCCAGTCATATGAGTCGAGTCCATGCATGCTACGATCATGGTATGAATTTGAAGGCAAAATATTTTTGTGCAGATTTTAGATTAGGTCTTTCCCTGTCCATAATGCTAAATTGAGGAAGTAAAATAGAAATATAAATAGGAAAAAGAAAAGAAATGTACAGTGATCACCCATTTTCCGCCCACAATCTTTTTTATGGAAATCCCAGTCATATGAGTCGAGTCCATGCATGCTACGATGACGGTATGAATTTGAAGGCAAAATATTTTTGTGCAGATTTTAGATTAGGTCGTTCCCTGTCCATAATGCTAAATTTAGGAGTTAAAATATAAATATAAATAGGAAACAGAAAAGAAATGTACAGTGATCACCCATTTTCGGGCCACAATGTTTTTCATGGAAATCCCAGTCATGTGAGTTGAGTCCATGCATGCTACGATTACGGTATGAATTTGAAGGCAAAATATTTTTGTGCAGATTTTAGATTAGCTCTTTCCCTGTCCATAATGCTAAATTGAGGAGGTAAAATATAAATATAAATAGGAAACAGAAAAGAAATGTACAGTGATCACCCATTTTCGGGCCACAATGTTTTTCATGGAAATCCCAGTCATATGAGTCGAGTCCATGCATGCTACGATCACGGTATGAATTTGAAGGCAAAATATTTTTGTGCAGATTTTAGATTAGGTCTTTCCCTGTCCATAATGCTAAATTGAGGAGGTAAAATATAAATGTAAATAGGAAACAGAAGAGAAATGTACAGTGATCACCCATTTTCGGCCCACAATCTTTTTTTGGAAATCCCAGTCATATGAGTCGAGTCCATGCATGCTACGATCTCGGTATGAATTTGAAGGCAAAATATTTTTGTGCAGATTTTAGATTAGGTCTTTTCCTGTCCATAATGCTAAATTGAGGAGGCAAAATATAAATATAAATAGGAAACAGAAGAGAAATGTACAGTGATCAGCCATTTTCGGCCCACAATCTTTTTCATGGAAATCCCAGTCATATGAATCGAGTCCATGCATGCCACGATCACGGTATGAATTTGAAAGCAAAATATTTTTGTGCAGATCTTAGATTAGGTCGTTCCCTGTCCATATTGCTAAATTGAGGAGGTAAAATATAAATATGAATAGGAAACAGAAGAGAAACGTACAGTGACCACCCATTTTCGGCTCACAATCTTTTTCATGGAAATCCTAGTCATATGAGTCAAGTCCATGCATGCTACGATCACGGTATGAATTTGAAGGCAAAATATTTTTGTGCAGATTTTAGATTAGGTCTTTCCCTGTCCATAATGCTAAATTCAGGAGATAAAATAGAAATATAAATAGGAAACAGAGAGAAATGTACAGTGATCACCCATTTTCGGCGCACAATCTTTTTCATGGAAATCCCAGTCATATGAATCGAGTCCATGTATGCCACGATCACGGTATGAATTTGAAGGCAAAATATTTTTGTGCAGATTTTAGATTAGGTATTTCCCTGTCCATAATGCTAAATTGAGGAGGTAAAATATAAATATAAATAGGAAACACTGAGAAATGTACAGTGATCACCCATTTTCGGCCCACAATCTTTTTCATGGAAATCCCAGTCATATGAGTCGAGTCCATGCATGCTACGATCACGGTATGAATTTGAAGGCAAAATATTTTTGTGCAGATTTTAGATTAGGTGTTTCCCTGTCCATAATGCTAAATTGAGGAGGTAAAATAGAAATATAAATAGGAATCAGAAGAGAAATGTACAGTGATCACCCATTTTCGGCCCACAATCTTTTTCATGGAAATCCCAGTCATATGAGTCGAGTCCATGCATGCTACGATCACGGTATGAATTTGAAGGCAAAATATTTTTGTGCAGATTTTAGATTAGGTCTTTCCCTGTCCATAATGCTAAATTGAGGAGGTAAAATATAAATATAAATAGGAAAGAGAAGAGAAATGTACAGTGATCACACATTTTCGGCCCACAAACTTTTTCATGGAAATCCCAGTCATATGAGTCGAGTCCATGCATGCTACGATCACGATATCAATTTAAAGGCAAAATATTTTTTTGATGAACTTAGATTAGGTCTTTCCCTGTCCATAATGCTAAATTGAGGAGGTAAAATAGAAATATGAATAGAAAACAGAAATGTACAGTGATCACTCATTTTCTGCCCACAATCTTTTTCATGGAAATCCCAGTCATATGAGTCGAGTCCATGCATGCTACGATCACGGTATGAATTTGAATGCAAAATATTTTATGCAGATCTTAGATTAGGTCTTTCCCTGTCCAAAATGCTAAATGAAGGAAGTAAAATATAAATATAAATAGGAAACAGAATAGAAATGTGCAGTGATCACCCATTTTCTGACGACAATCTTTTTCATGGAAATCCCAGTCATATTAGTCGAGTCCATGCATGCTACGATCACGGTATGAATTTGAAGGCAAAATATTTTATTAATGAACTTAGATTAGGTCTTTCCCTGTCCATAATGCTAAATTGAGGAGGTAAAATATAAATATAAATAGGAAACAGAAGAGAAATGTACAGTGATCACCCATTTTCTGACGACAATCTTTTTCATGGAAATCCCAGTCATATGATTCAAGTCCATGCATGCTACATTCACGGTATGAATTTGAAGGCAAAATATTTTATGCCGATGTTAGATTAGGTCTTTCCCTGTCCATAATGCTAAATGAATGAAGTAAAATAGAAATATAAATAGGAAGCAGAAGAGAAATGTACAGTGATCACCCATTTTCTACCCACAATCTTTTTCATGGAAATCCCAGTCATATGAGTCAAGTCCATGCATGCTACGATCACGGTATGAATTTGAAGGCAAAATATTTTTTTGCAGATCTTAGATTAGGTCTTTCCCTGTCCATAATGCTAAATTGAGGAAGTAAAATATAAATATAAATAGAAAACAGAAGAGAAATGTACAGTGATCACCCATTTTCTGCCCACAATCTTTTTCATGGAAATCCCAGTCATATGAGTCGAGTCCATGCATGCTACGATCACGCTATGAATTTGAAGGCAAAATATTTTATGCAGATCTTAGATTAGGACTTTCCCTGTCCATAATGCTAAATGAAGGAAGTAAAATATAAATATAAATAGAAAACAGAAGAGAAATGTACAGTGATCACCCATTTTCTGCACATAATCTTTTTCATGGAAATCCCAGTCATATGAGTCGAGTCCATGCATGCTACGGTCACGGTATGAATTTGAAGGCAAAATATTTTTTTGCAGATCTTAAATGAGGTCTTTCCCTGTCCATAATGCTAAATTGAGGAGGTAAAATATAAATATAAATAGGAAACAGAATAGAAATGTACAGCGAACATCCATTTTGTGCCCACAATCTTTTTCATGGAAATCCCAGTCATATGAGTCGAGTCCATGCATGCTACGATCATGGTATAAATTTGAAGGCAAAATATTTTTGTGCAGATCTTAGATTAGGTCTTTCCCTGTCCATAATGCTAAATTGAGGAGGTAAAATATAAATATAAATAGGAAACAGAAGAGAAATGTACAGTGATCACCCATTTTCGGCCCACAATCTTTTTCATGGAAATCCCAGTCATATGAGTCGAGTCCATGCATGCTACGATCACGGTATGAATTTGAAGGCAAAATATTTTTGTGCAGATTTTAGATTAGGTCTTTCCCTGTCCATAATGCTAAATTGAGGAGGTAAAATATAAATATAAATAGGAAACAGAAGAGAAATGTACAGTGATCATCCATTTTCTGCCCACAATTTTTTTCATGGAAATCCCAGTCATATGAGTTGAGTCCATGCATGCTACGATCACGGTATGAATTTGAAGGCAAAATATTTTTGTGCAGATTTTAGATTAGGTCTTTCCCTGTCCATAATGCTAAATTAAGGAGGGAAAATATAAATATAAATAGGAAACAGAAGAGAAATGTACAGTGATCACCCATTTTCGGCCCACAATCGTTTTCATGGAAATCCCAGTCATATGAGTCGAGTCCATGCATGCTACGATCACGGTATGAATTTGAAGGCAAAATATTTTTTTGCAGAGCTTAGATTAGGTCTTTCCCTGGCCATAATGCTAAATTGAGGAGGTAAAATATAAATATGAATAGGAAACTGAAGAGAAATGTACAGTGATCACCCATTTTCGGCCCACAATGTTTTTCATGGAAAACCCAGTCATATGAGTCGAATCCATGCATGCTACGATCACGGTATGAATTTGAAGGCAATATATTTTTGTGCAGATCTTAGATTAGATCTTTCCTTGTCCATAATGCTAAATTCAGGAGGTAAAATATAAAAATAAATAGGAAACAGAAGAGAAATGTACAGTGATCACCCATTTTCGGCCCACAATCTTTTTCATGGAAATCCCAGTCATATGAGTCGAGTCCATGCATGCTACGATCACAGTATGTATTTGAAGGCAAAATATTTTTGTGCAGAGCTTAGATTAGTTCTTTCCGTGTCCATAATGCTAAATGAAGGAAGTAAAATATAAATATAAATAGGAAACAGAAGAGAAATCTACAGTGATCACCCATTTTCGGCCCACAATCTTTTTCATGGAAATCCCAGTCATATGAGTTGAGTCCATGCATGCTACGATCAATGTATGAATTTGAAGGCAAAATATTTTTGTGCAGAGCTTAGATTAGGTCTTTCCCTGTCCATAATGCTAAATGAAGGAAGTAAAATAGAAATATGAATAGGAAACAGAAGAGAAATGTACAGTGATCACCCATTTTCGGCCCACAATCTTTTTCATGGAAATCCCAGTCATATGAGTCGAGTCCATGCATGCTACGATCACGGTAGGAATTTGAAGGCAAAATATTCTTGTGCAGAGCTTAGATTAGGTCTTTCCCTGTCCATAATGCTAAATGAAGGAAGTAAAATATAAATATAAATAGGAAACAGAAGAGAAATGTACAGTGATCACCCATTTTCTGCCCACAATGTTTTTCATGGAAATCCCAGTCATATGAGTTGAGTCCATGCATGCTACGATCACGGTATGAATTTGAAGGCAAAATATTTTTGTGCAGATTTTAGATTAGGTCTTTCCCTGTCCATAATGCTAAATTGAGGAGGGAAAATATAAATATAAATAGGAAACAGAAGAGAAATGTACAGTGATCACCCATTTTCGGCCCACAATGTTTTTCATGGAAATCCCAGTCATATGAGTCGAGTCCATGCATGCTACGATCACGGTATGAATTTGAAGGCAAAATATTTTTTGCAGAGCTTAGATTAGGTCTTTCCCTGTCCATAATGCAAAATTGAGGAGGTAAAATATAAATATCAATAGGAAACAGAAGAGAAATGTACAGTGATCACCCATTTTCGGCCCACAATCTTTTTCATGGAAATCCCACTCATATGAGTAGAGTCCATGCATGCTACGATCACGGTATGAATTTGAAGGCAATATAATTTTGTGCAGATTTTTGATTAGGTCTTTCCCTGTCCATAATGCTAAATTGAGGAGGTAAAATATAAATATAAATAGGAAACAGAAGAGAAATGTACAGTGATCACCCATTTTCGGCCCACAATCTTTTTCATGGAAATCCCAGTCATATGAGTCGAGTCCATGCATGCTACGATCACGGTATGAATTTTAAAGCAAAATATTTTTGTTCGGATTTTAGATTAGGTCTTCCCTGTCCATAATGCTAAATTGAGGAGGTAAAATATAAATATAAATAGGAAACAGAAGAGAAATGTACAGTGATCACCCATTTTCGGCCCACAATCTTTTTCATGGAAATCCCAGTCATATGAGTCGAGTCCATGCATGCTACGATCACGGTATGAATTTGAAGGCAAAATATTTTTGTGCAGATTTTGGATTAGGTCTTTCCCTGTCCATAATGCTAAATTAAGGAGGGAAAATATAAATATAAATAGGAAACAGAAGAGAAATGTACAGTGATCACCCATTTTCGGCCCACAATCTTTTTCATGGAAATCCCAGTCATATGAGTCGAGTCCATGCATGCTACGATCACGGTATGAATTTGAAGGCAAAATATTTTTGTGAAGATTTCAGATTAGGTCTTTCCCTGTCCATAATGCTAAATTGAGGAGGTAAATTATAAATATAAATAGGAAACAGAAGAGAAATGTACAGTGATCACCCATTTTCGGCCCACAATGTTTTTCATGGAAATCCCAGTCATATGAGTCGAATCCATGCATGCTACGATCACGGTATGTATTTGAAGGCAAAATATTTTTGTGCAGAGCTTAGATTAGTTCTTTCCGTGTCCATAATGCTAAATGAAGGAAGTAAAATATAAATATAAATAGGAAACAAGAGAAATGTACAGTGATCACCCATTTTCGGCCCACAATCTTTTTCATGGAAATCCCAGTCATATGAGTCGAGTCCATGCATGCTACGATCACGGTAGGAATTTGAAGGCGAAATATTCTTGTGCAGAGCTTAGATTAGGTCTTTCCCTGTCCATAATGCTAAATGAAAGAAGTAAAATATAAATATAAATAGGAAACAGAAGAGAAATGTACAGTGATCACCCATTTTCGGCCAACAATCTTTTTCATGGAAATACCAGTCATATGAGTCGAGTACATGCAAGCTACGATCATGGTATGAATTTGAAGACAAAATATTGTTGTGCAGATTTTAGATTAGGTCTTTCCCTGTCCATAATGCTAAATTGAGGAGGCAAAATAGAAATAGAAATAGGAAACAGAAGAGAAATGAACAGTGATCACCCATTTTCAGCCCACAATCTTTTTCATGGAAATCCAAGTCATATGAGTCGAGTCCATGCATGCTTCGATCACGGTATTAATTTGAAGGCAAAATATTTTTGTGCAGAGCTTAGATTAGGTCTTTCCCTGTCCATAATGCTAAATTGAGGAGGTAAAATAGAAATATATATAGCAAACAGAAGAGAAATGTACAGTGATCACCCATTTTCGGCCCACAATTTTTTTCATGGAAATCCCAGTCATATGACTCGAGTCAATGCATGCTACGATCACGGTATGAATTTGAAGGCAAAATATTTTTGTGCAGATTTTAGATTAGGTCTTTCCTTGTCCATAATGCTAAATTGAGGAGGTAAAATACAAATATAAATAGGAAACAGAAGAGAAATGTACAGTGATCACCCATTTTCGGCCCACAATCTTTGTCATGGAAATCCCAGTCATGTGATTCGAGTCCATGCATGCCACGATCACGGTATGAATTTGAAGGCAAAATATTTTTGTGCAGATCTTAGATTAGGTCTTTCCCTATCCATAATGCTATATTGAGGAGGTAAAATATAAATATGAATAGGAAACAGAAGAGAAATGTACAGTGATCACCCATTTTCGCCCCACAATCTTTTTCATGGAAATCCCAGTCATATGAGTCGAGTCCATGCATGCTACGATCACGGTATGTATTTGAAGGCAAAATATTTTTGTGCAGAGCTTAGATTAGTTCTTTCCGTGTCCATAATGCTAAATGAAGGAAGTAAAATATAAATATAAATAGGAAACAGAAGAGAAATCTACAGTGATCACCCATTTTCGGCCCACAATCTTTTTCATGGAAATCCCAGTCATATGAGTTGAGTCCATGCATGCTACGATCAATGTATGAATTTGAAGGCAAAATATTTTTGTGCAGAGCTTAGATTAGGTCTTTCCCTGTCCATAATGCTAAATGAAGGAAGTAAAATAGAAATATGAATAGGAAACAGAAGAGAAATGTACAGTGATCACCCATTTTCGGCCCACAATCTTTTTCATGGAAATCCCAGTCATATGAGTCGAGTCCATGCATGCTACGATCACGGTAGGAATTTGAAGGCAAAATATTCTTGAGCAGAGCTTAGATTAGGTCTTTCCCTGTCCATAATGCTAAATGAAGGAAGTAAAATATAAATATAAATAGGAAACAGAAGAGAAATGTACAGTGATCACACATTTTCGGCACACAATCTTTTTCATGGAAATCCCAGTCATATGAGTTGAGTCCATGCATGCTACGATGACGGTATGAATTTGAAGGCAAAATATTTTTGTGCAGATTTTAGATTAGGTCTTTCCCTGTCCATAATGCTAAATTGAGGAGGTAAAATATAAATATAAATAGGAAACAGAAGAGAAATGTACAGTGATCACCCATTTTCTGCCCACAATGTTTTTCATGGAAATCCCAGTCATATGAGTCGATTGAATGCATGCTACGATCGCGGTATGTATTTGAAGGCAAAATATTTGTGTGCAGATTTTAGATTATTTCTTTCCCAGTCCATAATGCTAAATTGAGGAGGTAAAATAGAAATATAAATAGGAAACAGAAGAGAAATGTACAGTGATCACCCATTTTATGCCCACTATCTTTTTCATGGAAATCCCAGTCATATGAGTTGAGCCCATGCATGCTACGATCACGGTATGAATTTGAAGGCAATATATTTGTGTGCAGAACTTAGATAATGTCTTTCCCTGTCCATAATGCTAAATTGAGGAGGATAAATAGGAAACAGAAGGGAAATGTACAGTGATCACCCATTTTCGGCCCACAATCTTTTTCATGGAAATCCCAGTCATATGAGTCGAGTCCATGCATGCTACGATCACGGTATAAATTTGAAGGCAAAATATTTTTTGTGCAGATTTTAGATTAGGTCTTTCCTTGTCCATAATGCTATTTTGAGAAGGTGAAATAGAAATAGGAAACAGAAGAGAAATGTATAGTGATCATCCATTTTCGGCCCACAATCTTTTTCATGGAAATCCCAGTCATATGAGTCGAGTCCATGCATGCTACGATCACGGTATGAATTTGAAGGCAAAATATTTTTGTGCAGATTTTAGATTAGGTCTTTCCCTGTCCAAAATGCTAAATTGAGGAGGTAAAATAGAAATATAAATAGGAAAGAGAAGAGAAATGTACAGTGATCACCCATTTTCGGCCCACAATCTTTTTCATGGAAATCCCAGTCATACGAGTCGAGTCCATGCGTGCTACGATCACGGTATGAATTTGAAGGCAAAATATTTTTGTGCAGACCTTAGATTAGGACTTTCCCTGTCCATAATGCTAAATGAATGGAGTAAAATAGAAATAGAAATAGGAAACAGAATAGAAATGTACTGTGATCACCCATTTTCGTCCCGCAATATTTTTCATGGAAATCCCAGTCATATGGTTCGAGTCAATGCATGCTACGATCACGGTATGAATTTGAAGGCAAAATATTTTTGTGCAGATTTTAGATTAGATCTTTCCCTGTCCACAATGCTAAATTGAGGTGGTAAAATATAAATATAAATAGAAAACAGAAGAGAAATGTACACTGATCACCCATTATCGGCCCACAATCTTTTTCATGGAAATCCCAGTCATATGAATCGAGTCCATGCATGCCACGATCACGGTATGAATTTGAAAGCAAAATATTTTTGTGCACATCTTTGATTAGGCCTTTCCCTGTCCATAATGCTAAATTGAGGAGGTAAAATATAAATATAAATAGGAAACAGAAAAGAAATGTCCAGTGATCACCCATTTTCGGCCCACAATCTTTTTCATGGAAATCCCAGTCATGTGAGTGGAGTCCATGCATGCTACGATCACGGTATGAATTTGAAGGCAAAATATTTTTGTGCATATTTTACATTAGGTCTTTCCCTGTCCATAATGCGATTTTGAGAAGGTGAAATAGAAATAGGAAACAGAATAGAAATGTACTGTGATCACCCATTTTCGTCCCGCAATCTTTTTCCTCGAAATCCCAGTCATATGAGTCGAGTCCATGCATGCTACGATCACGGTATGAATTTGAAGGCAAAATATTTTTGTGCATAGCTTAGATTAGGTCTTTCCCTATCCATAATGCTAAATTGAGGAGGTAAAATATAAATATAAAGAGGAAACTGAAGAGAAATGTACAGTGATCACCCATTTTATGCCCACAAACTTTTTCATGGAAATCCCAGTCATATCACTCTAGTCGATGCATGCTACGATCACGGTATGAATTTGACGGCAAAATATTTTTTTCCAGATCTTAGATTAGGTCTTTCCCTGTCCATAATGCTACATTGAGGAAGTAAAACAGAAATATAAATAGGAAAAAGAAGAGAAATATACAGTGATCAACCATTTTCTGCCCACAATCTTTTTCATGGAAATCCCAGTCATATGAGTCGAGTCCATGCATGCTACGATCACGGTATGAATTTGAAGGCAAAATATTTTTGTGCAGATTTTAGATTAGGTCTTTCCCTGTCCAAAATGCTAAATTGAGGTGGTAAAATAGAAATATAAATAGGAAAGAGAAGAGAAATGTTCAGTGATCACCCATTTTCGGCCCACAATCTTTTTCATGGAAATCCCAGTAATACTAGTCGAGTCCATGCATGCTACGATCACGGTATGAATTTGAAGGCAAAATATTTTTGTGCAGAGCTTAGATTAGCTCTTTCCCTGTCCATAATGCTAAATTGAGGAGGTAAAATAGAAATATAAATACAAAAACGAAGAGAAATGTACAGTGATCATCCATTTTCTGCCCACAATCTTTTTCATGGAAATCCCAGTCATATGAGTCGCGTCCATGCATGCTACGTTCACGGTATGAATTTGAAGGCAAAATAATTTTTTGCAGAGCGTAGATTAGGTTTTTCCTGTCCATAATGCTAAATTAAGGAAGTTAAATATAAATAGGAAACAGAAGAGAAATGTACAGTGATCAGACATTTTCTGCCCACAATCTTTTTCATGGAAATCCCAGTCATATGAGTCGAGTCCATGCATGCTACGATCACGGTATGAATTTGAAGGCAAAATATTTTTTTGCAGATCTTAGATTAGGTCTTTCCCTGTCCATAATGCTAAATTTAGGAAGTAAAATATAAATATAAATAGGAAACAGAAGAGAAATGCGCAGAGATCACCAATTTTCTGCCCACAATCTTTGTCATGGAAATCCCAGTCATATGAGTCGAGTCCATGCATGCTACGGTCACGGTATGAATTTGAAGGCAAAATATTTTTTTGCAGATCTTAGATGAGGTCTTTCCCTGTCCATAATGCTAAATTAAGGAAGTAAAATAGAAATATAAATAGGAAACAGAAGAGAAATTCACAGAGATCACCCATTTTCTGCCCACAATTTTTTTTATGGAAATCCCAGTCATATGAGTCGAGTCCATGCATGCTACGATCACGGTATGAATTTGAAGGCAAAATATTTTTTTGCAGATCTTAGATTAGGTCTTTCCCTGTCCACAATGCTAAATTAATGAAGTTAAATATAAATATCAATAGGAAACAGAAGAGAAATGTACAGTGATCACTCATTTTGTGCACACAATCTTTTTCATGGAAATCCCAGTCATATGAGTCGAGTCCATGCATTCTACCATCACGGTATGAATTTGAGGGTAAAATATTTTTTTGAAGATCTTAGATTAGGTCTTTCCCTGTCCATAATGCTAAATTAAGGAAGTAAAATAGAAATATAAATAGGAAACAGAAGAGAAATGCACAGAGATCCCCCATTTTCTGCCAACAATCTTTTTCAAGGAAATCCCAGTCATATGAGTAGAGTCCATGCATGCTACGATCACGGTATGAATTTGAAGGCAAAATATTTTTGTGCAGAGCTTAGATTAGGTCTTTCCCTGTCCATAATGCTAAAAGAGGAGGTAAAATAGAAATATAAATAGGAAACAGAAGAGAAATATACAGTGATCACCCATTTTCTGCACACAATCTTTTTCATTGAAGTCCCAGTCATATGATTCGAGTCCATGCATGCTACGATCACGGTATGAATTTGAAGGCAAAATATTTTTTTGCAGAGCTTAGATTAGGTCTTTCCCTGTCCATAATGCTAAATTAATGAAGTAAAATATAAATATAAATAGGAAACAGAAGAGAAATGTTCAGTGATCACCCATTTTCATCCCACAATCTTTTTCATGGAAATCCCAGTCATATGAGTCGAGTCCATGCATGCTACGATCACGGTATGAATTTGAAGGCAAAATATTATTTTGCAGATCTTAGATTAGGTCTTCCCTGTCCATAATGCTAAATTGAGGAAGTAAAATAGAAATATAAATAGGAAAAAGAAGAGAAATGTACAGTGATCACCCATTTTCTGCCCACAATCTTTTTCATGGAAATCCCAGTCATATGATTTCTGTCGTCTACTTTGAAAATTAAAGGTATACAAAAAACGGTTTGCTCGATGAATCTGGAATACCACTTTTTCGTTTCTATAGAATACTTATAAAATTGATATCAAATGTGATGGATATTTTCCTTAAACCAGGGCTAAAAAAATTTTTCAGTCAGTTGAATAAGGACAACGTGGGATTGGATGAATGGCAACTTGTTAGGGGATTTGTGGGAATTTTTAGTACAGCCCAAAAGTGGGGGATCAGTCATATTTCACTTTTTATTTTTTTACATTGAATGAAATAATTTAAAAATTAGTATTAAATTGTAGGATATTTGTTAATTAATCCATGTCTACAAAGATTATACATTTTGTTGAATAGAGCAAACTGGAGGTGCAACCATGTCTTTGGTGCATTCTTTGAAAATTTACGGCATCCAAAAACCGGTTTGATTGAGGACTCCGGATTTCAACTTTTCCGCGTCTATAGAATAGTTATCAAATTGATATCAAATGTTAGGGAATTACTTGCTTAATCCATGTTGAAAAAAAATTTTTTCAGGCGTTTGAATAGGACTTCTGATAAGGGATTTGATAGAATTTTAATACGGCCCAAACCTGGGGGATCAGTAAAGTTTCAATTCTTTTTAATTTTTTTCCATTAAATGAAATATTTAAAAAATTAGTATTGTAGGAAATTTATCAATACATCCACTTATACAAGGATATTTAATTCGGATTTATAGGGAAACGTGCACCTTCGACAATGTCGCTGCTGTGAACGTTGGCAATTTAAGGTTGGCTCGATGAGATCACATTTCCACTTTGTCCTCTCTAGGGAATCCTCATGAAATAGATATCATTGTGTGGAATTTCCTGCTTACTCCATGGGTCAAAGAATTATTTCAGTCACTTCTGTGGGGAGAAAGTGACCTTCAATGATACGGGGGGGATCACTCACATTTAACTTCTTTATAACTTTTTTCCAGTAGATGAAATCTCTTCAAAATTGGGAGTAAATTGTGCGGAATCTCTCACTCTGTGCATGGCTACAAGCATTTTTCATTCGCTTTTAGGCGGGAAAATGCAGTTTCGACCATGTCGCTGCTGTCACCGTTGGCAATTTACGGTGTCCGAAAATCGGTTTGCTCGAGGAGATCGCATTTCAACTTTTTCCTCTCTAGGGGATCCTCATGAGATAGATTTCAGATTTTGGGGAATTTCCTGCTGACTCCATCGGTCAAAGAATTATTTCAGTCGCTTGTGTGGGGAGGGAGTGACCTTCGACAATTCGGGACCTAGCGTTAGTGAATTTGTTGGAATTTTCATGCGGACCAAAACTGGGGGGCCTCCCCCAATTCAGTGCTTTATAAATTGTAATAGAAGCCTTAAAATGCCAATTTCCAATTTTTTTTATTTGTACACATTTTACTATTTATTCCTATAGAGTTTGATGCATGAGAAAAGAAAAAAGCAATTGCATTCCTTTTCGTGCTAGACATATGAATTAAATCTTTTTAAGACTTCGAACAATGCAGTTTTAGGCCCTAGAAGCTTCAGAAATGCCAATTTCCAAGATTTTTTATTTGTACACATTTTATTATTGATTCCTATACAGTTTGATGAATTAGAAAAGAAAAAAGCAATTGCTGTCCTTTCCGTGCAAGATATATGCCTTAAATCTGACATTGAACATTGCAGTTTTAGGCCCTAGTAGTAATAGTAGCCTCAAAAATGCTAATTTCCAAAATTTCTTATTTGTACACATTTTATTATTTATTCCTATACAGTTTGATGCATAAGAAAAGAAAAAAGCAATTGTAGTCCTTTCCGTGCAAAACATATGCCTTAAATTAGATATCGAACATTGCAGTTTTAGGCCCTAGTAATAATAGAAGCCTCAAAAATGCAAATTTCCAAAATTTCTTATTTGTACACATTTTGTTACTGATTCCTATAGAGTTTGATGCATAAGAAAAGAAAAAAGCAATTGCAGTCCTTTTTGTGCAAGACATATGCTTTAAATATGACATCGAACAATGCACTTTAGTCCGTAGTAGTAATAGAAGGCTCAGAAATGCCAATTTCCAAAATGTTGTATGTGTACACATTTTATTATTGATTCCGATACAGTTTGATGCATAAGAAAAGAAAAAAGCAAAAGCTGTCCTTTTCCTGCAAGACATATGGCTTAAATCAGATATCGAACATTGCAGTTTTAGGCCCTAGTAGTAATTGAAGCCTCAAAAATGCCAATTTCCAACAATTCTTAATTCTTCACATTGTATTATTGATTCCTATACAGTTTGATGCGTAAGAATAGAAAAAAGCAATTACAGTCCTTTTCGTGCAAGACAAATGCCTTAAATCAGTCATCGAAAATTGCAGTTTTAGGCCCTAGTAGTAATAGAAGCCTGAAAAATGCCAATTTCGAAAATTTCTTATTTGTACACATTTTATTATTGATTCCTATACTGTTTGATGCATGAGAAAAGAAAAAAAAACATCTGCAGTCCTTTTCGTGCAAGACATATGCCTTAAATCACACATCGAACATTGCAGTTTAAGACCCTAGTAGTAATAGAAGCCTCAAAAATGCCAATTTCCAAAATGTTTTATTTGTACACATTTAATTTTTGATTCCTATAGAAATTGATGCATAAGAAAAGAAAAAAGCAATTGCAGCCCATTTCGTGCAAGACATATGACTTACATCAGACATCGCACATAGCACTTTTAGGCACTAGTAGTAATAGAAGTCTCCAAAATGCCAATTTCTAAAATATTTTTTTTTACACATTTTATTATTGATTCCTTTACAGTTTGATGCATAACAAAAGAAAAAAGCAATTGCTGTCCATTTCGTGCAAGAGATATGCCTTAAATCAGACATCGAACATTGCAGTTTTAGGCCCTAGTAGTAATAGAAGCCTCAAAAATGTCTATTTCCAAAATTTCTTATTTGTACACATTTTATTATTGATTCTTATACAGTTTGATGCATAAGAATAGTAAAAAAACAATTTCTGTCCTTTTCGTGCAAGACATATGCCTTAAATCAGACATTGAACATTGCAGTTTTAGGCCCTAGTAGTAATAGAAGACTCAGAAATGCCAATTTCCAAAATGTTTTATGTGTACACATTTTATTATTGATTCCTATACAGTTTGATGCATGAGAAAAGAAAAAAGCAATTGCAGTCCTTTTCGTGAAAGACATATACCTTAAATCAGACATCGAATCAGTTTTAAATCAGACTTAAATCAGTTTTAGGCCCTCGTAATAATAGAAGACAGAAAAAGACAATTTCCAGAATTTCTTGTTTGTACAGATGTTATTATTGATTCCTATAGAGTTTGATGCATAAGAAAAGAAAAAAGCAATTGCAGTCCATTTCGTGCAAGACATATGCCTTAAATCAAACATCGAACATTGCAGTTTTAGTCCCTACTAGTAATAGAAGCCTCAAAAATGCCAATTTCCATAATTTCTTATTTGTACACATGTTATCATTGATTCCTATAAAGTTTGATGCATTAGAAAAAAAAAGCAATTGCAGTACTTGTCGTGCAAATCATATGCCCTAAATCACACATCGAACATTGCAGTTTTAGGCCCTAGTAGTAATAGAACCCTCAAAAGTACCAATTTCCCAAATTTCTTTTTTGTACACATTTTATTATTGATTCCTCTACAGTTTGATGCATAAGAAAAGAAAAAAAAAAAAAACAACTGCAGTCCTTTTCGGGCAAGACATATCCCTTAAATCACACATCGAACATTGCAGTTTAAGGCCCTAGTAGTAATTGAAGCCTCAAAAATGCAAATTTCGAAAATTTCTTATTTGTACACATTTTATTATTGATTCCGATACAGTTTGATGCATAAGAAAAGAAAAAAGCAATTGCAGTCCTTTTCGTGCAAGATATATGCCTTAAATCAGACATCGAACATTGCAGTTTTAGGCCCTAGTAATAATGGAAGCCTCTAACTTTGTCCTCTCTAGGCGATCTTCATGAAATAGGTATCAAATTGTGAGGAATTTCCTGATGAATCCATGTGTTAAAGAATTATTTCAGTTGCTTGTGTAGGGAGGGAGTAACCTTCGACTATACAGGCCCTTGTGCTAGTGAATTTGTTGGAATTTTCATGTGTACGTAAACCGGGGGAACACTCACATTTCACTCCTTTATAATTTTTTAGCTGAAATATCTTCAAATTTGATATTAAAATGTGCCAACTATCTCAGTATATCCATGTCTACATGTTTTTTTTATTTGGTTTTATAAGCAAAGTAATACTTCGACCTTGTCTCTGCTGTGACTCTTTGCAATTTATGGTGTCCGAGAAGCGGTTTGCTCGATGAGATCGCATTTCAACTTTTTCCTCTCCAGGGAATTCTCATGAAATTGATATCAGATTGTGCAGTATTTCCTGCGTGAACTATGCATCAAAGAATTATTTAACTCTCTTGTGTAGGGACAATTGACCTTCGATGATAGGGGACCTTGTGCTAGTGAATTTGTTGGAATTTTCATGCAGACCGAAACTGAGAGATCACTCACCTTTCACTTCTTTAGAACTTTTTTACATTAACTGAAATCTTTTCAAAATTGGTATTAAATTGTGCGGAATTTCTCAGTCCATCCATGTCTAGAATGATTTTCCATTTGGTTTTATAGGGCAAAGTTCAGCTTCGACCGTGTCGCTGCTGTGCCCGTTGACAAATTACGGTGTCGGAAAAGCAGTTTTCTCGATGAGATCGCATTTGAACTTTTCCTCTCCAGGGAATCCTTATGAAATTGATATCAGTTTCTGCAGAATTTCCTGCTTAATCCTTGAGTCAATGAATTATTTCAGTCTCTTGTGTAGGGAAGGAGTGACATTCGAAAATGCGGTACCTTGTGCTAGTGAATTTGTTGGAATTTCTTGCGGTCCAAAACTGGGGGATCGCTCAGAATTCACTTCTTTGTAATTTTTTTTACAGTGGATGAAATCTCTTCAAAATTGGTATTAAATTGTGCGGAATGTCTCAGTCCTTCCATTTCTCCAAGGATTTGGTTTGATAGGGCCAAGTACAGAAGATCATGTCGAATTCGCCCCTGTCCGCACGTCATCAGTCATTTTTGTACCCGCCTTTTCAAACCTGCTAGCTAATAAATCAATAAATGACCCATGTAATCCTTACTATTCGATTAGAAATGATAACTTTAACTTTGTAACGGTCTAAACGGGCCATGTTCAAAATAAAGAAGTGCAATAACCAGTTAACCATATAAACTATATCCTTAAAAAAAAATTAACCCCAGACCCCAGAAGCGGCGGGAATATTTTGACACGTCGAAGTTAAATTCAAAAGAATTACATAACAATAATAAAACTTCGAGACTTTGGTTGGCTGGTTTAAAAAGTCTTAAGAATAAATATACCTTTGAAACAAATATGAATTTTCATCATTCTATTTAGAAATAATTTCCTAGTTGAAATGAAAATTGATATGTTCCGAGGCGAAGTTAATCAGACTCATAGTTTGCGGTTTCAATTCCAAAGAGTCCCCACTTCAAGTTCAATTATTAGGTAAGAATTTGTAAGGCGGCGATAATGGTTCAGTGGTAAGATCTCTACCCACGAAATCTCTGATTGTAGGATCGTGCCAGACTCGCGGCTATGTTACATTTTTCTTACAACAGACCATGCCAACAAACATTAGGTTTATAAGTCAATAAAAATCTATAAGGTAGCGTTATGTCTGAGAAAAAATGGACTTGCTGTTACATGTTCAATTCTGGCAAGCAACCCATACTAATGGTTAGTTGTACGGGAAATCAATTATTCCTGTGCGTCCGTTGGAGATCTTATCGGCGTTGGATTTGCCATTATTGGCAAATCCGATGCTGGCAACTCTCCACCCCTAATCAACGTACTAAAACTCGCAAGAAAAACAGGGTGCGGCTTTTCTTTGGCCCGTTTTAAGCCCGGTCCGTTTCTTTACCGGCGGTGATTTTTCAGAGTCCCTCATTAGCAGCACGACCTTAGTGCTGTTAATGTAATTTTCTTTTCTTTAATTTGCATTACAACAAAACTCAAGAAAAACGGGCCAAGAAACCAAATAAAATTCAACAAAGCTTGGCTATGCCAAAAAACAAGTCACAAGTAAAAACGCAAAAAGAATAAGAAAAAGAAAATAAGACAAACCAAAAAATGAAAGTTCTGCTTAAAAAAGCCAGAAACTAAAGTGGGAGGTGGGTGAAAATTAGAATTTGACTAAAAAATTAAAAAGTAAGTCAAATAGAAAAAAATGGTATGCGGCTTGAAGCGGAAAACAAAACTAAAAAAAAAAAAAGATGGAAGGGGTAAAAAGTTCAAACCACTAACAAAGATTTTAAAAAATCACACTTGGCTTCAATTCGCTAATATCCACACGTAAAAACTCAACTCTTGACGGGAGGTTCTTTGCTGGTTCATGTTATTTTCTTTGTTACACTGATTAGCTCTTTGAAGTACCACCTAAGAAGGAATATTAGAGTTTACCGATAAAAGATTTCTGTGTCGGAATATGGTAAATGGTGAGTGAAAATTATTTTAGTTTCAACAATTATTATACAATGTATTTTAAATGATTACGAATATTTAAACCGTTCGATATTTTATTATGTTTCAACAATATATAGTGCACAAATTAAGTTTTCAAATTGCGTTAATTTATCAGTTGCCTGATTTGTAGCACATCTTTCGTTTTCAAACAATTTACTTGTATATGGAAAATACGTTTTTGTTAATACATAGTTTAAAACTGAATAGATGTGAACTTTCTTATTGCCACTGTATTACGTCTTTCATTTTGGGCCCAAACATTTCACTTCATATAGAAGGTAGGCATATAAAGTGTATATATATTAAACTCTTGTTCTGATAAAGAAAATTCTTCTGTCGAACCAAATTGGTCAGATACCTAAAAGTCATCAAGTTATCTTCAGTACTGTGGCTGTGAGGAAGTCAACCCGTTCCAATTATTAAACAAAGTGGAGGCAGGCTAAGTTTTAGTCCATTCTTTCACTACCTGAAACATATCGCACCATAGATTTGCAATTTTCAAATTCCTTTTTACAAAAATCATTTAATGTGTGTTCAGTCTTACAGTTTATCAAAACCAACATGTTTGCTATTGCGCTGAAAGTTTCAACATTTCTTTTACTTTTGTTAATGTGTCAGAACAACTGCACAACATTTCAGTAGTAAGCTTTTCTTAACTTTAGTATTTTCTATTTATATATTTTTCATAATCTAAGCAAAACATGGGACAAATTCATCTTGAAATAGATTCTTGATAATTTTAAATTCTGACACGCATCCACATATTCGATTAAAATCAAATCTTTGAAACTTATTGGTCAGGAGGATTTTAAAAAAAATTCCAGTCTATAATTAGGAGAAGAAATCTATTTTCTTGGATCATACACCGTTCCATTTAATTATAGATATTTTCGTGATGCTCTTTATCCTTCTATCTAGAGATTGATTTATTTGGAAAATATCTAAGAACTATGCAGACTGCAGTATTTATTTCGGATAAAACCAGGAAAGTAAAGTAATCTATTTTTACCTTTATTTATTTATTTTTGTTTATTTATTTTTACCTTTATTTAATTAATTATTAATTAAATATGTTGATATGAAAGAATGTTCATTTTACATAGACTGAAATTCATATGCCGAAACTTACCAACATTGGTTGGTTAACACGAATTTCGAGGAGAAAACATTGACTTTGATAATAAAATCTGACCGTACCAATATTTGTTCACCTGATTTAAAGTATCAAAATTTCATTTCAGTTAATAAAGATGTTTTTTTTTTGTTTCATTTCCTGCGACAGCAAAAATTCTATTTAAAATAATTTTGTAGAACTTTTTCTGAAATAAAAATCGGAAAATGAAAGGAAAAGAAAAATTAAATAATGAAACAGTCATATTGGTAATAAGTCAAGAGGCACGGTGGAGTATTTGATAGCGGCTTGGAGCCAAGTTCGAATTCCCTTGGAAAAGATATGAATCCTCCTCTTCTCACCATCTATGGTTAAATAGCAGTACAGACCGGGTTCTATATTCATGGATGGCATCTGGTCTACTGCAAAAGGAAATGGCAACCTACTGCGAGAAAAAAATATGCCTCATCAGTCATGTATCGAAAGATACATGATCGCCTAAAAGTGTATCGCACATGGCACTTAACTGAATCGGAGGACCGAGCTCGAATTCCCGGTTGAATCCATTACATTCGCTTACGTGTTAATTCCCTTGCGAAAGGTATGAATGCACTTTTTCTTCCCAAGCTATGGGTAAATATCAGTACAGACCGGGTTCTATAGCCTTGGATGGCATCTGATCTACTGCAGAAAGAAATGGCAACCTACTGCGAGAAAAAAATTTGCCTCATCAGTCATGTATCGATAGGTACATGATCGCCTAAACGTGTATCATGCATGGCACATATCTGACTGACGTGTTTATTAAGAAGATCGAGATCAGCAATATGTATCAGGTAATCCGGAGTTCAAATTATCTGGATACCAACAAGGTCTTTGAACCCAGCCAAGTTGTCTGGCGGAAGGCAGGTAACAACTGTTTCCATTAAATAACCCTTGCGTGATTAGATGGATAAGTTTCAATGCTTTTTTAAATTGTAAAAGTTAAAGGAGGTTTAATTTCGCTACTCAAATGTACGTGATGTGATGCCAGTCATCAAGGATAAGTTATTCTTAGGCTTACACAGTAAACAAAATTCCGAGATATTTGATGCCCAAACTTAAAGCATATCAGAAATGTATATTTAAAACAATAAGTTTAAATACGTTAGTTTTTCGTTTGTATTTTTAAAACATCAGTTGAACGTCAAGAAAACGAAAACAAATTTGAAATGAATTAAACGTTTATGATGTGAAAAGTCGAAATAGCAATCAAATATTTTTTTATCTTCTTTAAATGTGCAATTATAATGACTTTAAAAACATTTCAGATCCATTATTGCATAGGGAGCTTAGCTTATCATTTCTGAATACGGAGATGCCAGTTCAGGACCTGTAAAACCAGACATAGTTCAGATACAATAGATACTTTGGAGTTGTGCATTCTTCAAAAAGATAATAAATGGAATTGTGGCCCAATTTTGACTCTAATGAGATTATTTCCTTTTTTACAAATTATTTAAGATCTTTTATTATGCTTCATTTTTACCTACTTGCAAAAATTAAAATGGAAATAAAAGTTATCAGCAAGGATTTTATTTAATTGTTGTGTATAAAACTTTTCTAATTTTTAATCATATTCAGAGATGAGAGATTAAAAGAAAGTCTTAAAAATGAGTTATCTGTCTACACTGATTTTGCAAGGTAAAATTATTTCCCTCTTTAGAAAAAGAGGTTCGGACTTGAAAAAGGAATATTTTTGAAAATATAAATTGATACATTATTTTCAGACATAATCCTTGGAATCTGTTGGAAGAAGGGATGGTGTCTACATGTGATAATTTTTTTAAAATAAATCAAAGGCACTAAATTTTTTATGTTTTTTTTTCTCTTTTTTTTTAAGTCTCTTTCTCTTTTTTTTTATTCCGTAATATCTTCCCTGTCATACCAAAGGGTATTTTTTGAGGGGTGGAAAACATCAAAATTCACAGTCTTTTAGGAATTGAAGAGTGGATACATCGAAGCTGATAAGTTCTATGAATTCTAGAAGCGGATACTGGATTATTAAAATGATACAGACGAGAATTCGGCTTAAAGAAAGCAATCAACCAATGTATTTTCAAGCCCGAAAAGTTCATGGTCATATGTTACCCTTGGTTGTTACTAAGCTGAAAATGTGTTGGAACAAGGAATATTAGAAAAAGTCAGCCAGGATGGTAGTAGTTAGGATTCATCCACTGTGCTGATATGCAAGTACAATGAAGATTTAAGAATTTGTGGCAATTATAAGATTGGCGTGAATCACCAAAACTGTTCTGATTCATTGCCACTGCCAAACACTGAAATAACGTACCATGAGTTTGCTGGTATTAAATAATTTGCTAAAATTAACTTCAAGTCAGCATATAATCAGATAACAATTGATAGCAAGTTTCAAGAAGTCACCACAATGAACATCTTATTGGATTAAACAGAAGGACGTTTGGAGTTAAAAATTTAAAACACAAAATCAAAAAAGCCATCGAAAATGTTTTAGAGGTGATTAAAAATATAATTATATATGAGGACAATATTGGCATTGGTGCTTGCAGTAAAGAAGCGCTAAACAGTAAAACGGGACAAGTTTGAGAAAATCAAATAGGTCTTAATCGTGATAAATGCAAGTTTAATTGGGAAAATCATACTTAGGATATCAAATATCCAAAGATGGTATGTTGCTGGATGATAAACTCGTAAGATATGAGAGATAGCTGCACCCAGAAATAAGAAAGAGTCACAATCTTTTTTGTGATTAACCAATTTCTATAACAGATATCTACCGCGATATAGTGACCTTGTGGAACGATTTAACAAAATAAGGAAGAAGAATACCGAATTTCAATGGACAAAAATACAGGAGGTTGCTTTCGAGAAATTAAAAAATAAAACACTCGTAAACAAAGCAGTTGTTAAAATTTTGGACTCGGCGAAAAAATTGACGTTAACAAACTGATGTCAGTGACTGTGCTATAGCCGCAGTGTTGTCACAGGGGGTATTACCTTGTAATGTACTTATCCGGAAAACTAACATTGACGGAGGCGAATTATTTAAATATTGACAAAGAGGAGGAAATAGCGATTGTGTGGAGCAAAGAAAGAGCTAGATTTTTTATTTATTTATTTATTTTTTTTTTTTTGCTGGGTAGGACATTTCTATTGAAATCTGATCATAAGCCTTTGGAATTTATATTCAACACCAGAAGAGAGTTCCCAAATGTCAAATCTGCAAGGATATTAATATGGACGATTAGGCTGATGTCGTTTGACTTTGACATTGTATATATTAAAGGAAATACTATTCCGTGTGTTGATGCATTATCTTGGTTAAAGTTTGGGAGTAAAAATATTGAAGTAATCGGAAATATTGCGGATAGTTTTTTGTACTAGATAGAAACGGGTGTATTATCCTTAAAAGGGCTTAGGCTGGGAAATAGACAGGGACCAGTGTTGAATAGAATTCTGGATAGAAATAAAGAGAAATACATGGAAGAATTGCTGTATGACCAAGAGACCTTTTAAAGAATCAAGAAACAACGATAGAAAAAGAAATTATGTGTAATGAAGATATCCTAGTACCTCCACAGTCTCCGAGAAAAGAATTAATTAAAGCCGTGCACAACGATATACATGGAAGTATATTGGTTACGCATATGTGTTTAACATTGTAAGCATGGTGGCCAGGCTATTCAAGAGGGTGGAAGAACATGGTAAAAAAAAAAAACCCAAAGTGTGCAGAAATAAAGAAATTTAGGCAAACTAAAATTCACTTGTGGCCAAAGGAAATGGAGCCCTGGACGCGAGTACATGTGGGTCATGCCACCATTAAAGCTATGTAGCATGAGTATTGTTCTCTTGACGGTCGTTCAAACAGAATGTTCGTAAGTGCCGCTTGGCCTGTATTTACATTGTATTTTCTTTCACCGGTTTTCTTACCAGTGATCACTTTATTCATTTCATCTTTTCGGTGTGCCTCTTTTCCCGACATGCTCCCCCTCCCATGACCACAAGGCCTATGAATTGTGTTCATAGGACGGGTAATCATGTGCCGGTCCTCGCATTTGTTGGGTTAATAATCTAGGTGGTTGTGATACCTTTGTACTACGCCGTAGACCCTGATTTGTTGGCAGTTATACGATTGTGGGTTGTCTTCCGTCCACTTCCATTTTGTCCAAGACCCTGTCGTCGCATTCCGGCTCGTCTATTTCCATACTTTTCAGTGCGGTGTATGGTGGTTCGTCATCGATGGAAGCGGTTGTGATGTCTGGTAGTCTGGCATATCTACGACGGGTAATATCACCACTTCTGCTCTCGTCCATTACTTTGAGGGTAATGTACTGATGATATGTATTTTTTTTTTATTCCCTAATCCTTAAGGAACGAATTGTATTTTTGGGAGTCAAATTGCGTTCTTCCATCCGACGATATCTCCTCCGGTGCACCGTACATAAAGAACCAACTTCGTAAGGACTCGCATATTGTTTTAGCTTTCCCCGATGTTAATGAGGGCTACTTCCAGTGAGAAAAAGAGCACCATGACGCAATCCACTCAGCCAGAAATATGTATTGCTTGGCATTTGCACCAGAAGCTTCAGTACGAACATTTCATGGTGTTTAGATGTCAATCTGAAGACAGTGCAGAGGATTCCGAAAGAGTTGGATGAATCTAATTGTGATTACAAAGGCACAGCAGCTCAAAAAATTAACTCTGATTGTTCTGATAAGAAAAGAACATCAGACTCGACACGGAGGCCTACTTCAAGAAGTAGTGCTGCCCTGAATCAAGATGGTGTCTGCTGGGAGGTCAAAAGAGCTGTTATTCCTTTGACGCCACGATTAATGAATACACTTTCTACTCACTCAGTAATGTTTATTTATAAGAATATAAAAGTATATGATCCAATTACAATGTGATATTTATCATTTACTATTTTATGAAAAAATATATTTAAAACAAAATATTTTTATTAAAAAATTTACAAAAATAGAATATATATATATATATATATATATATATATATATATATATATATGCAGCTCAAGGCCTTTTTTACATGGAGTTTTCCGAACCCATAGGCTCGGGTAAAAATTACTCATAGACCCCTTATACACGGGCTTGGGTTGCTCTCTATCTCTTTGGCGTAGGTTCTATTCTGCCCGAAGATAGAAAGGTCGACAAACTCTAAGAGTCCTGTGGGCATTTACGTTTGACTCACTACTGAATCAAAATGTGACACAAGGTCAGTTTGTTTTAACGTGGGGACTTGTGTGTCAACACTCGGGCCACTAGATAAAACTGGTCTGAGCTAGATATAGTTGGTTATCCCACCACTACAGAACAGATTTTACGGAATAAGTTCGAGGATTCTGTCCAGGCAGTGGGGAGAGGACAGTCACCAGCACGGAATAGATACTACGACAGCAGCATCTCCTCCAACGGGAAAACCCATCCTCTGATCGATTCGACTGCTTCGGCATTTATCCGAGACCCCCCCCACCACCACCACCACCACGAGGTGGGATGTGGTGCAAGGTCGGTTTTTAACATGGGACTCTCTGAGAGGGTATGTGTGGGCAAAAATTACTCGTAGACCTTGCATACTCGGGGCCGGGAAGTTGTCTGCTTCCCTAGACGATACTTTGCCGTTTGGCATAGTCTCGTCTGGGTTTCTCTCGCTCGGAGGCAGAGAGGTCGACAAGAGATATACTGCTGGCCATGTGGACTAAAAATGCATTGATATAATTTACAATGGAGAGAGAAATCAACAAAAAAGACTAGCATTGATGGATGTACTAATATCTTTATCAGAACCTGGGTTCAAGATATCCCTTTATCGCAAGCCAACATTCACCGAACTATACCTCAACTTCGACCCCCAACAAAGTAACTTACAATATCGAGTAAAAGTCATGTGGCGATCCAGAGACATATGAACAAGAAATGGTCAGTATAAACAGTAGCCTAAAGTGTAATAACTACCCTGGGTAGATGAAAAAAATCCCCCATAAACTGGGAAAGAAGTGTACAAAATAATAACAACACTCAGAAAACAATCTCGGTCTTCCCACCCTAGGTGAATGGTTTATTGGGAAAGGTATAAAGGATCTGTGGTCTGTATATCATTAGAGCAACCTTCCGGTGTGGTTCAACACTACGTAAACACCTCTTTCGAGTAAGACCACCTATAAAGGAGAACAAGATTAAGGACTGTGCGTAACATCATCCCGTGGAATTGTGGCAAGAAATATGAAGGACAAACAGGCCGTCGCCTGAAGATAAGACTACAGGAACACCGTCAGGACATAACACGAGGGAAAATAAGAAGATCAGGCATGGCTGATCATATATGAAGGGAAGAGGGAGATCCCTGCCTCTGTGTGATTAACTTGATATGACAGAGAACATTAGTGAAAATACAAAAAACTTAAGGAATCAGCGCCAGACTACAAAAATCTCGGCCAAGCATAGACATGAATGAAATATGGGAACCAGTAATACAGAGAGCTGGTGAAAAACAACAATAACAAAATTGTATATGCGCTCTGGTAATATATATATATATATATATATATATATATATATTTGGTTGGTGCAAAAATAATTTCGTTTTCTCACATAGTAACATATGTTAGAAAACGAAATTATTTTTGCACCAACCTAATATATATATGTGTGTGTATGTATTTATTGTACAATTACGTTTATAAGTCCGCAAAATTAATTCTCTGAAGTCTCTAAGGGCACCTGTGTGTGGATAAAAGTGTTGGTTAAGGGATCCAAAAGAGGAAAAATAAATAAATAAATAAATAAAAACAAACTTGGAGGCTTGCGAATTAATATCCAAACTCATGACACGTGGAATTAGAACAATATATCCCCATGGATTAAATAAGTGGTTTGGCTCGAAATTCTAGCGTATATCACCTGAAGAAGGCCCGAGCGTACAACGTCCGAAACCTCGTGAATATAGCAATAAAGATCCGGACAACAGCCCGAACAATATAATATATATATATGTATGTATGTGTATATATATATATATATATATATATATATATATTGAATACGGCCAACAAGAAAGATTCTTTCATTCTTTTCTATCTGATAAAAATAAGGAAACCAAAAATGTATCTGGTAAGTTGGTAAGTTATTAAAAAATAAATTGGTATGGTGGTGATTTGCAGTTTAAGATCATTCTTGATTGTTATATATATATATTTATATATATTTCTTTATTCTGTTTATCTGGCCTTTCCTTTTTTGTTAACAAGTTTTGTTCCGCTAGAGCAGTGGTTCCCAAACTTTTGGGGGGGCCGCATGCTTCAACAAATGTTGTGATAAAAAATTACATTTAAAAGTAAAACAACAAGGGGCGGTGATCTCACTTTTTCCTTCATATGTGGTCAGCTCCGCCTGATTTTTCTATTTCCCCTCGTGTTATGGTTTTACGATGTGTTTGCAGTCTTAAGGGAGCAGCCCGTTTTTCCTTTCTTACCAAAACTGCAGGGGATGGTGAACACATAGTCCTCAATCAAGTTCTCCTCTATTTCTTAACCGAAAGGACGTGTCTGCGAAGTTTTCAAAAACTTTTGAAGGTCGTCCAGATGTTATATAGATCTCAGATCTTTTGTATTTTTTTCCGATAATCCCTTCACATAAGTTGACCGAAGCTGTTTTCTGAATATAGTTATCCTCTTGTATCCTTCTATCCCAGTTTGTAGGAGCTGCTGTCATGTACCTAGATTAGTTGTTACGTTGTAGAGTACTGCTTCTACTGACCATTTCTTGGTCATATGTCTCTGAATCACCACTTATGACTTTTGCTCGATGTTGTAAGCAGGGGACAACTCCTTTCTTTACACTGTATGCCTGTTAGGAGTTGAAGTTGAGGTATAGGTCGGTGAATGTTGGCTTGCGGTATGGAGATGTCTTGAAGCTATGCTCTGTTCGAGATATTAGTGCAGTTTGCGAGTTTGATGTCGTTTTTCCTGTCCACTGGGAACTGTTTCGATGATCTTATTGAGTTCACTTGGTTCAGGAGAAATTGGACTTCTTCCTGGGTTGACCAGAGTATGAAGGGGTCATCTACGTAAAGTAAATGTAAGAATTTGGGTTTCTAAGAATAAGCTCCTTTTTTAGAAGCGGGTTTAAATAATTTAGAAATATTATTTTTGTTATAAATTTCTATATTTTAGGACTGATATTATTAGTTAACGAACTTACTTCATATTTCTTCAAAACAATTGTTCTCGCCTGTCATTACTACACTACTAACGTCAAGCGGAACCGAAAAAGTTCTACAGAATTATCTAAATAAATAAAAATAATGTAGATTCTGTGAAAACTGCCTGTACCGAATTATTTATTTTAAACAGATGAAAAACAGCAAATTTTAAAAATAAAATTATTTGTTGTAGTAAATAACAATTCGGAGTAAATAACAAACATTAGTTGTTTTTTTTTTTTTTTTACATGGTAACTCCGATGTATTAATGTCTAAAAGTTTGAAATTCAAATGGACTTTTCATAATGGTAAAAGGAAATTTAGAAAATTGATGTCTTGCTGAACATGTTGTTTATTTTGAAATATTATAGAATGTGATGTTGAAGAGAAAAATAATAAAATGTACTGCCTAGCGCAAGGATTGAACTTACAGCATTCAGTTAACGAGCTAGCGATGTCAGCTCTTACTGACTTAGTGCAAATGTCACCCCTGTTGACTGAAATAAGATCATCCATAGAAGCTGTATAAAAGACAAGACTTTTCCTCTCTCGTTAAAACTTTTTGAGTTGCCGGGGGAATCTTTGTCACTCGTCATAAGCCACCCCCTCTCTCTCCCCACTAAAAAAACAAAAACAAAAAAAAAACCCGAAAAAATCAAACCAAAAACAAACCTCAACTGGTGTTTTTATTTGCTGAGAAAAGAGAAGACGAAGAAATCAAAACAAGTAAAAGAGAGATCAGAAAAAAGACTTAATTTCAACTACGAAAGGTAACCGAACTTCTTTTCCTTTCTTTAAATTTTGAATATTACTGTTTAAAATTGAAACTTTAAATACACTTCATAGACATTTGATCATCTAGTTCCTCTTGTTATTAACAGCGTTGAATTTATTATTCGTCGCTGTTAAAAATTGTTTGCCATGAAGTCCTAAAATTAGAGAAATTATATAACCACAAAGTAGGGTTTTTGACAAAGAGGGTTTTTCCAAAGAAATCAATTTATTCAAATTTCCCCATGTATAATACGCATTTTTTTCTAAAAAAAATTAAGCAAAATTAGGAGTCCGTATTATGCGCAGCAACAAAAAGAATCTTTAAAATTTGCGTTTTCATAGGTTGATTTTAGTTACGAAATGACTATTCACCACAAACAGACGTCAATATGACAAAAACATTCGGCGATTGCGACCGCATAAGGATGTTAAATACAATCATATGTACCTAACAATACTTAGAAATGTAAAATAAAATAAGAATTATTATAAAACTAAATCAGAATATTATTCTAAAACCATTTTGTTAATAAGAGTAGGAAACGCTGGCCGTAATGAAATTGGGGAGGTACAGTTTATGGGGTTTGATTACCAAACAAGGGGTGCGTATTCTACGTTTGTAGAAGCATTTTCCCAACATTTTCAGCCAAAATTTTAGGGGTGCGTATTATGGATGAAGTCGTATTTATGTACCTCCACGAAATCGCTAAAAAAAATGAGCATAGCTTGATGAAAAAGACGCCAATCTTGCCGAAAACAAAATTTTAAAATGCTTATGTTATTAAGAGGAAAGACCAAAGTTTTTTTTTTTATTTTTAAAAATGTTTCCTTCTTTTTAGAACATACTAAATTTTGATTAAAAAACTTTGTTTCTGTTTGTATCAGCGGAACTAGTAAATAACAGACAATTTTTAGCACGTTTTTTTGGTATGACACACATTAATTTGAAAAATCGTGCAAAAATAGAAATAATTGTCGGATGTTAATGAAACTTTCAGGAACTATTCACAGATGATCGAAATTATTATAAATGTTTTTTTTTATTAAGGTCATGGTAGAAATATTTTTTTTAAATATTTATTACCCCCCCCCCAACTAATTTTATGAAAACGCTAGAAATTCGATCGCATCGGGTTTAGTGATTACAAAAATTAAAAGCACAGGGCTTTGAGGAATGCAAAGCATGTCTTTTTTTGTTTTTAATTGGAGCCAACGTACCTGAAAATCAGCTCTGAATTGTAACATACAAAACCCAATAAAACAAAGATATTATTTAATTTCAAATGCTTTTATTTCTTTTAGTTGTTTTTATGAATATGGACAATAAATCCTGTAAGCAAAAAAATTTTTTCGATGAAAAATGAATTTTTAATACAATTATTTATTTCTTTAATGATAATAGATTTTACATTTAAATATTATAAAATTAGTTAAAAGTTATTAGTTATAATAGATTTACATTAAAATATTATAAAAGTAGTTAAAAGCCCCATCGATTTTCCTAAGTGTCCTTATGAGATAGATCTTTTTTAGCGCGTTGTAAATTATATCATTTTGACTAATCAGAAGATCCACAGTAATTAAGAAATGTAATTTTGTGCTTATAACCGGGCTGTAATTATAAAGTACGGAAGACCAACCAGAATATAATTAAGTTGCGTTATTTGGGTTAAGCATTGTTCTCCGCTGTTAAGGCCTTTACTTTTGCGGAACACGTGTGGAGAAGTTAATTTGTTGATTACCAAACAAGGGGTGCGTATTCTACGTGTGTAGAAGCATTTTCCCCACATTTTCAGTCAAAATTTTAGGGGTGCGTATTATGGATGAAGTCGTATTATACGTGGGGAATTACGGTAGTTTGCAAAATTGAATGAAACATAGTTTGTAAATCTTGACAAAAAATGTTAGTGATAACACCCTTCAACCGTTCAGTAATCCTCTACTTCGAATGGCTCTTAAACCGTCTATAAAAATCCTTTACAAGTCATAAATGAAGCAAATATTTTAAATTTCTTCAGAAGCTATTAAAGTAACTGTGCTAGCACTATTCTTGTTAAACATCTGATGATATTTTCTGGTAGAAACAAAGATCCATTATTGCTATTGATTTGTGATATTAACATGTATGGAATATGAAAAACAACATTTGGAGAAAAATCGGTGGTTGATAGTTGTTTTCTGCACTGTCTACAGCCCATCTAACCAAGTGGCTCTTTTTCATTTGAAATTTTTCATAAATATGCAAATCAGTAGATGCCGTTTATGTTTCAAACTTTCAGTTCAAGCATTATGTTTAGGAATGTTATCTTTTATTAATTTTTGATAGATATCTGATGTTACTTTTCACCACAGCAGTAAACAATACGGAATGGAAATAAGGAATAGACTCCAGGTGAGATATTACTTTCAACCTTTTTACTTGAGGAAATCTATGTTCAGCTGCTGCTCTACAGATTAAGCTGCTGGGACTTTTGTGGTTGGCAAAAGACCCAGTTTAACCATTAAACTTTTACATTTTCCCCTTGGATGTTTGATGCCATATTTGCGATTATTTTTACCACTATTATTATTAGTATTAGCAGTGGTGGTGGTAATATTGATTTATTCTTTATTAGATAAAATATTGTCAACCAATATTAATTTTTGATTAGTACTGTTGAGAAAATGCTCCCAATCCCCAAAACGAATGGAGACTAGTCAGGTTGAGCAGAGAGGGGGGAGCAATAGCACTTATCTCAAGTTGCAAAATATATTGCCACTTCTCTGTGATGTATAAATATAGAAGGTAAATTTAGCAATAAAAAAAAGATTTTTCCCTTCTTTTTATGCAACTTCAGGGATCACATAGTAAACCTGTCATGTGACCACTGTAACTCTAAAGGGATAGTACAGAAAATAACAAGCTTTTGTTTAGTAAGCATTTGAACAACACAAGGTAAATACTCTTCTCCTTTGCTGTCTGACCAACAGTTAATTTCTCCACAATATTTCTGTCAGCTTTTTTCTCTCTTAGTATTTGTAGTAATATTATCTGGAATTTTTATAAGATGAAGCATCGACAGTCATTAGTCAATTTTGACTTATTTAATTTCTATTGTTTTTCATCAAGTAGTATTAGTATTAATATTGAATTTTTATTAAACATTGAAAATTCTAGTTTTCCTCTTTTTGTTTCATCTTAATTTGACTTGCTTTTCAAAACAAGTATTTTGAATGTTAGTCTCTGATTGGAATTAAACAAAATGGATTGGAAATTAATTGTTGACAATCCTTCATTTGATAAAAAAGCAAATTCTCTTCCACTTATATTCCTCAATATACTTTTGCAAAGAATATTGATTTGTGCTACAAAAATTGCATAAAACATTCAGTTGGCATTTGTTTTTGCTGTTGAATGAAAAGAAAACTCAACCATAAACCATGTGGTACTTAATGGAGCTTAAAAAACCAGGCTACATGTACACTGATATTTCTGAAGAAATGTTAGCTGCCTTCATTGGTATTTATGAAATGGCTTAATCTTCCATAAATAATTTAAAGAAAGAACTGAATTTATTTGAATTATTGTTAACATTATTTTTTTTAACTAATTGTTCACCTAAAACAAGGCTCAAGAGCTACTCAATGTAGAGGGTTACTGTTTGAAGTTGAGGCATGTAAGAAGAATAGGTAAAAATGGTTAACTCCCCTGTATAGCTGTACTTTATACATAAGGTCACAAACAATATATTTTCATAAAAAAAAGTATGAAAGATACATATTTATAGTAAAATTAATAAAAATTTATCCTCCGGGTCATATAGCAAAATTGAAAACATGGCACAGATTGTCAAAAAAGATTTTTAAAATTTAAAAAAAACAAACAATTTGGTATGATTAATTTCATTTATTGAAAAGAGAAACAAGTTTTTACTTCTTATTTGATTTTGTTAGGTTATTTGTTTCAAAAATGCAGATACGTAATTATAATTTAACCATGAAATAAAATCATTCTCTTTAATTTATAAATAATTCAAAAGTGAATACATTTAAATACATTTATTTCATGATTTGAATTTTTAATATTTAGATTTTGATATTAAACAAGCCATTTGACTCATAAAAAAACAACCGAACCAAATTGACTTTTTAATTCTATTTTCTCTGCTGATAACGTTGTAGCACCTGGACATTCATGTATAAGATAAAGTTACATAATTCTGTTCTCTGATTGGTCAACAGTGAAGCTGTCTCAGCTAATCATTGGTTAATCAAATTTTGTATGCATATTAATATCCTTTTGGACTATATACACATCACTAAAAAAAAAATATCTATTTTTCTCTGCATAATAACCATTTATTTTTAGCATCCAATTTATACCCATGAATTTGTAGCAATCATACAGCAAGGCATCAGACTCTTCCTGTCTGATCTTCTGTGAGTGCCACCAATGGGGTGGGGTGGGGGGAAATTGAGCAGGATAGTTAAATATGTAGAGAAATAAGTAGTCGTTCATCTGACAAACTTGTCTTTGCAATTGCAAAGCATTACCAGAATCACTTAGGAACAGTTGTGGAAAAGGAATACACTTTGTAAATAAAGAAAGTCACAGAAAAAATAGCAGTCATTACATTCATATTTAAATTACAAGATGAAAAATAAATGGTAAATTTGACATTTAGAATTTTATTAAACACAATGTTATGTAATTGAAATAATTATAAAAATAATCCAAAATCAAAAACTAAATTGATGAAGCAATTGAAATCAATTTTTGTTAGCAATTTGTTTGACTGAAGAATGATATTAGCCCTGCATTTATCAATAGTCTGATACCATATATAACTATTGATCTGTTCCATTTATTGATTTTGATGAATGTATCCAGCAGTTTGATTTTTTAATACTAGAATATTAATTGAATAATTTCCTTTGTTTATGGCATTTTCAGTTTTGATTTGCTCATCCGACCATCTCATCTCCTCTTCATGAAAATGTTTGCTGGTGTATACAATCAGAAAATAAAGTGACAGGTGACTCTGCATGTTGGTGTCTTGTAAGGTGGGTATGTTTTTTTGTTGTTTTTTTTTTTAGCATTTCACTCCATGCAAGGTGGAAGTCCTACTAGCAACGTAGGTGGTACAGTGAATGAGAGCAAGAGTAAAGTGATGTGTTTGAGGAAAGAAGAAAGAGAAAGACGGGAAACAAAGCATTAGAACATGTCTATTGACATATGCATATTTGAAGATTGTAGCTATTAGGGAAGCAACTAAGAGGAAGGGAGTTCCACAGATGGGAAGTGCAAGATAAGAAGCTATTCGAGTAGAAGAGACGGCTATATTTAATCATCTCAACCTAGTAGCATGCTTGAATTCATGCAGTTTGGGAACCAGAGAAAGTAGTTCATCAGAGCAGTTGCTGTGAAAATACTTGTAGAAAAGACAGAGGGAAGCAAAGGTACATCTGTGAGAAATTGACAGTAGATGAGATGCCAGATCAGGACCCATCATATCCTATTTCCATCTCTGGATTCTGTTGAGGTCTTGTTACTTTTAGCTTTAATCCAATCTAAACTCTTTGTATTTCACAAACATTTTTTTTTTAATTCAGGACACACTTGTAGAATAACTGAAATTCTGGGGCATACTTTAAATTTTAATAAGGAAATCATTAATCAATTAATCATGAAATTTGAAAATAGGAAAATAATACAGAGGTCTCCTGAAATAAGCATTAATTTCTTTTTTTTAGACATTACATTGCTTGGTGTCTTTAACTTTTAAAAAGAAAGATTTTTTTAAATATAAAAATGATCCATAAATTACTGTCCTGTTAATGTGGGGCACACCTTGTTTTCTTTCAGGGAACATTGATGTGAATGAAAGCACCAACTGGGAAACAAGGATCTGAAATAATAAATGATAAAGCTATAAGTTACAATCTACTCAAAGATTCCTTGAAAGAAGTTAATAGCAAAATGAATGTCTTAAAAGCTGACTTCCTCTCTTCATGATGTAGGCAATCATGGCTTTCCACAACTTCCTATCCTTCATAGCTCTTAATAATTCATTTTTTTGTTATTTCTCCTAAACCTTGTTCCATTTACTCAAGCTTACTAAATAGGTTATACATTATTTTCCTCTGTCCCTCTTGCCTTCTTGCGAGTATCAGATTTGCCAAGCCCTCTTTACTCATTATGTGCCAAGGAAATTTCAACTATCAACATATGTTAAGTATAAGTTTCCTTCTGGTTTCCATTTTCTTTAAAACTTAATTCTTACTTGTTGCTTACATATTCAGTCCTTGGTATCCTCAGTATCCTTCTGTAGAATCACGTTTCTGTTTTTTGAGGTCTCATCATTTTTCAGTGTTAAATTCTTTAATGTTTATTAAGTGATAATACTAGAATGTTGAATAATAAGTAATTTCATTAAATTAATTAGTCAAATATTATTGTGTTTTTATGCTCAGTCAGTAAAGATCCAGGGTCATTTTTCAGTAAATTTGCATATTAAGCCCCAGAAACCAATTGTAATGAAAATTTCCATTCTGGTGTAAATGTACACGATTATTTAAAAAATACCAATAAATGTTTGCAGACAAATACGGTTTAGGAGTTACCATCAATGGTGAGTACTATGCCAACTTGCTGAGGCAGTTATAGCTCATAAATATAGCATACTTTATATATATATATATATATATAGTAAGTAATCCATGTGAATCCTCGTAATATAAAATATTAAGACTGATCCACAGAAGAGATCTCAATATATTTATTATAAAGCAAACAGGAATTACTGTAGATAAAATTCAATACCCCATATGATATATAGCCATTTCACCCACAATGGGCTTGTCTTTTTAAATACATTTACTCCTAGTTGTTAATTTCCCCCCTCTTTCTTCGTATTTACAAAAACATTGATTCATTTCTTTATCTAACTTCTTGGTGTTGACAAGCTGGTTCTGGGTAAAATGGCTCTTTATCCTATGGGGTATTGAATTTTATCTACTTGTAATATATAATATATATATATTGTTCAAAAGTCTGAAGCCACTCCCAGCATTAGCATGGGAAGAACTTGATAAAATAGTGAAAAAAATGAAATAGCATCATCAGAAAAATGGATTCTCTTTTAACCAAATCTATATCAATAAGAGAGAACTTAATTTATATTAGTCACATGGATATTGGATTAATTCAAGAAACTCCTTAGTAATCCATTAGATAAAACTGTGATATTACTGACACATTTGGGATAGGATAGTGGATGGTTTCCTTCTTTGGGAGTGAGAATAGTATAATGGTGATAATTAATTGCCAATACCATTAGAATAAACAGTACACTGCATGATTTCACCCTCCCGCACTTGTGGAAAAGGACTCTGTCAGATATCTCATAATACAAAATATGTAAAAGTCTAGCTGTAGATGCCATGAAATGTTGCTTTGTTGATTTGACTCACAAGAGAATGCTTACCCAATCCCAACAAGCTTAACCTGTTTGAGTCTAGAGTCAACAGTTATCTTCCCCATATATCCTCATAAACTGAGTGGCTTTTGAGCCTTGCACAGGGTTAACATTATTCCAAAAAAAAAAAAAAAGGAAAAAAACATCATGAAACTGTTGTTACCTCGAATGTAATGTATGAATGAGTCTGCTGGCAACATAAAATGATGAGAATGATACAATGAAAGGCAATGTAATTCAATGCCAGTGCTACTCAACCTATCAGCCAGTGCATTGTATAATACACACTGCATTCTACAGAGTTTTAGAGTTGTCAACCCACTTTTTCCATTAAATGAAATATTTTAAAAATTAGTATTGTAGGAAATTTATCAATACATCCATGTCTACAAGGATTTTTCATTTGGTTGAATCGAGCAAAGTGCAGCTTTGACAATGTCACTGTTGTGTCCTTTAACAATTAAGATGTCCGAAAACCGGTTTGCTCAATGGGTCTGCATTTCTTCTTAATTTCTTGCTTAATCCATGTATAAAAGAATTTTTCCAGTTGCTTAAGTATGGACAATGTGGCGTTTGATGATACGTCGACTTGTGTTAGTGGATTTGTTGGGATTTTCATGAGGCCCAAAACTGGGGGATCAAAATTTTTTATTCATATTGATTTTATTATTAATTCTTATGTAGTTAGATGCATAAGATAAGAAAAAAACAATTGCAATCATATTCGTGCAAGATATATGCCTTAAATAAGACATGGAAGATAGCGGTTTTAAACCCTCATAGTAATAGAAGCCTCAAAAATGCCAATTTCCAAAACTTTTTATTCATATTCATTTTATTATTGATTCTAATGTAGTTAGATGAGTAAGAAAAGAAAAAAAAACAATAGCAATCCTTATATATGCCTTAAATCAGACATCGAAGATAGTGGTTTTAGCCCCTAGTAGTAAGAGAAGCCTCAAAAATACCATTTTCCAAAACTTTTTATTTTGGGATTTTATTATTGATTCTTATGTGGTTTGATGGGTAAGAAAAGAAAAAAAACAATGGCAATCATTTTTTGCAAGATATAAGCCTTAAATCAGACATCGAAGATCGAGGTTTTAGCCCCTACTAGTAATAGAAACCTCAAAAATGGTATTTTCCAAAATTTTTATTCATATTGATTTTATTATTGATTCTAATGTAGTTTGATACATGAGAAAATAAAAAAAACAATTGCAATCTTTTAGTGCAAGTATTAAATTGTGCAGAATTTGTCGACTCATGCCTGTCTTGAAGGATTTAAAATTTGGCTTAATAGAGCAAAGTAAAGCATCGACCATGTCGCTGCTGTGCCCTTTCAAAGTTTACAGTGTCCGAAAGATTGCATTTGAACTTTGCCCCTCTATGGAGCCCTCATAAAATAGATATGAGATTGAGCGGAATTTCTTGCTTAATCCATGTATGAAAGAATTATTTAAGTAGATTGAGTAGGGAGAGAAGGCCTTAGATGATACGGTAACTTGGGTTAGTAGAATTGTGGGATTTTTCATGCAGACCGTAACTGGGTGATCACACATTTTCACTACTTAACTTTTATCCAGTAAGTGAAATAACTTCAATTTTTGATATTAAATTGGGCTGAATGTCTCGACACAGGCCTGTCTAGAATGATTTTAAAATAGGTTTAATAGACACGATACAGCAACGACCATGTAGATGCTGTGGCCTTTGATAACTGACAGTGTTCGGAAACCGGTTTGCTCGATAAGATTGCAATACAAATTTTTCCCATCTAAGGAACCCTCATAAAATAGATATCACATTGTGTGGAATTTCCTGCTTAATGCAGGAGTCAAAGAATTATTTCAGTCACTTCTGTAGGGAGGGAGTGATGTTCGAGGATACGGGACCTTGTGTTATTGAATTTGTTGGAATTTTCATGCGGACCAAAAACTGGGGGATCTCTCACCATATCCCTGCTTTATAACTTTTTTCCAGCAGATGAAATCTCTTCAAAATTGGTATTAAATTGTGCGAAATCTCTCACTCTGTCGATGTCTACAAGCATTTTTCATTTGCTTTTATAGTGCAAAGTGTAGCTTCGAGTGTGTCGCTGCTGTCACCGTGGGCAATTTACAGTGTCCGAAAAGCGGTTTGCTCAAGGAGATCCCATTTCAAGTTTTTCCTCTCGAGGGGATCCTCATGAAATAGATATCAGATTGTGAGGAATTTCCTGCTTAATCAATGAGTCAAAGAATTATTTCAGTCCCTTGTGTAGGGAGGGAGTGACGTTCAACGATACGGGACCTCATGTAGTGAATTTGTCGGAATTTTGAAGTGGACCAAAACTGGGGGATCCCTCACCATTTCCCTGCTTTATAACTTTTTTCCAGCAAATGAAATCTCTTCAAAATTGGTATTAAATTGTGCAAAATCTCTCACTCTGTCCATGTCTACAAGAATTTGTCAGCAGCTTTTACAGTACAAAGTCTAGCTTTGATCGTGTCAACGCTGGCAATTTACGGTGTCCGAAAAGCGGTTTGCTCGAAGAGATCGCATTTCAACTTTTTCCACTCTAGGGCACCCTCATGAAATTGATATCAGATTGTGAGGAATTTCCTGCTTAATCCATGAGTCAAAGAAATATTTTCGTCGATTGCGTAGGGATGGAGTGACGTTCGACGATATGGTTCCTCGTGTTAGTGAATTTGTTGAAATTTTGATGCGGACCAAAACTAGGGGATCCCTCACAATTTCCCTGCTTTATAACTTTTTTCCAGCAGATGAAATCTCTTCAAACTTGGTATTAAATTGTGCGAAGTCTCTGACTCAGTCCATGCCAACAAGCATTTCTAAGTAGCTTTTACAGGGCAAAGTCTAGCTTCGAACTTGCCGCAGCTGTCACCGCTGGCAATTTACGGTGTCCGAAAAGCGGTTTTCTTGAAGAGATCAGATTTCAACTTTCTCCACTCTTGGGCACCCTCATGAAATTGATATCAAATTATGAGGAATTTCTTGCTTAATCCATGAGTCAAATAATTATTTAAGTTGATTGAGTGGGGAGAGAGTGAACTTCAACGATTCGGGACCTACCGTTAGTGAATTTGTTGGAAGCGGACCAAAACTGGGGGGCCACGCCCAATACATTGCATTATAAATTTTTTCCAGTAGCCGGAATCTCTTCCAAATTGGTATCAAATTCTGCGGAATCTCTCACTCTGTGCATGGCTACAAGCATTTTTCATTCACTTTCATGCGGCAAACTGCAGCTTCGACCATGTCACTGCTGTCACAGTACGGTGTCCAAAAAGTGGTTAGCTCGAAGAGATCGCATTTCTATTTTTTCCTCTCCAGGGGATCCTCATCAGATAGATGTCAGATTGTGGGGAATTTCCTGCTGACTACATCAGTCAAATGTTTATTTCAGTCCCTTGTGTGGGGAGGGAGTGACCTTCGACGATTCGGGACCTAGCGTTAGTGAATTTGTTGGAATTTTCATGCGCACCAAAACTGGGGGGGGGCCTCCCCCAATTCATTGCTTTATAATTTTTTTCCAGTAGCTGGAATCTCTTCCAAATAGGTATCAAATTGTGTGAAATCTCTCACTCTGTGCATGGCTACAAGCATTTTTCGTTCGCTTTCATTCGGCAAACTGCAGCTTCGACCATGTCACTGCTGTCACTGTTGGCACTTTACGGTGTCCGAAAAGCGGTTTGCTCGCAGAGATCCCATTTCTACTTTTTCCTCTCTTGGGGATCCTCATGAGATGTCAGATTGTGGGGAATTTCCTGCTGACTCCATCAGTCAAAGGTTTATTTCAGTCGCTTGAGTGGGGAGGGAGTGACCTTCGACGATTCGGGACCTAGCGTTAGTGAATTTGTTGGTATTTGCATACGCATCAAAACTGGGCAGGGGTTCCCCCAATTCATTGCTTTATAAATTTTTTTCCAGTAGCTGGAATATCTTCCAAATTGGTATCAAATTGTTTGGAATCTCTCACTCTGTCCACAGCTACAAGCATTATTTGTTCGCTTTCATGCGGCAAACTGCAGCTTCGACCATGTCACTGCTGTCACCGTACGGTGTCCGAAAAGCGGTTTGCTCAAAGAGATCACATTTCAGTTTTTTCCTCTCCAGGGGATCCTCAGGAGATAGATGTCAGATTGTGGGGAATTTCCTGCTGACTCCATCATTCAAAGGTTTATTTCAGTCGCTCGTGTGGGGAGAGAGTGAGATTCGACGATTCGGGACCTAGCGTTAGTGAATTTCTTGGAATTTTCATGCGCACCAAAACTGGGGGGGGGTCCCTCCCCCAATTCATTGCTTTATAAATTTTTCCCAGTAGCTGGATCCTCTTCCAAATTGTTATCAAATTTGTGGAATATCTCACTCTGTGCATGGCTATAAGTATTTTTCGTTCGCTTTCATGCGGCAAACTGCAGGTTCGACCATGTCACTGCTGTCACCGTTGGCACTTTACGGTTTCTGAAAAGCGGTTTGCTCGAAGTGATCGTATTTCTACTTTTTCCTCTCTAGGGGATCCTCATGAAATAGACGTCAGATTGTGTGAAATTTCCTGCTGACTCCATCAGTCAAAGGTTTATTTCAGTCGCTTGTGTGGGGAGGGAGTGAACTTCGACGATTCGGGACCTAGCGTTAGTGAATTTGTTGGAATTTTCATGCTCACCAAAACTGTGGGGCCTCCCCCAATTCATTGCTTTATAAATTTTTCCAGTAGTTGGAATCTCCTCCGAATTGGTATCAAATTGTGTGGAATCACTCACTCTGTGCATGGCTACAAGCATTTTTCGTTCGCTTTCATGCGGCATACTGCAGCTTCGAACATGTCACTGCTGTAACCGTTGGCACTTTACGGTGTCCGAAAAGCGGTTTGCTCGAAGAGATCGAATTTCTACTTTTTCCTATCTTGGGGATCCTCATGAGATAGATATCAGATTGTGGGGAATTTCCTGCTGACTCCATCAGTCAAATGTTTATTTCAGTCGCTTGTGTGTGGAGGGAGTGACCTTCGACGATACGGGACATAGCGTTAGTGAATTTGTTGGTATTTTCATGCGCACCAAAAATGGGGGGGCATCCCCCAATTCATTGCTTTATAAATTTTTTCCAGTAGCTTGAAGCTCTTCAAAATTAGTATCAAATTGTGTGGTATCTCTCACTCTCTGCATGGTTACAAGCATTTTTCGATCGCTTTCATGCGGCAAACTGCACCTTCGACCATGTTACTGCTGTCACCGTTGGCACTTTACGGTGTCTGAAAAGCGTTTTGCTCGAAGAGATCGCATTTCTATTTTTACCTCTCTAGGGGATCCTCATGAGATAGATGTCAGATTGTGGGGAATTTCCTGGTGATTCCATCAGTCAAAGGTTTATTTCAGTCGATTGTGTGGGGAGGGAGTGACCTTCGAGGATTCGGGACCTAGCGTTAGTAAATTTGTTAGAATATTCATGCACACCAACATTGACGGGGAATCCCTCAAATCATTGCTTTATAAATTTTTTTCAGTAGCTGGATTCTCTTCCAAATTGGTATCAAATTGTGTGGAATCTCTCACTCTGTGCATGCCTGCAAGCATTTTTTGTTCGCTTTCATGCGGCAAACTGCAGCTTCGACCATGTCACTGATGTCACCGTTGGCACTTTACGGTGTCCGAAAAGCGGTTTGCTCGAAGAGATCGCATTTCTACTTTTTCCTCGTTAGGGGATCCTCATGAGATAGATGTCAGATTGTGGGGAATTTCCTGCTGACTACATCAGTCAAAGGTTTATTTCAGTCGCTGCTGTGGGGAGGGAGTGACCTTCGACGATTCGGGACCGAGCGTTAGTGAATTTGGTGGTATTTTCATCCGCACCAAAACTGGGGGTGCCTCCCCCAATTCATTGCTATATAAATTTTTACCAGTAGCTGGAAACTCTTCCAAATTGGTATCAGATTGTGTGGAATCTCTCACTCTGTGCATGGCTACAAGCATTTTTTGTTCGCTTTCATGCGGAAACTGCACCTTCGACTATGTCACTGCTGTCACCGTTGGGACTTTACAATGTCCGAAAAGCGGTTTGCTAGAAGAGATGGCATCTCTATTTTTTCCTCTCTAGGGGATCCTCATGAGATAGATGTAAGATTGTGGGGAATTTCCTGCAGACTCCATCATACAAAGGTTTACTTCAGTCGCTTGTGGGGGGAGGGAGTGACCTTCGAAGATTCGGGACCTAGCGTTAGTGACTTTGTTGGAATTTTCATGCGCACCAAAACTGGGGGGTCCTCTCCCAATTCATTGCTTTATAAATTTTTTCCAGTAGCTGGAATCTCTTCCAAATTGGTATCAAATTGTGTGGAATCTCTCAATCTTTGCATGGCTACGAGCATTTTTCATTCGCTTTCATGCGGCAAACTGCAGCTTCGACCATGTCACTGCTGTCACCGTTGGCACTTTACAGTTTCTGAAAAGCGGTTAGCCCGAAGAGATCGCATATCTACTTTTTCCTCTCTAGGGGATCCTCATGATATAGATGTCAGATTGTGTGGAATTTCCTGCTGACTCCATCAGTCAAATGTTTATTTCAGTGGCTTCTGTGGGGAGGGACTGATCTTCGACGATTCGAGACCTAGCGTTAGTGACTTTCTTGAAATTTTCATGCGCACCAAACCTAAGGGGGCGTTCCCCAATTCATTGCTTTATAAATTTTTTCCAGTAGCTGGATTCTCTTCCTAATTGTTATCAAATTGTGTGGAATCTCTCACTCTGTGCATGGCTACAAGCATTTTTCGTTCGCTTTCATGCGGCAAACTGCAGTTTCGAACATGTCACTTCTGTCACCGTTGTCACTTTACGGTGTCCGAAAAGATAATGGTATGAATTTGAAGGCAAAATATTTTTTTGCAGATCTTAGATTAGGTCTTTCCTTGTCCATAATGCGAAATTAAGGAAGTAAAATATAAATATAAATAGGAAACAGAAAAGAAATGTACAGAGATCACCCATTTTCTGCCCACAATCTTTTTCATGGAAATCCCAGCCATATGAGTCAAGTACATAAATGCTACGATCACGATATGAAATTGAAGGCAAAATATTTTTTTGCAGATTTTAGATTAGGTCTTTCCCTGTCCATAATGCTAAATTGAAGAAGTAAAATAGAAATAATAATAAGAAACAGAAGAGAAATATACAGTGATCACCAATTTTCTGCCCACAATCTTTTCCATGGAAATTCCAGTCATATGAGTCGAGTTCATGCATGCTACGATCACTGTATGAATTTGAAGGCAAAATATTTTTTTGCAGATCTTAGGACTTTCCCTGTCCATAATGCTAAATTGAGGAAGTAAAAAAGAAATATAAAAAGGAAACAGAAGAGAAATGTACAGTGATCACCCATTTTCGGCCCACAAATTTTTTCATGGAAATCCCAGTCATATGAGTCGAGTCCATGCAAGCTACGATCACGGTATGAATTTGAAGGCAAAATATTTTTGTGCAGATCTTAGTTTAGCTCTTTCCCTGTCCATAATGGTAAATTGAGGAGGTAAAATACAAATAGAAATAGGAAACAGAAGAGAAATGTACAGTGATCACCCATTTTCTGATCACAATCTTTTTCATGGAAATCCCAGTCATATGAGTCGAGTCCATGCATGCTACGATCATGGTATGAATTTGAAGGCAAAATATTTTTGTGCAGATCTTAGATTAGGTCTTTCCCTGACCATAATGCTAAATTGAGGAGGTAAAATACAAATATAAATAGGAAACAGAAGAGAAATGTAGAGTGATCACCCATTTTCTGCCCACAATCTTTTTCATGGAAATCCCAGTCATATGAGTCGAGTCCATGCATGCTACCATCACGGTATGAATTTGAAGGCAAAATATTTGTGTGCAGATCTTAGATTAGGTTTTTCCCTGTCCATAATGCTAAATTGAGGAGGTAAAATACAAATATAAATAGGAAACAGAAGAGAAATGTACAGTGATCACCCATTTTCGGCCCACAAAATTTTTCATGGAAATCCCAGTCATATGAGTCGAGTCCATGCAAGCTACGATCACGGTATGAATTTGAAGGCAAAATATTTTTGTGCAGATCTTAGTTTAGCTCTTTCCCTGTCCATAATGGTAAATTGAGGAGGTAAAATACAAATAGAAATAGGAAACAGAAGAGAAATGTACAGTGATCACCCATTTTCTGATCACAATCTTTTTCATGGAAATCCCAGTCATATGAGTCGAGTCCATGCATGCTACGATCACGGTATGAATTTGAAGGCAAAATATTTTTGTGCAGATTTTAGATTAGGTCTTTCCCTGTCTATAATGCTAAATGAAGGAAGTAAAATATAAATATAAATAGGAAACAGAAGAGAAATGTAGAGTGATCACCCATTTTCTGCCCACAATCTTTTTCATGGAAATCACAGTCATATGAGTCGAGTCCATGCATGCTACGATCACGGTATGAATTTGAAGGCAAAATATTTTTTTGCAGTACTTAGATTAGGTCATTCCCTGTCCATAATGCTAAATTGAGGAGGTAAAATATAAATATAAATAGGAAACAGAAGAGATATGTACAGTGATCACCCATTTTCGGCCCACAACCGTTTTCATGGAAATCCCAGTCATATGAGTCGAGTCCATGCATGCTACGATTACGGTATGAATTTGATGGAAAAATATTTTTGTGCAGATCTTAGATTAGGTCTTTCCCTGTCCATAATGCTAAATTGAGGAGGTAAAATATAATATAAATAGGACACAGAAGAGAAATGTACAGTGATCACCCATTTTCGGTCCACAATCTTTTTCATGGAAAACCCAGTCATATGAGTCGTGTCCATGCATGCTACGATCACGGTATGAATTTGAAGGCAAAATATTTTTGTGCAGATCTTAGATTATGTCTTTCCCTGTTCATAATGCTAAATTAAGGAAGTAAAATAGAAATAGTAATAGGAAACAGAAGAGAAATGTACAGTGATCACCCATTTTGTGCCCACAATCTTTTTAATGGAAATCCCAGTCATATGAGTCGAGTCCATGCATGCTACGATCACGGTATGAATTTGAAGGCAAAATATTTTTGTGCAGATCTTAGATTAGGTCTTTCTCTGTCCATAATGCTAAACGAAGGAAGTAAAATATAAATATAATTAGGAAACAGAGGAGAAATGTAGAGTGATCACCCATTTTGTGCCTACAATATTTTTCATGGAAATCCCAGTCATATGAGTCGAGTCCATGCATGCTACGATCACGGTATGAATTTGAAGGCAAAATATTTTTCTGCAGATTTTAGATTAGGTCTTTCCCTGTCCATAATGCTAAATTGAGGAGGTAAAACAGAAATATAAATAGGAAAAAAAAGAGAAATGTACAGTGATCACCCATTTTCTGCCCACAATCTTTTTCATGGAAATCCCAGTCATATGAGTCGAGTCCATGCATGCTACGATCACGGTATGAATTTGAAGGCAAAATATTTTTTTTCAGCACTTAGATTAGGTATTTCCCTGTCCATAATGCTAAATTGAGGAAGTAAAACAGAAATATAAATAGTAAACAGAAGAGAAATGTACAGTGATCACCCATTTTCAGCCGACAATCTTTTTCATGGAAATCCCAGACATATGAGTCGAGTCCATGCCTGCTACGATCTCGGTATAAATTTGAAGGCAAAATATTTTTTTGCAGAATTTAGTTTAGGTCTTTCCCTGTCCATAATGCTAAATGAAGGAAGTAAAATATAAATATAAATAGGAAACAGAAGAGAAATGTACAGTGATCACCAATTTTCTGCCCACAATCTTTTTCATGGAAATCCCAGACATATGAGTCGAGTCCATGCATGCTACGATCACGGTATGAATTTGAAGGCAAAATATATTTTTGCAGATCTTAGATTAGGTCTTTCCCTGTCCATAATGCTAAATTGAGGAAGTATAATAGAAATATAAATATGAAACAGAAGAGAAATGTACAGTGATCACCCATTTTCGGCCCACAATCTTTTTTACGGAAATCCCAGTCAGATGAGTCAAGTCCATGCATGCTATGATCACGGTATGAATTTGAAGGCAAAATATTTTTTTGCAGATCTTAGATTAGGTCTTTCCCTGTCCATAATGCTAAATTGAGGAAGTAAAATAGAAATAGAAATAAGAAACAGAAGAGAAATGTACAGTGATCACCCATTTTCTGCCCACAATCTTTTTCATGGAAATCCCAGACATATGAGTCGAGTCCATGCATGCTACGATCACGGTATGAATTTGAAGGCAAAATATTTTTTTTCAGCACTTAGATTAGGTATTTCCCTGTCCATAATGCTAAATTGAGGAAGTAAAACAGAAATATAAATAGTAAACAGAAGAGAAATGTACAGTGATCACCCATTTTCAGCCGACAATCTTTTTCATGGAAATCCCAGACATATGAGTCGAGTCCATGCCTGCTACGATCTCGGTATAAATTTGAAGGCAAAATATTTTTTTGCAGAAATTAGTTTAGGTCTTTCCCTGTCCATAATGCTAAATGAAGGAAGTAAAATATAAATATGAATAGGAAACAGAAGAGAAATGTACAGTGATCACCAATATTCTGCCCACAATCTTTTTCATGGAAATCCCAGACATATGAGTCGAGTCCATGCATGCTACGATCACGGTATGAATTTGAAGGCAAAATATTTTTTTGCAGCACTTAGATTAGGTCTTTAGCTATCCATAATGCTAAATTGAGGTAGTAAAATATAAATATAAATAGGAAACAGAAGAGAAATGTACAGTGATCACCCATTTTCTGCCCACAATCTTTTTCATGGAAATCCCAGTCATATGAGTCGAGTCCATGCATGCTACGATCACGGTATGTATTTGAAAGCAAAATATTTTTTTGCAGAGCTTAGATTAGGCCTTTCCCTGTCCATAATGCTAAATGAAGGAAGTAATATAGAAATATAAATAGGAAACAGAAGAGAAATGTGCAGTGATCACCCATTTTCTGCCCACAATCTTTTTCATGGAAATCCCAGACATATTAGTCGAGTCCATGCATGCTACGATCACGGTATGAATTTGAAGGCAAAATATTTTTTTGCAGATCTTAGATTAGGTCTTTCCCTGTCCATAATGCTAAATTGAGGAAGTAAAATAGAAATATAAATAGGAAACAGAAGAGAAATGTACAGTGATCACCCATTTTCTGCCCACAATATTTTGATGGAAATCCCAGTCATATGAGTCGAGTCCATACATGCTACGATCACGGTATGAATTTGAAAGCAAAATATTTATTTGCAGATCTTACATTAGGTCTTTCCCTATCCATAATGCTAAATGAAGGAAGTAATATAGAAATATAAATAGGAAACAGAAGAGAAATGTACAGTGATCACCCATTTTCGGCCCACAATCTTTTTCATGGAAATCCCAGTCATATAAGTCGAGTCCATGCATGCTACGATCACGGTATGAATTTGAAGGCAAAATATTTTTGTGCAGATTTGAGAATAGGTCTTTCCCTGTCCATAATGCTAAATTGAGGAGGTAAATAGAAATATAAATAGGAAACAGAAGAGAAATGTACAGTGATCACCCATTTTCTGCCCACAATCTTTTTCATGGAAATCCCAGTCATATGAGTCGAGTCCATGCATGCTACGATCACGGTATGAATTTGAAGGCAAAATATTTTTGTGCAGATCTTAGATTAGGTCTTCCTTATCCATAATGCTAAATTGAGGAGGTAAAATAGAAATATAAATAGGAAACAGAAGAGAAATATACAGTGATCACCCATTTTCGGCCCACAATCTTTTTCATAGAAATCCCAGTCATATGAGTCGAGTCCATGCATGCCACGATCACGGTATGAATTTGAAGGCAAAATATTTTTGTGCAGATCTTAAATTATGTCTTTCCCTGTCAATAATGCTAAATCGAGGAGGTAAAATAGGAATATAAATAGGAAACAGAAGAGAAATGTACAGTGATCACGCATTTTCGGCTCACAATCTTTTTCATAGAAATCCCAGTCATATGAGTCGAGTCCATGCATGCTACGATCACGGTATGAATTTGAAGGCAAAATATTTTTGTGCAGATCTTAGATTTGGTCTTTCCCTGTCCATAATGCTAAATTGAGGAGGTAAAATATAAATATAAATAGGAAACAGAAGAGAAATGTACAGTGATCACCCATTTTCGGCCCACACTCTTTTTCATGTAAATCCCAGTCATATAAGTCGAGTCCATGCATGCTACGATCACGGTATGAATTTGAAGGCAAAATATTTTTGTGCAGATTTTAGATTAGGTCTTTCCCTGTCCATAATGCTGAATTGAGGAGGTAAATAGAAATATAAATAGGAAACAGAAGAGAAATGTACAGTGATCACCCATTTTCGGCCCACAATATTTTTCATGGAAATCCCAGTCATATGAGTCGAGTCCATGCATGCTACGATCACAGTATGAATTTGAAGGCAAAATATTTTTTTGCAGCACTTAGATTAGGTCTTTAGCTATCCATAATGCTAAATTGAGGTAGTAAAATATAAATATAAATAGGAAAGAGAAGAGAAATGTACAGTGATCACCCATTTTCTGCCCACAATCTTTTTCATGGAAATCCCAGACATATGAGTCGAGTCCATGCATGCTACGATCACGGTATGAATTTGAAGGCAAAATATTTTTGTGCAGATCTTAGATTAGGTCTTCCTTATCCATAATGCTAAATTGAGGAGGTAAAATAGAAATATAAATAGGAAACAGAAGAGAAATATACAGTGATCACCCATTTTCGGCCCACAATCTTTTTCATAGAAATCCCAGTCATATGAGTCGAGTCCATGCATGCCACGATCACGGTATGAATTTGAAGGCAAAATATTTTTGTGCAGATCTTAAATTATGTCTTTCCCTGTCACTAATGCTAAATCGAGGAGGTAAAATAGGAATATAAATAGGAAACAGAAGAGAAATGTACAGTGATCACGCATTTTCGGCTCACAATCTTTTTCATAGAAATCGCAGTCATATGAGTCGAGTCCATGCATGCTACGATCACGGTATGAATTTGAAGGCAAAATATTTTTTTGCAGATCTTAGATTAGGTATTTCCCTGTCCATAATGCTAAATTGAGGAAGTATAATAGAAATATAAATATGAAACAGAAGAGAAATGTACAGTGATCACCCATTTTCGGCCCACAATCTTTTTCATGGAAATCCCAGTCATAAGAGTCGAATCCATGCATGCTACGATCACGGTATGAATTTGAAGGCAAAATATATTTTTGCATATCTTAGATTAGGTCTTTCCCTGTCCATAATGCTAAATTGAGGAAGTATAATAGAAATATAAATATGAAACAGAAGAGAAATGTACAGTGATCACCCATTTTCGGCCCACAATCTTTTTCATGGAAATCCCAGACATATGATTCGAGTCCATGCATGCTACGATCACGGTATGAATTTGAAGGCAAAATATTTTTTTTCAGCACTTAGATTAGGTATTTCCCTGTCCATAATGCTAAATTGAGGAAGTAAAACAGAAATATAAATAGTAAACAGAAGAGAAATGTACAGTGAACACCCATTTTCAGCCGACAATCTTTTTCATGGAAATCCCAGACATATGAGTCGAGTCCATGCCTGCTACGATCTCGGTATGAATTTGAAGGCAAAATATTTTTTTGCAGAATTTAGTTTAGGTCTTTCCCTGTCCATAATGCTAAATGAAGGAAGTAAAATAGAAATAGAAATAGGAAACAGAAGAGAAATGTACAGTGATCACCAATTTTCTGCCCACAATCTTTTTCATGGAAATCCCAGACATATGAGTCGAGTCCATGCCTGCTACGATCACGGTATGAATTTGAAGGCAAAATATTTTTGTGCAGATCTTAGATTAGATCTTTCCCTGTCCATAATGCTAAATTGAGGAGGTAAAATAGAAATATAAATAGGAAACAGAAGAGCAATGTACAGTGATCACCCATTTTCGGCCCACAATCTTTTTCACGGAAATCCCAGTCAGATGAGTCAAGTCCATGGATGCTATGATCACGGTATGAATTTGAAGGCAAAATATTTTTGTGCAGATCTTAGATTAGGTCTTTCCCTGTCCATAATGCTAAATTGAGGTGGTAAAATATAAATAGGAAACAGAAGAGAAATGTACAGTGATCACCCATTTTCTGCCCACAATCTTTTTCATGGAAATCCCAGTCATATGAGTCGAGCCCATGCATGCTACGATCACGGTATGAATTTGAAGGCAAAATATTTTTTTGCAGATCTTAGATTAGGTCTTTCCCTGTCCATAATGCTAAATTGAGGAAGTAAAATAGAAATATAAATAAGAAACAGAAAAAAAATATACAGTGATCACCCATTTTCTGCCCACAATCTTTTTTATGGAAATCCCAGTCATATGAGTCGAGTCCATGCATGCTACGATCACAGTATGAATTTGAAGGCAAAATATTTTTTTGCAGATCTTAGATTAGGTATTTCCCTGTCTATAATGCTAAATTGAGGAGGTAAAATAGAAATATAAATATGAAACAGAAGAGAAATATACAGTGATCACCCATTTTCGGCCCACAATCTTTTTCATAGAAATCCCAGTCATATGAGTCGAGTCCATGCATGCTACGATCACGGTATGAATTTGAAGGCAAAATATTTTTGTGAAGATTTCAGATTAGGTCTTTCCCTGTCCATAATGCTAAATTGAGGAGGTAAAATATAAATATAAATAGGAAACAGAAGAGAAATGTACAGTGATCATCCATTTCGTGCCCACAATCTTTTTCATGGAAATCCCAGTCTTATGAGTCGAGTCCATGCATGCTACGTTCACAGTATGAATTTGGAGGCAAAATATTTTTGTGCAGAGCTTAGATTAGGTCTTTCCCTGTCCATAATGCTAAATTGAGGAGGTAAAATAGAAATATGAATACGAAAGAGATCAGAAATGTACAGTGATCACCCATTTTCGGCCCACAATCTTTTTCATGGAAATCCCAGTCATATGAGTCGAGTCTATGCATCCTACGATCACGATATAAATTTGAAGGCAAAATATTTTTGTGCAGATTTTAGATTAGGTCTTTCCCTGTCCATAATGCTAATTTGAGGAGGTAAAATAGAAATATAAATAGGAAACAGAAGAGAAATCTACAGTGATCACCCATTTTCGGCCCACAATCTTTTTCATTGAAATCCCAGTCATATGAGTCGAGTCATGCATGCTACGATCACGGTATGAATTTGAAGGCAAAATATTTTTGTGCAGATCTTAGATTAGTTCTTTCCCTGTCCATTATGCTAAATTCAGTTGGTAAAATAGAAATATAAATAGGAAACAGAAGAGAAATGTACAGTGATCACCCATTTTCGGCCAACAATCTTTTTCATGGAAATCCCAGTCCTATGAGTCGCGTCCATGCATGCTACGATCACGGTATGAATTTGAAGGCAAAATATTTTTGTGCAGATTTTAGATTATGTCTTTCCCTGTCCATAATGCTAAATTGAGGAGGTACAATAGAAATATAAAGAGGAAACAGAAGAGAAATGTACAGTGATCACTCATTTTAAGCCCACAATCTTTTTCATGGAAATCCCAGTCATATGAGTCGAGTACATGCATGCTACGATCACGGTATGAATTTGAAGGCAAAATATTTTTGTGCAGGTTTTAGATTAGGTCTTTCCCTGTCCATAATGCTAAATTTAGGAGGTACAATAGAAATATAAATAGGAAACAGAAGAGAAATGTACAGTGATCAATCATTTTCGGCCCACAATCTTTTTCATGGAAATCCCAGTCATATGAGTCAAGTCCATGCATGCTACGATCACGGTATGAATTTGTAGGCAAAATATTTTTGTGCAGATCTTAGATTAGGTCTTTCCCTGTCCATAATGCTAAATTGAGTTGGTAAAATATAAATATAAATAGGAAACAGAAGAGAAATGTACAGTGATCACCCATTTTCGGCCCACAATCTTTTTTCTGGAAATCCCAGTCATATGAGTCGAGTCCATGCATGCTACGATCACGGTATGAATTTGAAGGCAAAATATTTTTGTGCAGATTTTAGTTTATGTCTTTCCCTGTCCATAATGCTAAATTGAGGAGGTACAATAGAAATATAAATAGGAAACAGAAGAGAAATGTACAGTGATCACTCATTTTCGGCCCACAATCTTTTTCATGGAAATCCCAGTCCTATGAGTCGAGTCCATGCATGCTACGATCACGGTATGAATTTGAAGGCAAAATATTTTTGTGCAGAGCTTAGATTAGGTCTTTCCCTGGCCATAATGCTAAATTGAGTAGGTAAAATAGAAATATAAATAGGAAACAGAAGAGAAACGTACAGTGATCACCCATTTTCTGCCCACAATTTTTTCATGGAAATCCCAGTCATATTAGTCCATGCATGCTACGATCACGGTATGAATTGAAGGCAAAATATTTTTGTGCAGACCTTAGATTAGGTCATTCCCTGTCCATAATGCTAAATTGAGCAGGTAAAATATAAATATAAATAGGAAACAGAAGAGAAATGTACAGTGATCACCTATTTTCGGCCCACAATCTTTTTCATGGAAATCCCAGTCATATGAGTCGTGTCAATGCATGCTACGATCACGGTATGAATTTGAAGGCAAAATATTTTTGTTCAGATTTTAGATTAGGTCTGTCCCTGTCCATAATGCTAAATTGAGGAGGTAAAATAGAAATATAAATAGGAAACAGAAGAGAAATGTACAGTGATCACCCATTTTCGGGGCACAATCTTTTTCATGGAAATCCCAGTCATATGAGTCGAGTCCATGCATGCTACGATCACGGTATGAATTTGAAGGCATAATATTTTTGTGCAGATTTTAGATTAGGTTTTTCCCTGTCCATAATGCTAAGTTGAGGAGGTAAAATAGAAATATGAATCCGAAACAGAACAAAAATGTACAGTGATCACCAATTTTCTGCGCACAATCTTTTTCATCGAAATCCCAGTCATATGAGTCGAGTCCATGCATGCTACAATCAAGGTATGAATTTGTAGGCAAAATATTTTTGTGCAGATTTTAGATTAGGTCTTTCCCTGTCCATAATGCTAAATTGAGGAATTAAAATATAAATAGAAATAGAAAACAGAAGAGAAATGTACAGTGATCACGCATTTTCCGCCCACAATCTTTTTCATGGAAATCCCAGTCATATGAGTCGAATCCATGCATGCTACGATCACGGTATGAATTTGAAGGCAAAATATTTTTTTGCAGATTTTAGATTAGGTCTTTCCCTGTCCATAATGCTAAATTGAGGAGGTAAAATAGAAATATAAATAGGAAAAAGAAGAGAAATGTACAGTGATCACCCATTTTCTGCCCAAAATCTTTTTCATTGAAATCCCAATCATATGAGTCGAGTCCATGCATGCTATGATCACGGTATGAATTTGAAGGCAAAATATTTTTGTGCAGAAATTAGATTAGGTTTTTCCCTGTCCATAATGCTAAATTGAGTAGGTAAAATATAAATATAAATAGGAAACAGAAGAGAAATGTACAGTGATCACCCATTTTCGGCCCACAATCTTTTTCATGGAAATCCCAGTCATATGAGTCTAGTCCATGCATGATACGATCACGGTATGAATTTGAAGGCAAAATATTTTTGTGCAGATTTTAGATTAGGTCTTTCCCTGTCCAAAATGCTAAATTGAGGAGGTAAAATATAAATATAAATAGGAAACAGAAGAGAAATGTACAGTGATTACCCATTTTCGGCCCACAATATTTTTCATGGAAATCCCAGTCTTATGAGTCGAGTCCATGCATGCTACAATCAAGGTATGAATTTGAAGGCAAAATATTTTTGTGCAGATTTTACATTAGGTCTTTCCCTGTCCATAATGCTAAATTGAGGAGTTAAAATATAAATATAAATAGAAAACAGAAGAGAAATGTACAGTGATCACCCATTTTCGGGGCACAATCTTTTTCATGGAAATCCCAGTCATATGAGTCGAGTCCATGCATGCTACGATCACGGTATGAATTTGAAAGCAAAATATTTTTCTGCAGATCTTAGAGTAGGTCTTTCCCTGTACATAATGCTAAATTGAGGAGGTACAATAGAAATATAAATAGGAAACAGAAGAGAAATGTACAGAGACCACCCATTTTCTGCCCACAATTTTTTCATGGAAATCCCAGTCATATGAGTCCATGCATGCTACGATCACGGTATGAATTTGAAAGCAAAATATTTTTGTGCAGATCTTAGATTAGGTCTTTCACTGTCCATAATGCTAAATTGAGGAGGTAAAATATAAATATAAATAGGAAACAGAAGAGAAATGTACAGTGATCACCCATTTTCGGCCCACAATCTTTTTCATGGAAATCCCAGTCATATGAGTCGAGTCCATGCATGCTACGATCACGGTATGAATTTGAAGGCAAAATATTTTTGTGCAGATTTTAGATTAGGTCTTTCCCTGTCCATAATGCTAAATTGAGGAGGTAAAATATAAATATAAATAGGAAACAGAAGAGAAATGTACAGTGATCACCCATTTTCGGCCCACAATCTTTTTCATGGAAATCCCAGTCATATGAGTCGAGTCCATGCATGCTACAATCAAGGTATGAATTTGAAGGCAAAATATTTTTGTGCAGATTTCAGATTAGGTCTTTCCCTGTCCATAATGCTAAATTGAGTAGGTAAAATATAATTATAAATAGGAAACAGAAGAGAAATGTACAGTGATCACCCATTTTCGGGGCACAATCTTTTTCATGGAAATCCCAGTCATATGAGTCGAGTCCATGCATGCTACAATCACGGTATGAATTTGAAGGGATAATATTTTTGTGCAGATTTTAGATTAGGTCTTTCCCTGTCCATAATGCTAAGTTGAGGTAAAATAGAAATATGAATACGAAACAGAACAGAAATGTACAGTGATCACCAATTTTCGGCGCACAATCTTTTTCATAGAAATCCCAGTCATATGAGTCGAGTCCATGCATGCTACAATCACGGTATGAATTTGAAGGCATAATATTTTTGTGCAGATTTTAGATTAGATCTTTCCCTGTCCATAGTGCTAAATTGAGGAGGTAAAATAGAAATATAAATAGGAAACAGAAGAGAAATGTTCAGTGATCACCCATTTTCTGCCCAAAATCTTTTTCATGGAAATCCCAGTCATATGAGTCGAGTCCATGCATGCTACGATCACGGTATGAATTTGAAGGCAAAATATTTTTGTGCAGATCTTAGATTAGGTCTTTCCCTGGCCATAATGCTAAATTGAGGAGGTAAAATATAAATATAAATAGGAAACAAAAGAGAAATACACAGTGATCACGCATTTTCGGCCCACAATCTTTTTCATAGAAATCCCAGTCATATGAGTCGACTCCACGCATACTACGATCACGGTATGAATTTGAAGGCAAAATATTTTTGTGCAGATCTTAGATTTGGTCTTTCCCTGTCCATAATGCTAAATTGAGGAGGTAAAATATAAAAAATAAATAGGAAACAGAAGAGAAATGTACAGTGACCACCCATTTTCGGCCCACAATCTTTTTCATGGAAATCCCAGTGATACGAGTCGAGTCCATGCATGCTACGATCACGGTATGAATTTGAAGGCAAAATATTTTTGTGCAGATCTTAGATTTGGTCTTTCCCTGTCCATAATGCTAAATTGAGGAGGTAAAATATAAATATTAATAGGAAACAGAAGAGAAATGTACAGTGACCACCCATTTTATGCCCACAATCTTTTTCATGGAAATCCCAGGCCTGAGTCGAGTCCATGCATGCTACGATCACGGTATGAATTTGAAGGCAAAATATTTTTGTTCAGATCTTAGATTAGGTCTTTCCCTGTCCATGATGCTAAATTGAGGAGGTAAAATAGAAATATAAATAAGAAACACAAGAGAAATATACAGTGATCACGCATTTTCGGCCAACAATCTTTTTCATGGAAATCCCAGTCATATGAGTTGAGTCCATGCATGCTACAATCACGGTATGAATTTGAAGGCAAAATATTTTTGTGCAGATCTTAGATTTGGTCTTTCACTGTCCATAATGCGAAATTGAGGAGGTAAAATATAAATATGAATAGGAAACAGAAGAGAAATGTACAGTGATCACCCATTTTCCGCCAACAATCTTTTTCATGGAAATCCCAGTCATATGAGTCGAGTCCATGCATGCTACGATCACGGTATGAATTTGAAGACAGAATATTTTTGTGCAGAGCTTAGATTAGGTCTTTCCCTGGCCATAATGCTAAATTGAGGAGGTAAAATAGAAAAATAAATAGGAAACATAAGAGAAATGTACAGTGATCACCCATTGTCGGCCCACAATATTTTTCATGGAAATCCCAGACATATGTGTCGAGCCCATGCATGCTACGATCACGGTATGAATTTGAAGGCAAAATATTTTTGTGCAGATCTTTGATTAGGTCTTTCCCTGTCCATAATGCTAAATTGAGGAGGTAAAATAGAAATATAAATAGGAAACAGAAGAGAAATGTACAGTGATCACCCATTTTTGGCCCACAATCTTTTTCATGGAAATCCCAGTCATATGAGTCGAGTCCATGCATGCTACGAACACGGTATGAATTTGAAGGCAAAATATTTTTGTTCAGATCTTAGATTAGGTCTTTTCCTGTCCATGATGCTAAATTGAGGAGGTAAAATAGAAATATAAATAGGAAACAAAAGAGAAATATACAGTGATCACGCATTTTTGGCCAACAATATTTTTCATGGAAAATCCCAGTCATATGAGTTCAGTCCATGCATGCTACGATCACGGTATGAATTTGTAGGCAAAATATTTTTGTGCAGATCTTAGATTTGGTCTTTCCCTGTCCATAATGTTAATTGAGGAGGTCAAATAGAAATATAAATAGGAAACAGAAGAGAAATGTATAGTGATCACCTATTTACGGCCCACCATCTTTTTCATGGAAATCCCAGTCATATGAGTCGAGTCCATGCATGCTACGATCACGGTATGAATTTGTAGGCAAAATATTTTCGTGCAGGTTTTAGATTAGGACTTTCCCTGTCCATAATGCTAAATTGAGGAGGTAAAATAGAAATATAAATAGGAAACAGAAGAGAAATGTACAGTGATCACCCATTTTTGACCCACAATCTTTTTCATGGAAATCCCAGTCATATGAGTCGAGTCCATACATGCTACGATCACGGTATGAATTTGAAGGCAAAATATTTTTGTGCAGATCTTAGATTAGGTCTTTCCCTGTCCATAATGCTAAATTGAGGAGGCAAAATAGAAATATAAATAGGAAACAGAAGAGAAATGTACAGTGATCACCCATTTTCTGCCCACAATCTTTTTCATTGAAATCCCAGTCATATGAGTCCATGCATGCTACGATCACGGTTTGAATTTGAAGGCAAAATATTTTTGTGCAGAGCTTAGATTAGGTCTTTCCTGGCCATAATGCTGAATTGAGCAGGTAAAATATAAATATAAATAGAATACAGAAGAGAAATGTACAGTGATCACCCATTTTCTGCCCACAATCTTTTTCATAGAAATCCCAGTCATATGAATCAAGTCCATGCATCCTACGAACACGGTATGGATTTGAAGGCAAAATAATTTTTTTGCAGATCTTACATTAGGTCTTTCCCTGTCCATAATGCTAAATGAAGGAAGTACAATATGAATATAAATAGGAAACAGAAGAGAAATGTACAGTGATCACCCATTTTCTGCCCACAATCTTTTTCATTGAAATCCCAGTCATATGAGTCCATGCATGCTACGATCACGGTATGAATTTGAAGGCAAAATATTTTTGTGCAGAGCTTAGATTAGGTCTTTCCTGGGCATAATGCTGAATTGAGCAGGTAAAATATAAATATAAATAGAATACAGAAGAGAAATGTACAGTGATCACCCATTTTCGGCCCACAATCTTTTTCATGGAAATCCCAGTCATATGATTCGAGTCCATGCATGCTACGATCACGGTATGAATTTGAAGGCAAAATATTCTTGTGCAGATTAGGTCTTTCCCTGTCCATAATGCTAAATTGAGGAGGTAAAATAGAAATATAAATAGGAAACAGAAGATAAATGTACAGTGATCACCAATTTTCGCCCTACAATCTTTTTCATGGAAATCCAGTCATATGAGTCGATTCCATGCATGCTACGATCACGGTATGAATTTGAAGGCAAAATATTTTCGTGCAGATCTTAGATTAGGTCTTTCCCTGGCCATAATGCTAAATTGAGGAGGTAAAATAGAAATATAAATAGGAAACAGAAGAGAAATGTACAGTGATCTCCATTTTCAGCCCACAATGTTTTTCATGGAAATCCCAGTCATATGAGTCGAGTCCATGCATGCTACGATCACGGTATGAATTTGAAGGCAAAATATTTTGTGCAGATTTTAGATTAGGCCTCTCACTGTCCATAATGCTAAATTGAGGAGGTACAATAGAAATATAAATAAGAAACAGAAGAGAAATGTACAGTGATCACCCATTTTCGGCCGACAATCTTTTTTCTGCAAATCCCTGTCATATGAGTCGAGTCCATGCATGCTACGATCACGGTATGAATTTGAAGGCAAAATATTTTTGTGCAGAGCTTAGATTAGGGCTTTCCCTCTCCATAATGCTAAATTGAGGAGGTAAAATAGAAATATAAATAGGAAACAGAAGAGAAACGTACAGTGATCACCCATTTTCTGCCCACAATCTTTTTCATGGAAATCCCAGTCATATGAGTCGAGTCCATGCATGCTACGATCACGGTATGAATTTGAAGGCAAAATATTTTTGTGCAGATCTTAGATTAGGTCTTTCCCTGTCCATAATGCTAAATTGAGGAGGTAAAATAGAAATATAAATAGGAAACAGAAGAGAAATGTACAGTGATCACCCATTTTCAGCTCACAATCTTTTTCATGGAAATCCCAGTCATATGAGTCGAGTCCATGCATGCTACCATCACAGTATGAATTTGAAGGCAAAATATTTTTGTGTAGATTTTAGATTATGTCTTTCCCTGTCCATAATGCTAAATTGAGGAGGTAAAATATAAATATAAATAGGAAACAGAAGAGAAATGTACAGTGATCACCCATTTTTGGCCGACAATCTTTTTCATGGAAATCCCAGTCATATGAGTTGAGTCCATGCATGCTACGATCACGGTATGAATTTGAAGGCAAAATATTTTTGTGCAGATTTTAGATTAGGTCTTTCCCTGTCCATAATGCTAAATTGAGGAGGTAAAATAGAAATATGAATAAGAAACAAAAGAGAAATGTGCAGTGATCAGTCATTTTCGGCTCACAATTTTTTCATGGAAATCCCAGTCATATGAGTCGAGTCCATGCATGCTACGATCACGTTATGAATTTGAAGGCATAATATTTTTGTGCAGATTTTAGATTAGGTCTTTCCCTGTCCATAATGCTAAATTGAGGAGGTAAAATATAAATATAAATAGGAAACAGAAGAGAAATGTACAGTGATCACCCATTTTCCGCCCACAATCTTTTTCATAGAAATCCCAGTCATATGAGTCGAGTCCATGCATGCTACGATCACGGTATGAATTTGAAGGCAAAATATTTGTGAGCAGATCTTAGATAATATCTTTCCCTGTCCATAATGCTATATTGAGGAGGTAAAATATAAATATAAATAGGAAACAGAAGAGAAATGTACAGTGATCACCAATTTTCGCCCTACAATCTTTTTCATGGAAATCCCAGTCAAGAGTCGATTCCATGCATGCTACGATCACGGTATGAATTTGAAAGCAAAATATTTTTGTGAAGATTTTAGTTTAGGACTTTCCCTGTCCATAATGCTAAATTGAGGAGGTAAAATATAAATATAAATAGGAAACAGAAGAGAAATGTACAGTTACCACCGATTTTCGGCCCACAATCTTTTTCATGGAAATCCCAGTCATATGAGTCGAGTCCATGCATGCTACGTTCACGGTATGAATTTGAAGGCAAAATATTTTTGTGCAGATTTTAGATTATGTCTTTCCCTGTCCATAATGCTAAATTGAGGAGGTAAAATATAAATATAAATAGGAAACAGAAGAGAAATGTACAGTGAGCACCCATTTTCGGCCCACAAACTTTTTCATTGAAATCCCAGTCATATGAGTCAAGTCCATGCATGCTACGATCATGGCATGATTTTGAAGGCAAAATATTTTTGTGCAGATTTTAGATTAGGTCTTTCCCTGTCCATAATGCTAAATTGAGGAGGTAAAATATAAATATAAATAGGAAAAAGAAGAGAAATGTACAGTGACCACCCATTTTCCGCCCACAATCTTTTTCATGGAAATCCCAGTCATATGAGTAGTGTCCATGCATGCTACGATCACGGTATGAATTTGAAGGCAAAATATTTTTTTGCAGATCTTAGATTAGGTCTTTCCCTGTCCATAATGCTAAATTGAGGAGGTAAAATAGAAATATAAATTGGAAACAGAAGAGTAATGTACAGTGATCACTAATTTTCGGCCGACAAACTTTTTCATAGAAATCCCAGTCATATGAGTCGAGTCCATGCATACTGCGATCACGGTATGAATTTGAAGGCAAAATATTTTTGTGCAGAACTTAGATTAGGTGTTTCACTGTCCATAATGCTAAATTGAGGAGGTAAAATAGAAATATAAATAGGAAACAGAAGAGAAATGTACAGTGATCACCCATTTTCGGCCCACAATCTTTTTCATGGAAATCCCAGTCATATGAGTCGAGTCCATGCATGCTACGATCACGGTATGAATTTAAAGGCATAATATTTTTGTGCAGATTTTAGATTAGGTTTTCCCTATCCATAATGCTAAATTGAGGAGGTAAAATAGAAATATAAACAGGAAACAGAAGAGAAATGTACAGTGACCACCGATTTTCGGCCCACAATCTTTTTCATGGATATCCCAGTCATATGAGTCGAGTCCATGCATGCTACGTTCACGGTATGAATTTGAAGGCAAAATATTTTTGTGCAGATTTTAGATTATGTCTTTCCCTGTCCATAATGCTAAATTGAGGAGGTAAAATATAAATATAAATAGGAAACAGAAGAGAAATGTACAGTGATCACCCATTTTCGGGCCACAAACTTTTTCATTGAAATCCCAGTCATATGAGTCAAGTCCATGCATGCTACGATCATGGTATGATTTTGAAGGCAAAATATTTTTGTGCAGATTTTAGATTAGGTCTTTCCCTGTCCATAATGCTAAATTGAGGAGGTAAAATATAAATATAAATAGGAAAAAGAAGAGAAATGTACAGTGACCACCCATTTTCCGCCCACAATCTTTTTCATGGAAATCCCAGTCATATGAGTAGTGTCCATGCATGCTACGATCACGGTATGAATTTGAAGGCAAAATATTTTTGTGCAGAACTTAGATTAGGTGTTTCACTGTCCATAATGCTAAATTGAGGAGGTAAAATAGAAATGTAAATAGGAAACAGAAGAGAAATGTACAGTGATCACCCATTTTCGGCCCACAATCTTTTTCATGTAAATCCCAGTCATATGAGTGGACTCCAGGCATACTAAGATCACGGTATGAATTTGAAGGCAAAATATTTTTGTGCAGATCTTAAATTAGGTCTTTCCCTGTCCATAATGCTAAATTGAGAAGGTAAAATAAAAATATGAATACGAAACAGAAAAGAAATGTACAGTGATCACCCATTTCCTGCCCACAATCTTTTTCATGGAAATTCCAGTCATATGAGTCGAGTCCATGCATGCTACGATCACGGTATGAATTTGAAGGCAACATATTTTTGTGCAGATTTTACATTAGGTCTTTCCCTGTCCATAATGCTAAATTGAGGAGGTAAAATATAAATATAAATAGGAAACAGAAGAGAAATGTACAGTGATCACCCATTTTCGGCCCACAATCTTTTTCTTGGAAATCGCAGTCATATGAGTCGAGTCCATGCATGCTACGATCACGGTATGAATTTGAAGGCAAAATATTTTTGTGCAGATCTTAGATTAGGTCTTTCCCTGTCCATAATGCTAAATTGAGGAGAAAAAATAGAAATATAAAATAGGAAACAGAAGAGAAATGTACAGTGATCACCCATTTTACGCCCTCAATCTTTTTCATGGAAATCCCAGTCATATGAGTCGAGTCCATGCATGCTACGATCACAGTATGAATTTGAAGGCAAAATATTTTTGTGCAGATCTTAGATTAGGTCTTTCCCTGACCATAATGCTAAATTGAGGAGGTAAAATAGAAATATAAATAGGAAACAGAAGAGAAATGTACAGTGATCACCCATTTTCCGCCCACAATCTTTTTCATGGAAATCCCAGTCATATGAGTCGGGTCCATGCATGCTACGAACTCGGTATGAATTTGAAGGCAAAATATTTTTGTGCAGATTTTAGATTAGGTCTTTCCCTGTCAGTAACGCTAAATTGAGGAGGTAAAATGGAAATATAAATAGGAAACAGAAGAGAAATGTACAGTGATCACTCATTGTCGGCCCACAATATTTTTCATGGAAATCCCAGTCATATGAGTCGAGTCCATGCATGCTACGATCACGGTATGAATTTGAAGGCAAAATATTTTTTTGCAGATCTTAGATTAGGTCTTTCACAGCCCATAATGCTAAATTGAGGAAGTAAAATAGAAATAGTAATGGGAAACAGAAGAGAAATGTACAGTGATCACCCATTTTGTGCCCACAATCTTTTTCATGGAAATCCCAGTGATATGAGTCGAATCCATGCATGCTACAATCACGGTATGAATTTGAAGGCAAAATATTTTTTTGCAGATCTTAGTTTATGTCTTTCCCTGTCCATAAAGCTTAATTGAGGAAGTAAAATAGAAATAGTAATGGGAAACAGAAGAGAAATGTACAGTGATCGCCCATTTTGTGCCCACAATCTTTTTCATGGAAATCCCAGTCATATGAGTCGAATCCATGCATGCTACGATCACGGTATGAATTGGAAGGCAAAATAATTGTTTGCAGATCTTAGATTAGGTTTTTCACTGCCCATAATGCTAAATTGAGGAAGTAAAATAGAAATATAAATAGGAAACAGAAGAGAAATGTACAGTGATCACCCATTTTCTGCCCACTATCTTTTTCATGGAAATCTCATTCATATGAGTCGAGTCCATGCATGCTACGATCACGGTATGAATTTGAAGGCAAAATATTTTTGTGCAGATCTTAGATTAGGTCTTTCCCTGTCCATAATGCTAAATTGAGGAGGTAAAATATAAATATAAATAGGAAACAGAAGAGAAATGTACAGTGATCACCCATTTTTGGCCTACCATTTTGTTCATGGAAATCCCAGTCACATGAGTCGAGACCATGCAAGGTAAGATCACGGTATGAATTTGAAGGGAAAATATTTTTGTGCAGATCTTAGATTAGGTCTTTCCCTGTCCATAATGCTAAATTGAGGAAGTAAAATAGAAATATAAATAGGAAACAGAAGAGAAATGTACAGTGATCACCCATTTTCGGCCCGCAATCTTTTTCATGGAAATCTCAGTCATATGAGTCGAGTCCATGCATGCTACGATCACGGTATGAATTTGAAGGCAAAATATTTTTTTGCAGATCTTAGATTAGGTCTTTCCCTGTCCATAATGCTAAATTGAGGAGTTAAATAGAAATATAAATAGGAAACAGAAGAGAAATGTACAGTGATCACCCATTTTTCGCCCACAATCTTTTTCATGGACATCCCAGTCATATGAGTCAAGTACAGACATGCTACGATGACGGTATGAATTTGAAGGCAAAATATTTTTGTGCAGATTTTAGATTAGGTCTTTCATTGTCCATAATGCTAAATTGAGGAGGTAAAATACAAATATAAATAGGAAACAGAAGAGAAATGTACAGTGATCCCCCATTTTCTGCCCACAATTTTTTTTTAGGGAAATCCAAGTCATATGAGTCGAGTCCATGCATGCTACGATCACGGTATGAATTTGAAGGCAATATATTTTTGTGCAGAGCTTAGATTAGCTCTTTCCCTGTCCATAATGCTAAATTGAGGAGGTAAAATATAAATAAAAATAGGAAAGAGAATAGAAATGTACAGTGATCACCCATTTTTGTCCCACAATCTTTTTCATGGAAATCCCCGTCATATGAGTCGAGTCCATGCATGCTTCGAACACGGTATGAATTTGAAGGCAAAATATTTTTGTGCAGAGATTAGATTAGGTCTTTCCCTGTTCATAATGCTAAATTGAGGAGGTAAAATACAAATATAAATAGGAAACAGAAGAGAAATGTACAGTGATCCCCCATTTTCTGCCCACAATTTTTTTTTAGGGAAATCCAAGTCATATGAGTCGAGTCCATGCATGCTACGATCACGGTATGAATTTGAAGGCAATATATTTTTGTGCAGAGCTTAGATTAGCTCTTTCCCTGTCCATAATGCTAAATTGAGGAGGTAAAATATAAATAAAAATAGGAAAGAGAATAGAAATGTACAGTGATCACCCATTTTTGTCCCACAATCTTTTTCATGGAAATCCCCGTCATATGAGTCGAGTCCATGCATGCTTCGAACACGGTATGAATTTGAAGGCAAAATATTTTTGTGCAGAGATTAGATTAGGTCTTTCCCTGGCCATAATGCTATATTGAGGAGGTAAAAAAGAAATATAAATAGAATACAGAAGAGAAATGTACAGTGATCACCCATTTTCGGCACCCAATCATTTTCATGGAAATCCCAGACATATGAATCGAGTTCATGCATTCTACGATCACGGAATGAATTTGAAAGCAAAATATTTTTGTGCAGATTTTAGATTAGGTCTTTCCCTGTCAATAATGCTAAATTGAGGAGGTAAAATAGAAATATAAATAGGAAACAGAAGAGAAATGTACAGTGATCACACATTTTCAGCCCACAATCTTTTTCATGGAAATCCCAGTCATATGAGTCGAGTCCATGCATGCTACAATCATGTTATGAATTTGAAGGCAAAATATTTTTGTGCAGAGCTTAGATTATGTCTTACCCTCTCCATAATGCTAAATTGAGGGGGTAAAATATAAATATAAATAGGAAACAGAAGAGAAATGAACAGTGATCACCCATTTCCGGCCCACAATCTTTTTCATGGAATTCCCAGTCATATAAGTCGAGTCCATGCATGCTACGATCACGGTATGAATTTGAAGGCAAAATATTTTTGTGCAGATTTTAGATTAGGTCTTTCCCTGTCCATAATGCTAAATTGAGGAGGTAAAATAGAAATATAAATAGGAAACAGAAGAGAAATGTACAGTGATCACCCATTTTCGGCCCACAATCTTTTTCATGGAAATCCCAGTCATATGAGTCGAGACCATGCAAGGTAAGATCACGGTATGAATTTGAAGGGAAAATATTTTTGTGCAGATCTTAGATTAGGTCTTTCCCTGTCCATAATGCTAAATTGAGGAAGTAAAATAGAAATATAAATAGGAAACAGAAGAGAAATGTACAGTGATCACCCATTTTCGGCCCGCAATCTTTTTCATGGAAATCTCAGTCATATGAGTCGAGTCCATGCATGCTACGATCACGGTATGAATTTGAAGGCAAAATATTTTTTTGCAGATCTTAGATTAGGTCTTTCCCTGTCCATAATGCTAAATTGAGGAGTTAAATAGAAATATAAATAGGAAACAGAAGAGAAATGTACAGTGATCACCCATTTTTCGCCCACAATCTTTTTCATGGAAATCCCAGTCATATGAGTCAAGTACATACATGCTACGATGACGGTATGAATTTGAAGGCAAAATATTTTTGTGCAGATTTTAGATTAGGTCTTTCCCTTTCCATAATGCTAAATTGAGGAGTTAAAATAGAAATATAAATAGGAAACAGAAGAGAAATGTACAGTGATCACCCATTTTCGGCCCGCAATCTTTTTCATGGAAATCCCAGTCATATGAGTCGAGTCCATGCATGCTACGATCACTGTATGAATTTGAAGGCAAAATATTTTTGTGCAGATCTTAGATTAGGTCTTTCCCTGGCCATAATGCTAAATTCAGGAGGTAAAATAGAAATATAAATAGGAAACAGAAGACAAATGTACAGTGATCACCCATTTTCGGCCCACAAACTTTTTCATGGAAATCCCAGTCATATGAGTCGAGTCCATGCATGCTACAATCACTGTATGAATTTGAAGGCAAAATATTTTTGTGCAGATCTTAGATTAGTTCTTTCCCTGGCCATAATGCTAAATTCAGGAGGTAAGTTAGAAATATAAATAGGAAACAGAAGAGAAATGTACAGTGATCACCCATTTTCGGCCCACAATCTTTTTCGTGGAAATCCCAGTCATATGAGTCGAGTCAATGCATGCTACGATCACGGTATGAATTTGAAGGCAATATATTTTTGTGCAGATCTTAGATTAGGTCTTTCCCTGTCCATAATGCTAAATTGAGGAGGTAAAATATAAATATAAATAGGAAACAGAAGAGAAATGTACAGTGATCACCCATTTTCCGCCCACAACCTTTTTCATGGAAATCCCAGTCATATGACTCGAGTCCATGCATGCTACGATCACGGTATGAATTTGAAGGCAAAATATTTTTGTGCAGAGCTTAGATTTGGCCTTACCCTGTCCATAATGCTAAATTGAGGAGGTAAAATAGAAATATAATGAGGAAACAGAAGTGAAATTTACAGTGATCACCCATTTGTGGCCTACCATTTTGTTCATGGAAATCCCAGTCACATGAGTCGAGTCCATACATGCTACGATCACGGTATGAATTTGAAGGCAAAATATTTTTGTGCAGATCTTCGATTAGGTCATTCCCTGTCCATAATGCTAAATTGAGGATGTAAAATATAAATATAAATAGGAAACAGAAGAGAAATGTACAGTGATCACCCATTTTCGGCCCACAATCTTTTTCATGGAATTCCCAGTCATATGAGTCGAGTCCATGCATGCTACGATCACGGTATGAATTTGAAGGCAAAATATTTTTGTGCAGATGTTAGATTAGTTCTTTCCCTGGCCATAATGCTAAATTGAGGAGGTAAAATAGAAATATAAATAGGAAACAGAAGATAAATGTACGGTGATCACCCATTTTCGGTCCACAATTTTTTCATGCAAATCCCAGTCATATGAGTCGAGTCCATGCATGCTACGATCACGGTATGAATTTGAAGGCAAAATATTTTTGGGCCGATCTTAGATTAGGTCTTTCCCTGTCCATAATGCTAAATTGAGGAGGTAAAATAGAAATATAAATAGGAAACAGAATAGAAATGTACAGTGATGACCGATTTTCCGCCCACAATCTTTTTCATGGAAATCCCAGTCATATGAGTCGAGTCCATCCATGCTACGATCACGGTATGAATTTGAAGGCAAAATATTTTTCTCCAGATTTTAGATTAGGTCTCTCCCTGTCCATAATGCTAAATTCAGGAGGTAAAATATAAATATAAATAGGAAACAGAAGAGAAATGTACGCTGATCACCCACTTTCGGCCCACAATCATTTTCATGCAAATACCAGTCATATGAGTTGTGTCCATCCATGCTAAGCTCACGGTATGAATTGAAGACAAAATATTTTTGGGCAGAACTTAGATTAGGTCTTTCCCTGTCCATAATGCTAAATTGAGGAGGTAAAATAGAAATATAAATAGGAAACAGAGGAGAAATGTACAGTGATCACCCATTTTCGGCCCACAATCTTTTTCATGGAAATCCCAGTCATATGAATCGAGTCCATGCATGCTACGATCCCGGTATGAATTTGAAGGCAAAATATTCTTATGCAGATCTTAGATTAGATCTTTCGGTGTCCATAATGCTAAATTGAGGAGGTAAAATAGAAATAGAAATGGGAAACAGAGGAGAAATGTACAGTGATCACCCATTTTCGGCCCACAAACTTTGTCATGGAAATCCCAGTCATATGAGTCGAGTCCATGCATGCTACGATCACGGTATGAATTTGAAGGCAAAATATTTTTGTGCAGAGCTTAGATTAGGTCTTTCCATGGCCATAATGCTAAATTGAGGAGGTAAAATAGAAATATAAATAGGAAACGAGAAAAATCTACAGTGATCACCCATTTACGGCCCACAATCTTTTTCATTGAAATCCCAGTCATATGAGTCGAGTCCATTCATGCTACGATCACGGTATGAATTTGAAGCCAAAATATTTTTGTGCAGATCTTTGATTAGGTCTTTCCCTGTCCATAATGCTAAATTGAGGAGGTAAAATAGAAATATAAATAGGAAATATGAAAAATCTACAGTGATCACCCATTTTCGGGCCACTATATTTTCATGGAAATCCCAGTCATATGAGTCAGGTCCATGCATGCTACGATCACGGTATGAATTTGAAGCCAAAATATTTTTGTGCAGATCTTAGATGAGGTCTTTCCCTGTCCATAATGCTAAATTGAGGAGGTAAAATAGAAATATAAATAGGAAACAGAAGAGAAATGTACAGTGATCACCCATTTTCGGCCGAAAATCTTTTTCATGGAAATCCCAGTCATATGAGTCGAGTCCATGCATGCTATGATCACGGTATGAATTTGAAGGCAAAATATTTTTGTGCAGAGCTTAGATTAGGTCTTTCCCTGGCCATAATGATAAATTGAGGAGGTAAAATAGAAATATAAATAGAATACAGAAGAGAAATGTACAGTGATCACCCATTATCTGGCCACAATGTTTTCATGGAAAACCCAGTGATATGAGTCATGTCCATGCATGCTACGCTCACCGTGTGAATTTGAAGGCAAAATATTTTTGTGCAGATCTTAGATGAGATCTTTCCCTGTCCATAATGCTAAATTGAGGAGGTAAAATAGAAATATGAATAGGAAACAGAAGAGAAATATACAGTGATCACCCATTTTCGGCACACAATATTTTTTATGGAAATCCCAGTCATATGAGTCGAGTTCATGCATGCTACGATCATGGTATGAATTTGAAGGCAAAATATTTTTTTGCAGAGCTTAGCTTAGGTCATTCCCTTCCCATAATGCTAAATTGAGGAGGTAAAATATAAATATAAATAGGAAACAGAAGAGAAATGTACAGTAATCACCCATTTTCGGCCCAGAAACTTTTTCATGGAAATCCCAGTCATATGAGTCGAGTCCATGCATGCTATAATCACGTTTTAATTTGAAGGCAAAATATTTTTGTGCAGAGCTTACATTAGGTCTTTCCCTGGCCATAATGCTAAATTGAAGAGGTAAAATAAATATAAATAGGAAACAGAAGAGAAATGTACAGTGATCACCCCATTTCGGCCCACAATCTTTTTCATGGAAATCCCAGTCATATGAGTCGAGTCCATGCATGCTACGATCACGGTATGAACTTGAAGGCAAAATATTTTTTTGCAGATCTTAGATTAGGTCTTTCCCTGTCCATAATGCTAAATTGAGGAAGTAAAATATAAATATGTATAGGAAACAGAAGAGAAATGTACAGTGATCTCCCATTTTCTGCCCACAATCTTTTTCATGGAAATCCCAGTCATATGATTCGTGTCAATGCATGCTACGATCACGGTATGAATTTGAAGGCAATATATTTTTGTGCAGATCTTAGATTAGGTCTTTCCATGTCCATAATGCTAAATTGAGGAAGGAAAATAGAAATAGAAATAGGAAACCGAAGAGAAATGTACAGTGATCACCCATTTTCTGCCCACAATCTTTATCATGGAAATCCCAGTCATAAGAGTCGAGTCCATGCATGCTAAGATCACGGTATGAATTTGAAGGCAAAATATTTTTGTGCAGATCTTAGATTAGGTCTTTCCCTGTCCATAATGCTAAATTGAGGAAGTAAAATAGAAATATAAAAAGGAAACAGAAGAGAAATGTACAGTGATCACCCATTTTCTGCCCACAATCTTTTTCATGGAAATCCCAGTCATATGAGTCGAGTCCATGCATGCTACGATCACGGTATGAATTTGAAGGCAAAATATTTTTGTGCAGAAATTAGATTAGGTCTTTCCCTGTCCATAATGCTAAATTGTGGTAATAAATATAAATATAAATAGGAAACAGAAGAGAATTGTACAGTGATCACCCATTTTCTGCCCACAATTTTTTCATGGAAATCCCAGTCATATGTGTCGTGACCATGCAAGGTAAGATAACGGTATGAATTTGAAGGCAAAATATTTTTGTGCAGATCTTAGATTAGGTCTTTCCCTGTCCATAATGCTAAATTGAGGAAGTAAAATATAAATATAAATAGGAAACAGAAGAGAAATGTACAGTGATCACCCATTTTCTGCCCACAATCTTTTTCATGGAAATCCCAGTCATATGAGTCGAGTCCATGCATGCTACGATCACGGTATGAATTTGAAGGCAAAATATTTTTGTGCAGATCTTAGATTAGGTCTTTCCCTGTCCATAATGCTAAATTGAGGAAGGAAAATAGAAATATGAATAGGAAACAGAAGAGAAATGTACAGTGATCTCCCATTTTCTGCCCACAATCTTTTTCATGGAAATCCCAGTCATATGATTCGTGTCAATGCATGCTACGATCACGGTATGAATTTGAAGGCAATATATTTTTGTGCAGATCTTAGATTAGGTCTTTCCATGTCCATAATGCTAAATTGAGGAAGGAAATAGAAATATGAATAGGAAACAGAAGAGAAATGTACAGTGATCTCCTATTTTCTGCCCACAATCTTTTTCATGGAAATCCCAGTCATATGATTCGAGTCCTTGCTTGCTACGATCACTGTATGAATTTGAAGGCAAAATATTTTTGTGCAGATCTTAGATTATGACTTTCCCTGTCCATGATGATAAATTGAGGAGGTAAAATAGAAATATAAATAGGAAACAGAAGAGAAATGTACAGTGATCACCCATTTTCTGCCCACAATCTTTTTCATGGAAATCCCAGTCATATGAGTCGAGTCCATGCATGCTACGATCACGGTATGAATTTGAAGGCAAAATATTTTTGTGCAGATATTAGATTATGTCTTTCCCTGTCCATAATGCTAAATTGAGGAAGTAAAATAGAAATAGAAATAGGAAACAGAAGAGAAATGTACAGTGATCACCCATTTTCTGCCCACAATCTTTTTCATGGAAATCCCAGTCATAAGAGTCGAGTCCATGCATGCTACGATCACGGTATGAATTTGAATGCAAAATATTTTTGTGCAGATATTAGATTAGGTCTTTCCCTGTCCATAATGCTAAATTGAGGAAGTAAAATAGAAATATAAATAGGAAACAGAAGAGAAATGTACAGTGATCACCCATTTTCTGCCAACAATTTTTTCATGGAAATCCCAGTCATATGTGTCGTGACCATGCAAGGTAAGATAACGGTATGTATTGGAAGGTAAAATATTTTTGTGCTGATCTTAGCTTAGGTCTTTCCCTGTCCATAATGCTAAATTGAGGAAGGAAAATAGAAATATGAATAGGAAACAGAAGAGAAATGTACAGTGATCTCCTATTTTCTGCCCACAACCTTTTTCATGGAAATCCCAGTCATATGATTCGTGTCAATGCATGCTACGATCACGGTATGAATTTGAAGGCAATATATTTTTGTGCAGATCTTAGATTAGGTCTTTCCATGTCCATAATGCTATATTGAGGAAGGAAAATAGAAATAGAAATAGGAAACCGAAGAGAAATATACAGTGATCACCCATTTTCTGCCCACAATCTTTTTCATGGAAATCCCAGTCATAAGAGTCGAGTCCATGCATGCTAAGATCACGGTATGAATTTGAAGGCAAAATATTTTTGTGCAGATCTTAGATTAGGTCTTTCCCTGTCCATAATGCTAAATTGAGGAAGTAAAATAGTAAAAAGGAAACAGAAGAGAAATGTACAGTGATCACCCATTTTCTGCCCACAATCTTTTTCATGGAAATCCCAGTCATATGAGTCGAGTCCATGCATGCTACGATCACGGTATGAATTTGAAGGCAAAATATTTTTGTGCAGATCTTAGATTAGGTCTTTCCCTGTCCATAATGCTAAATTGTGGTAATAAATATAAATATAAATAGGAAACAGAAGAGAATTGTACAGTGATCACCCATTTTCTGCCCACAATTTTTTCATGGAAATCCCAGTCATATGTGTCGTGACCATGCAAGGTAAGATAACGGTATGAATTTGAAGGCAAAATATTTTTGTGCAGATCTTAGATTAGGTCTTTCCCTGTCCATAATGCTAAATTGAGGAAGTAAAATATAAATATAAATAGGAAACAGAAGAGAAATGTACAGTGATCACCCATTTTCTGCCCACAATCTTTTTCATGGAAATCCCAGTCATATGAGTCGAGTCCATGCATGCTACGATCACGGTATGAATTTGAAGGCAAAATATTTTTGTGCAGATCTTAGATTAGGTCTTTCCCTGTCCATAATGCTAAATTGTGGTAATAAATAGAAATATAAATACGAAACAGAAGAGAAATGTACAGTGCTCACCCATTTTCTGCCAACAAAATTTTTCATGGAAATCCCAGTCATATGAGTCGAGTCCATGCATGCTACGATAACGTTATGAATTTGAAGGCAAAATATTTTTGTGCAGATCTTAGATTAGGTTTTCCATGTCCATAATGCTAAATTGAGGAAGGAATATAGAAATATGAATAGGAAACAGAAGAGAAATGTACAGTGATCACCCATTTTCTGCCCACAATGTTTTTCATGGAAATCCCAGTCATATGATTCGAGTCCTTGCTTGCTACGATCACAGTATTAATTTGAAGGCAAAATATTTTTGTGCAGATCTTAGATTAGGTCTTTCCCTGTCCATAATGCTAAATTGAGGAAGTAAAATAGAAATATAAAAAGGAAACAAAAGAGAAATGTACAGTGATCACCCATTTTCTGCCCACAATCTTTTTCATGGAAATCCCAGTCATATGAGTCGAGTCCATGCATGCTACGATCACGGTATGAATTTGAAGGCAAAATATTTTTGTGCAGATCTTAGATTAGGTCTTTCCCTGTCCATAATGCTAAATTGTGGAAGTAAAATAGAAATATAAATAGGAAACAGAAGAGAAATGTACAGTGATCACCCATTTTCTGCCCACAATATTTTTCATGGAAATCCCAGTCATATGAGTCGAGTCCATGCATGCTACGATCACGGTATGAATTTGAAGGCAAAATATTTTGTGCAGATTTTAGATTAGGTCTTTCCCTGCCCATAATGCTAAATTGAGGTGTTAAAATAGAAATATCAATAGGAAACAGAAGAGAAATGTACAGTGATCACCCATTTTCGGCCCACAATCTTTTCCATGGAAATCCCAGTCATATGAGTCGAGTCCATGCATGCTACGATCAGGGTATGAATTTGAAGGGAAAATATTTTTGTGCAGATTTTAGATTAGGTCTTTCCCTGTCCATAATGCTAAATTGAGGAGGTAAAATATAAATATAAATAGGAAACAGAAGAGAAATGTACAGTGATCACCCATTTTCGGCCCGCAATCTTTTTCATGGTAATCCCAGTCATATGAGTCAAGTCCATGCATGATACGATCACGGTATGAATTTGAAGGCAAAATATTTTTGTGCATAGCTTAGATTATGTCTTTCCCTGGCCATAATGCTAAATTGAGGAGCTAAAATATAAATATAAATAGTAAACAGAAGAGAAATGTACAGTGATCACGCATTTTCGGCCCACAATCTTTTTCATGGAAATCCCAGTCATATGAGTCGATTCCATGCATGCTACGATCACGGTATGAATTTGAAGCCAAAATATTTTTCTGCAGAGCTTACATTAGGTCTTTCCCTGTCCATAATGCTAAATTGAGGAGGTAAAAAAGAAATATAAATAGGAAACAGAAGAGAAATGTACAGTGATCACCCATTTTCGGCTCACAATCTTTTTCATGGAAATCCCAGTCATATGAGTCGATTCCATTCATGCTACGATCGCGGTATGAATTTGAAGGCAAAATATTTTTGTACAGAGCTTACACAGGTCTTTCCCTGGACATAATGCTAAATTGAGGAGGTAAAATAGAAATATCAATAGGAAACAGAAGAGAAATGTACAGTGATCACCCATTTTCCGCCCACAATCTTTTTCATGGAAATCCCAGTCATATGAGTCGAGTCCATGCATGATAGGATCACGGTATGAATTTGAAGGCAAAGTATTTTTGTGCAGATTTCAGATTAGGTCTTTCCCTGTCCATAATGCTAAATGAAGGAAGTAAAATATAAATATAAATAGGAAACACAAGAGAAAATGTACAGTGATCAGCCATTTTCGGCCCACAATCTTTTTCATGGAAATCCCAGTCATATTTGTCGAGTCCATGCATGCTACGATCATGGTATGAATTTGAAGGCAAAATATTTTTGTGCAGATTTTAGATTAGGTCTTTCCCTGTCCATAATGCTAAATTGAGGAGGTAAAATAGAAATATAAATAGGAAACAAAAGAGAAATGTACAGTGATCACCCATTTTCTGCCCACAATTTTTTTCATGGAAATCCCAGTCATATGAGTTGAGTCCATGCATGCTACAATCACGGTATGAATTTGAAGGGAAAATATTTTTGTGCAGATTTTAGATTAGGTCTTTCCCTGTCCATAATGCTAAATTGAGGAGGTAAAATAGAAATATAAATAGGAAACTGAACAGAAATGTACAGTGATCACCCATTTTCGGGCCACAATCTTTTTCATGGAAATCCAAGTCATATGAGTCGTGTACATGGATGCTACGATCACGGTATGAATTTGAAGGCAAAATATTTTTGTGCAGAGCTTAGATTAGGTCTTTCCCTGTCCATAATGCTAAATGAATGAAGTAAAATATAAATATAAATAGGAAACTGAAGAGAAATGTACAGTGATCACCCATTTTCGGCCCACAATCTTTTTCATGGAAATCATATTCATATGAGTAGAGTCCATGCATGCTACGATCACGGTATGAATTTGAAGGCAAAATATATTTGTCCAGGTCTTAGATTAGATCTTTCCCTGTCCATAAGGCTAAATTGACAAGGTAAAATATAAAAATAAATAGGAAACAGAAGAGAAATGTACAGTGTTCAACCATTTTCGGCTCACAATCTTTTTCATGGAAATCCCAGTCATATGAGTCGATTCAATGCATGCTACGATCACGGTATTAATTTGAAGGCAAAATATTTTTGTGCAGATTTTAGATGAGGTCTTTCCCTGTCCAAAATGCTAAATTGAGGAGGTAAAATAAAAATATAAACAGGAAACAGAAGAGAAATGTACAGTGATCACCCATTTTCTGCCCACAATATTTTCAAGGAAATCCCAGTCATATGAGTCGAGTCCATGCATGCTACAATCACGGCATGAATTTGAAGGCAAAATTTTTTTGTGCAGAGCTTAGATTAGGTCTTTCCCTGTCCATAATGCTAAATTGAGGAGGTAAAATAGAAATATAAATAGGAAACAGAACAGAAATGTACAGTGATCACCCATTTTCGGCCCACTATCTTTTTCATGGAAATCCCAGTCATATGAGTTGTGTACATGCATGCTACGATCACGGTATGAATTTGAAGGCAAAATATTTTTGTGCAGAGCTTAGATTAGGTCTTTCCCTGTCCATAATGCTAAATGAAGGAAGTAAAATATAAATATAAATAGGAAACAGAAGAGAAATGTACAGTGATCACCCATTTTCGGCCCACAATCTTTTTCATGGAAATCCCAGTCATATGAATCGAGTCCATGCATGCTTCGATCACGGTATGAATATGAAAGCAATATATTTTTGTGCAGATATTAGATTATGTCTTTCCCTGTCCATAATGCTAAATTGAGGAGGTAAAATAGAAATATAAATAGGAAATAGAAAAGAAATGTACAGTGATCACCCATTTTCGGCTCACAATCTTTTTCATGGAAATCACAGTCATATGAGTCGAGTCCATGCATTCTACGATCACGGTATGAATTTGAAGGCAAAATATTTTTGTGCAGAGCTTAGATTAGGTCTTTCCCTGTCCATAATGCTAAATTGAGGAGGAAAAATAGAAATATAAATAGGAAACAGAAGAAAAATGTACAGTGATCACGCATTTTCGGCCCACAATCTTTTTCATGGAAATCCCAGTCTTATGAGTCGAGTCCATGCATGCTACGATCACGGTATGAATTTGAAGGCAAAATATTTTTGTGCAGAGCTTAGATTAGTTCTTTCCCTGTCCATAATGCTAAACGAAGGAAGTAAAATATAAATATAAATAGGAAACTGAAGAGAAATGTACAGTGATCACCCATTTTCGGCCCACAATCTTTTTCATGGAAATCATATTCATATGAGTCGAGTCCATGCATGCTACGATCACGGTATGAATTTAAAGGCAAAATATTTTTGTGCAGAGCTTAGAATAGGTCTTTCCCTGTCCATAATGCTAAATTGAGGAGGTAAAATAGAAATATAAATAGGAAACAGAAGAGAAGTGTACAGTGATCAACCATTTTCGGCCCACGAACTTTTTCATGGAAATCCCAGTCATATGAGTCGATTCAATGCATGCTACGATCACGGTATTAATTTGAAGGCAAAATATTTTTGTGCAGATTTTAGATTAGGTCTTTCCCTGTCCATATTGCTAAATTGAGGAGGTAAAATAGAAATATAAACAGGAAACAGAAGAGAAATGTACAGTGATCACCCATTTTCTGCCCAAAATATTTTCATGGAAATCCCAGTCATATGAGTCGAGTCCATGCATGCTACAATCACGGTATGAATTTGAAGGCAAAATTTTTTTGTGCAGAGCTTAGATTAGGTCTTTCCCTGTCCATAATGCTAAATGGAGGAGGTAAAATAGAAATAGGAAACAGAAGAGAAATGTACAGTGATCACCCATTTTCGGCCCACAATCTTTTTCATGGAAATCCCAGTCATATGAGTCGATTCCATGCATGCTACAATCACGGCATGAATTTGAAGGCAAAATATTTTTGTGCAGATTTTAGATTAGGTCTTTCCCTGTCCATAATGGTAAATTGAGTAGGTAAAATAGAAATATAAATAGGAAACAGAAGAGAAATGTACAGTGATCACCCATTTTGGCCCACAATCTTTTTCATGGAAATCCCAGTCATATGAGTCGAGTCCATTCATGCTACAATCAAGGTATGAATTTGAAGGCAAAATATTTTTGTGCAGATTTTACATTAGGTCTTTCCCTGTCCATAATGCTAAATTGAGGAGGTAAAATAGAAATATAAATAGGAAACAGAAGAGAAATGTACAGTGATCACCCATTTTCGGGGCACAATCTTTTTCATGGAAATCCCAGTCATATGAGTCGAGTCCATGCATGCTATGATCACGGTATGAATTTGAAGGCATAATATTTTTGTGCAGATTTTAGATTAGGTTTTTCCCTGTCCCTAATGCTAAGTTGAGGAGGTAAAATAGAAATATCAATCCGAAACAGAACAGAAATGTACAGTGATCACCAATTTTCGGCGCACAATCTTTTTCATTGAAATCCCAGTCATATGAGTCGAATCCATGCATGCTACGATCACGGTATGAATTTGAAGGCAAAATATTTTTGTGCAGATTTTAGATTAGGTCTTTCCCTGTCCATAATGCTAAATTGAGGAGGTAAAATAGAAATATAAATAGGAAACAGAAGAGAAATGTACAGTGATCACCCATTTTCTGCCCAAAATCTTTTTCATGGAAATCCCAGTCATATGACTCGAAACCATGCATGCTACGATCACGGTATGAATTTGAAGGCAAAATATTTTTGTGCAGATTTTAGATTATGTCTTTCCCTGTCCATAATGCTAAATTGAGGAGGTAAAATATAAATATAAAAAGGAAACAAAAGAGAAATACACAGTGACCACGCATTTTCGGCCCACAATCTTTTTCATAGAAATCCCAGTCATATCAGTCGACTCCACGCATGCTACGATCACGGTATGAATTTGAAGGCAAAATATTTTTGTGCAGATCTTAGATTTGGTCTTTTCCTGTCCATAATGCTAAATTGAGGAGGTAAAATATAAATATAAATAGGAAACAGAAGAGAAATGTACAGTGACCACCCATTTTCGGCCCACAATCTTTTTCATGGAAATCCCAGTGATACGAGTCGAGTCCATGCATGCTACGATCACGGTATGAATTTGAAGGCAAAATATTTTTGTGCACATCTTAGATTTGGTCTTTCCCTGTCCATAATGCTAAATTGAGGAGGTAAAGTATAAATATTAATAGGAAACAGAAGAGAAATGTACAGTGACCACCGATTTTCGGCCCACAATCTTTTTCATGGAAATCCCAGTCATATGAGTCGAGTCCATGCATGCTACGATCACGGTATGAATTTGAAGGCAAAATATTTTTGTTCAGATCTTAGATTATGTCTTTCCCTGTCCATGATGCTAAATTGAGGAGGTAAAATAGAAATATAAATAAGAAACACAAGAGAAATATACAGTGATCACGCATTTTTGGCCAACAATCTTTTTCATGGAAATCCCAGTCATATGAGTTGAGTCCATGCATGCTACGATCACGGTATGAATTTGAAGGCAAAATATTTTTGTGCAGATTTTAGATTTGGTCTTTCCCTGTCCATAATGCTAAATTGAGGAAGTAAAATATAAATATAAATAGGAAACAGAAGAGAAATGTACAGTGACCACCCATTTCCGGCCCACAATCTTTTTCATGGAAATCCCAGTCATATGAGTCGAGTCCATGCATGCTACGTTCACGGTATGAATTTGGAGGCAAAATATTTTTGTGCAGATCTTAGATTTGGTCTTTCCCTGTCCAAAATGCTAAATTGAGGAGGTAAAATAGAAATATAAATAGGAAACAAAAGAGAAATACACAGTGATCACGCATTTTCGGCCCACAATCTTTTTCATAGAAATCCCAGTCATATGAGTCGACTCCATGCATGCTACGATCACGGTATGAATTTCAAGGCAAAATATTTTTGTGCAGATTTTAGATTAGGTCTTTCCCTGTCCATAATGCTAAATTGAGGAGGTAAAATATAAATATAAATAGGAAACAGAAGAGAAATGTACAGTGATCACCCATTTTCGGCCCACAAACTTTTTCATGGAAATCCCAGTCATATGATTCGAGTCCATGCATGCTACGATCACGGTATGAATTTGAAGGCAAAATATATTTGTCCAGGTCTTAGATTAGATCTTTCCCTGTCCATAATGCTAAATTGAGAAGGTAAAATATAAAAATAAATAGGAAACAGAAGAGAAATGTACAGTGTTCAACCATTTTCGGCTCACAATCTTTTTCATGGAAATCCCAGTCATATGAGTCGATTCAATGCATGCTACGATCACGGTATTAATTTGAAGGCAAAATATTTTTGTGCAGATTTTAGATTAGGTCTTTCCCTGTCCAAAATGCTAAATTGAGGAGGTAAAATAAAAATATAAACAGGAAACAGAAGAGAAATGTACAGTGATCACCCATTTTCTGCCCACAATATTTTCAAGGAAATCCCAGTCATATGAGTCGAGTCCATGCATGCTACAATCACGGCATGAATTTGAAGGCAAAATTTTTTTGTGCAGAGCTTAGATTAGGTCTTTCCCTGTCCATAATGCTAAATTGAGGAGGTAAAATTGAAATATAAATAGGAAACAGGACAGAAATGTACAGTGATCACCCATTTTCGGCCCACTATCTTCTTCATGGAAATCCCAGTCATATGAGTTGTGTACATGCATGCTACGATCACGGTATGAATTTGAAGGCAAAATATTTTTGTGCAGAGCTTAGATTAGGTCTTTCCCTGTCCATAATGCTAAATTGAGGAGGGAAAATATAAATATAAATAGGAAACAGAAGAGAAATGTACAGTGATCACCCATTTTCGGCCCACAATCTTTTTCATGGAAATCCCAGTCAGATGATTCGAGTCCATGCATGCTACGATCACGCTATGAATTTGAAGGCAATATATTTTTGTGCAGATCTTAGATTAGATCTTTCCCTGTCCATAATGCTAAATTGAGGAGGTAAAATATAAAAATAAATAGGAAACAGAAGAGAAATGTACAGTGTTCACCCATTTTCGGCTCACAATCTTTTTCATGGAAATCCCAGTCATATGAGTCGAGTCCATGCATGCTACGATCACGGTATGAATTTGAAGGCAAAATATTTTTGTGCAGAACTTAGATTATGTCTTTCCCTGTCCATAATGCTAAATTGAGGAGGTAAAATAGAAATATAAATAGGAAACAGAACAGAAATGTACAGTGATCACCCATTTTCGGCCCACTATCTTTTTCATGGAAATCCCAGTCATATGAGTCGAGTCCATGCATGCTACGATCACGGTATGAATTTGAAAGCAAAATATTTTTGTGCATATTTTAGATTAGGTCTTTCCCTGTCCATAATGCTAAATTGAGGAGGTAAAATATAAATATAAATCGGAAACAGAAGAGTAACGTACAGTAATCACCCATTTTCGGCCCATAATCTTTTTCATGGAAATCCCAGTCATATGAGTCGAGTCATGCATGCTACGATCACGGTATGAATTTGAAAGCAAAATATTTTTGTGCAGATTTTAGATTAGGTCTTTCCCTGTCCATAATGCTAAATTGAGGAGGTAAAATAGAAATAGGAAACAGAAGAGAAATGTACAGTGATCACCCATTTTCGTCCCACAATCTTTTTCATGGAAATGCCAGTCATATGAGTCGAGTCCATGCATGCTACGATCACGGTATGAATTTGAAGGCAAAATATTTGTGTGCAGAGGTTAGATAATTAATTTCCCTGCCCATAATGCTAAACTGAGGAGGTAAAATAGAAATATAAATAGGAAACAGAAGAGAAATGTACAGTGATCACCAATTTTCTGCCCACAATCTTTTTCATGGAAATCCCAGTCATATGAGTCCATGAATGCTACGATCACGGTATGAATTTGAAGCAAAATATTTTTGTGCATATCTTAGATTAGGTCTTTCACTGTCCATAATGCTAAATTGAGGAGGTAAAATATAAATATAAACAGGAAACAGAAGAGAAATGTACAGTGATCACCCATTTTCGGCCCACAATCTTTTTCATGGAAATCCCAGTCATATGAGTCGAGTCAATGCATGCTACGATCACGGTATGAATTTGAAGGCAAAATATTTTTGTGCAGATTTTACATTAGGTCTTTCCCTGTCCATAATGCTAAATTGAGGAGTTAAAATAGAAATATAAATAGGAAAAAGAAGAGAAATGTACAGTGATTACACATTTTCGGCCCACAATCTTTTTCATGGAAATCCCAGTCATATGAGTCGAGTCCATTCATGCTACAATCAAGGTATGAATTTGAAGGCAAAATATTTTTGTGCAGATTTTACATTAGGTCTTTCCCTGTCCATAATGCTAAATTGAGGAGGTAAAATAGAAATATAAATAGGAAACAGAAGAGAAATGTACAGTGATCACCCATTTTCGGGGCACAATCTTTTTCATGGAAATCCCAGTCATATGAGTCGAGTCCATGCATGCTATGATCACGGTATGAATTTCAAGGCATAATATTTTTGTGCAGATTTTAGATTAGGTTTTTCCCTGTCCCTAATGCTAAGTTGAGGAGGTAAAATAGAAATATGAATCCGAAACAGAACAGAAATGTACAGTGATCACCAATTTTCGGCGCACAATCTTTTTCATTGAAATCCCAAGAGAAATATACAGTGATCACGCATTTTCGGCCAACAATCTTTTTCATGGAAATCCCAGTCATATGAGTTGAGTCCATGCATGCTACGATCACGGTATGAATTTGAAGGCAAAATATTTTTGTGCAGATCTTAGATTTGGTCTTTCCCTGTCCATAATGCTAAATTGAGGAAGTAAAATATAAATATAAATAGGAAACAGAAGAGAAATGTACAGTGACCACCCATTTCCGGCCCACAATCTTTTTCATGGAAATCCCAGTCATATGAGTCGAGTCCATGCATGCTACGTTCACGGTATGAATTTGGAGGCAAAATATTTTTGTGCAGATCTTAGATTTGGTCTTTCCCTGTCCATAATGCTAAATTGAGGAGGTAAAATAGAAATATAAATAGGAAACAAAAGAGAAATACACAGTGATCACGCATTTTCGGCCCACAATCTTTTTCATAGAAATCCCAGTCATATGAGTCGACTCCATGCATGCTACGATCACGGTATGAATTTGAAGGCAAAATATTTTTGTTCAGATCTTAGATTAGGTCTTTCCCTGTCCATGATGCTAAATTGAGGAGGTAAAATAGAAATATAAATAGGAAACAGAAGAGAAATGTACAGTGATCACCCATTTTCTGCCGAAAATCTTTTTCATGGAAATCCCAGTCATATGAGTTGAGTCCATGTATGCTACGATCACGGTATGAATTTGTAGGCAAAATATTTTTGTGCAGATCTTAGATTTGGTCTTTCCCTGTCCATAATGCTAAATTGAGGAGGTAAAATATAAATATAAATAGGAAACAGAAGAGAAATGTACAGTGACCACCCATTTTCGGCACACAATCTTTTTCATAGAAATCCCAGTCATATGAGTCGAGTCCATGCATGCTACGATCACGGTATGAATTTGAAGGCAAAATATTTTTGTGCAGAGCTTAGATTAGGTCTTTCCCTGGCCATAATGCTAAATTGAGGAGGTAAAAAAGAAATATAAATAGGAAAGAGCAGAGAAATGTACAGTGATCACCCATTTTCGGCCTACAATATTTTTCATGGAAATCCCAGTCGTATGAGTCGAGTCCATGCATGCTACGATCACGGTATGAATTTGAAGACAAAATATTTTTGTGCAGAGCTTAGATTAGGTCTTTCCGAGGCCATAATGCTAAATTGAGGAGGTAAAATAGAAAAATAAATAGGAAACAGAAGAGAAATGTACAGTGATCACCCATTGTTGCCCCACAATCTTTTTCATGGAAATCCCAGTCATATGAGTCGAGTCCATGCATGCTACTATCACGGTATGAATTTGAAGGCAAAATATTTTTGTGCAGAACTTAGATTAGGTCTTTTCCCTGGCCATAATGCTAAATTGAGGAGGTAAAATAGTAATATAAATAGGAAACGGAAGAGAAATGTACAGTGACCACCCATTTTCGTCCCACAATCTTTTTCATGGAAATCCTAGTCATATGAGTCGAGTCCATGCATGCTACGATCACGGTATGAATTTGAAGGCAAAATATTTTTGTTCAGATCTTAGATTAGGTCTTTCCCTGTCCATGATGCTAAATTGAGGAGGTAAAATAGAAATATAAATAGGAAACAAAAGAGAAATATACAGTGATCACGCATTTTCGACCAACAATCTTTTTCATGGAAATCCCAGTCATATGAGTTGAGTCCATGCATGCTACAATCACGGTATGAATTTGAAGGCATATTTTTGTGCCGATTTAGGTTAGATCTTTCCCTGTCCATAATGCTAAATTGAGGAGGTAAAATAGAAATATGAATAAGAAACAGAACAGAAATGTACAGTGATCACCCATTTTCGGCCCACAATATTTTTCATGGAAATCCCAGTCATATGAGTCGAGTCCATGCATGCTACGATCACGGTATGAATTTGAAGGCAAAATATTTTTGTGCAGATTTTAGATTAGGTCTTTCCCTGTCCATAATGCTAAATTGAGGAGGTAAAATATAAATATAAATAGGAAACAGAAGAGAAATGTACAGTGACCACCCATTTTCGGCCCACAATCTTTTTCATGGAAATCACAGTCATATGAGTCGAGTCCATGCATGATACAATCACGGTATGAAGTTGAAGGCAAAATATTTTTGTGCAGATCTTAGATTAGGTCTTTCCCTGTCCATAATGCTAAATTGAGGAGGTAAAATATGAATATAAATAGGAAACAGAAGAGAAATGTACAGTGACCACCCATTTTCGGCCCACAATCTTTTTCATGGAAATCCCAGTTATAGAAGTCGAGTCCATGCATGCTACATTCACGGTATGAATTTGGAGGCAAAATATTTTTGTGCAGATCTTAGATTATGTCATTCCCTGTCCAAAATGCTAAATAGAGGAGGTCAAATAGAAATATAAATAGGAAACAGAAGAGAAATGTATAGTGATCACCTTTTTTCGGCCCACAATCTTTTTCATGGAAATCCCAGTCATATGAGTCGAATCCATCCATGCTACGATCACGGTATGAATTCGAAGGCAAAATATTTTTGTGCAGATTTTAGATTAGGACTTTCCCTGTCCATAATGTTAATTGAGGAGGTAAAATAGAAATATAAATAGGAAACAGAAGAGAAATGTACAGTGACCACCCATTTTCGGCCCACAATCTTTTTCATGGAAATCCCAGTTATATGAGTCGAGTCCATGCATGCTACATTCACGGTATGAATTTGGAGGCAAAATATTTTTGTTCAGATCTTAGATTATGTCATTCCCTGTCCATAATGCTAAATTGAGGAGGTCAAATAGAAATATAAATAGGAAACAGAAGAAAAATGAACAGTGATCACCCATTTTCGGCCCACAATCTTTTTCATGGAAATCCCAGTCCTATGAGTCGAGTCCATGCATGCTACGATCACGGTATGAATTTTAAGGCAAAATGTTTTTGTCCAGATCTTAGATTAGGTCTTTCCCTGTCCATAATGCTAAATTGATGATGCAAAATATAAATATAAATAGGAAACAGAAGAGAAATGTACAGTGATCACCCATTTTGTGCCCACAATCTTTTTCATGGAAATCCCAGTCATATGAGTTGAGTCCATGCATGCTACGATCACGGTATGAATTTGAAGGCAAAATATTTTTGTGCAGATCTTAGATTAGGTCTTTCCCTGTCCATAATGCTAAATTGAGGAGGTCAAATAGAAATATAAATAGGAAACAGAAGAGAAATGTATAGTGATCACCTATTTTCGGCCCGCAATCTTTTTCATGGAAATCCCAGTCATATGAGTCGAGTCCATGCATGCTACTATCACGGTATGAATTTGAAGGCAAAATATTTTTGTGCAGATTTTAGATTAGTTCTTTCCCTGTCCATAATGCTAAATTTAGGAGGTGAAATGGATATATAAATAGGAAACAGAAGAGAAATGTACAGTGATCACCCATTTTCGGCCCACAATCTTTTTCATGGAAATCCCAGTCATATGAGTCGAGTCCATGCATGCTACGATCACGGTATGAATTTGAAGGCAAAATATTTGTGCGCAGAGCTTAGATAATTACTTTCCCTGCCCATAATGCTAAATTGAGGAGGTAAAATATAAATATAAATAGGAAACAGAAGAGAAATGTACAGTGATCACCCATTTTCGCCCCACAAACTTTTTCATGGAAATCCCAGTCATATGAGTCGAGTCCATGCATGCTACGATCACGGTATGAATTTGAAGGCAAAATATTTGTGTGTAGAGCTTAGATAATTACTTTCCCTGCCCATAATGCTAAATTGAGGAGGTAAAATAGAAATATAAATAGGAAACAGAAGAGAAATGTACAGTGATCACCCATTTTCTGCCCACAATCTTTTTCTTGGAAATCCCAGTCATATGAGTCAAGTCCATGCATGCTACGATCACGGTATGGATTTGAAGGTAAAATAATTTTTTTGCAGATCTTACATTAGGTCTTTCCCTGTCCTAAATGCTAAATGAAGGAAGTACAATATAAATATAAATAGGAAAGAGAAGAGAAACGTACAGTGATCACCCATTTTCAGCCCACAATCTTTTTGATGGAAATCCCAATCATATGAGTCGAGTCCATTCATGCTACAATCACGGTATGAATTTGAAGGCAAAATATTTTTGTGTAGATTTTAGATTAGGTCTTTCCCTGTCCATAATGCTAAATTTAGGAGGTAAAATATAAATATAAATAGGAAACAGAAGAGAAATGTACAGTGATCACCCATTTTCGGCCCACAATTTTTACATGGAATTCCCAGTCATATGAGTCGAGTCCATGCATGCTACGATCACGGTATGAATTTGAAGCAAAATATTCTTGTGCAGATTAGGTCTTTCCATGTCCATAATGCTAAATTGAGGAGGTAAAATAGAAATATAAATTGGAAACAGAAGAGAAATGTACAGTGATCACCCATTTTCGGCCCACAATCTTTTTCATGGAAATCCCAGTCATATGAGTCGAGTCCATGCATGCTACGATCACGGTATGAATTTGACGGCAAAATATTTTTGTACAGAGATTACATTAGGTTTTTCGCTGTCCATAATGCTAAATTGAGGAGGTAAAATAGAAATATAAATAGTAAACAGAACAGAAATGTACAATGATCAACCATTTTCGGCCCACAATCTTTTTCATGGAAATCCCAGTCATATGAGTCAAGTCCATGCATGCTACGATCACGGTATGAATTTGAAGGCAAAATATTTTTGTGCAGTGCTTAGATTATGTCATTCACTGGCCATAATGCTAAATTGAGGAGGTAAAATATAAATATAAATAGGAAACAGAAGAGAAATGTACAGTGATCACCCATTTTCGGCCCACTATCTTTTTCATAGAAATCCCAGTGATATGAGTTGAGTCCATGCATGCTACGATCACGGTATGAATTTGAAGGCAAAATATTTTTGTGCAGATTTTAGATTAGGTCTTTCCCTGTCCATAATGCTAAATTGAGGAGGTAAAATAGAAATATAAATAGTAAACAGAACAGAAATGTACAATGATCAACCATTTTCGGCCCACAATCTTTTTCATGGAAATCCCAGTCATATGAGTCGAGTCCATGCATGCTACGATTAGGTATGAATTTGACGGCAAAATATTTTTGTACAGAGCTTACATTAGGTCTTTCCCTGTCCATAATGCTAAATTGAGGACGTAAAATATAAATATAAATAGTAAACAGAACAGAAATGTACAGTGATCACCCATTTTTGGCCCACAATCTTTTTCATGGAAATCCCAGTCATATTTGTCGAGTCCATGCATGCTACGATCACGGTATGAATTTGAAGGCAAAATATTTTTGTGCAGATTTTAGATAAGGTCTTTCCCTGTCCATAATGCTAAATTGAGGAGGTAAAATAGAAATATAAATAGGAAACAAAAGAGAAATATACAGTGATCATGTATTTTCGGCCCACAATCTTTTTCATGGAAATCCCAGTCATATGAGTCGAGTCCGTGCATGCTACGATCACGGTATGAATTTTAAGGCAAAATATTTTTGTGCAGAGCTTAGATTATGTCTTTCCCTGGCCATAATGCTAAATTGAGGAGGTAAAATATAAATATAAATAGGAAACAGAAGAGAAATGTACAGTGATCACCTATTTTCGGCCCACTATCTTTTTCATGGAAATCCCAGTCATATGAGTCGAGTCCATGCATGCTACGATCACGGTATTAATTTGAAGGCAAAATATTTTTGTGCAGATTTTAGATTAGGTCTTTCCCTGTCCATAATGCTAAATTGAGGAGGTAAAATATAAATATAAATAGGAAACAGAAGAGAAATGTACAGTGATCACCCATTAGCCCCCAACAATTTTTTTCATGGAAATCCCAGTCGTATGAGTCGAGTCCATGCATGCTACAATCACGGGATGAATTTGAAGGCATATTTTTGTGCAGATTTTAGATTAGATCTTTCCCTGTCCATAATGCTAAATTGAGGAGGTAAAATAGAAATATGAATACGAAACAGAACAGAAATGTACAGTGATCACCCATTTTCGGCCCACAATCTTTTTCATGGAAATCCCAGTCATATTTGTCGAGTCCATGCATGCTACGATCACGGTATGAATTTGAAGGCAAAATATTTTTGTGCAGATTTTAGATTAGGTCTTTCCCTGTACATAATGCTAAATTGAGGAGGTAAAATAGAAATATGAATACGAAACAGAAGAGAAATGTACAGTGATCACCCATTTTCGGCCGACTATCTTTTTCATGGAAATCCCAATCATATGAGTCGAGTCCATGCATGCTACAATCACGGTATGAATTTGAAGGCAAAATATTTTTGTGCAGATCTTAGATTAGGTCTTTCCCTGTCCATATTGCTAAATTGAGGAGGTAAAATATAAATATAAATAGGAAACAGAAGAGAAATGTACAGTGATCACCCATTTTCTCCCCAAAATGTTTTTCATGGAAATCCCAGTCATATGAGTCGAGTCCATGCATGCAACGATCACGGTATGAATTTCAAGGCAAAATATTTTTGTGCAGAGTTTAGATTAGGTCTTTCCCTGTCCATAATGCTAAATTGAGTAGGTAAAATATAAATATAAATAGGAAACAGAAGAGAAATGTACAGTGATCACCCATTTGCCCCCAACAATTTTTTTCATGGAAATCCCAGTCATATGAGTCTAGTCCATGCATGCTACGATCACGGTATGAATATGTAGGCAAAATATTTTCGTGCAGATTTTAGATTAGGACTTTCCCTGTCCATAATGCTAAATTGAGGAGGTGAAATAGAAATATAAATAGGAAACTGAAGAGAAATGTACAGTGATCACGCATTTTCGGCCCACAATCTTTTTCATAGAAATCCCAGTCATATGAGTCGAGTCCATGCATGCTACAATCACGGTATGAATTTGAAGGCATATTTTTGTGCAGATTTTAGATTAGATCTTTCCCTGACCATAATGCTAAATTGAGGCGGTAAAAAAGAAATATAAATAGGAAAGAGAAGAGAAATGTACAGTGATCACCCATTTTCGGCCCGCAATCTTTTTCATGGAAATCCCAGTCATATGGTTCGAGTCCATGGATGCTACGATCACGGTATGAATTTGAAGGCAAAATATTTTTCTGCAGAGCTTAGATTAGGTCTTTCCCTGGCCATAATGCTAAATTGAGGAGGTAAAATAGAAATATAAATCGGAAACAGAAGAAAAATGTACAGTGATCACCCATTTTCTGCCCACAATCTTTTTCATGGAAATCCCAGTCATATGAGTAGATTCCATGCATGCTATGATCACGGTATGAATTTGAAGGCAAAATATTTTTGTGCAGAACTTAGATTAGGTCTTTCCCTGTCCATAATGCTAAATTGAGAAGGTAAAATAGAAATATAAGTAGGAAACAGAAGAGAAATATACAGTGATCACTCGTTTTCGGCCCACAATCTTTTTCACGGAAATCTCAGTCATATGAGTCGAGTCAATGCATGCTACGATCACGGTATGAATTTGAAGGCAAAATATTTGTGTGCAGATTTTAGATTAGGTTTTTCCCTGTCCATAATGCTAAATTGAGGACGTAAAATACAAATATAAATAGGAAACAGTCGAGAAATGTACAGTGATCACCATTTTCGGCCCACAATCTTTTTCATGCAAATCCCAGTCATATGACTCGAGTCCATGCATGCTACGATCACGGTATGAATTTGAAGGCAAAATATTCTTGTGAAGATTTTAGATTAGGACGTTCCTTGTCCATAATGCTAAATTGAGAAGGTAAAATAGAAATATAAATAGGAAACAGAAGAGAAATGTACAGTGATCACCCATTTTCGGCCCACAATCTTTTACATGGAAATCACAGTCATATGAGTCGCGTCCATGCATGCTACGATCACGGTGTGAATTTGAAGGCAAAATATTTTTGTGCAGATCTTAGATTTGTTCTTTCCATGTCCTTAATGATAAATTGAGGAGGTAAAATAGAAATATAAATAGTAAAACAGAAGAGAAATGTACAGTGATCACCTATTTTCGGCCCACAATCTTTTTCATGGAAATCCCAGTCATATGAGTCGAGTCCATTCATGCTACGATCACAGTATGAATTTCAAGGCAAAATATTTTTGGGCAGTTTTTAGATTATGTCTTTCCCTGTCCATAATGCTAAATTGAGGAGGTAAAATATAAATATAAATAGGAAACAGAAGAGAAATGTACATTGATTACCCATTTTCTGCCCACAATCTTTTTCATGGAAATCCCAGTCATATGAGTCGAGTCCATGCATGCTACGATCACGGTATAAATTTCAAGGCAAAATATTTTTGTGCAGTTCTTAGATTAGGTCTTTCCCTGGCCATAATGCTAAATTGAGGAGCTAAAATATAAATATAAATAGGAAACAGAAGAGAAATGTACAGTGATCACGCATTTTCGGCCCACAATCTTTTTCATGGAAATCCCAGTCATATGTGTAGAGTTCATGCATGCTACGATCACGGTATGAATTTGAAGTCAAAATATTTTTGTGCAGATTTAGATTAGGTTTTTCCCTGTCCATAATGCTAAATTGAGGAGGTAAAATATAAATATAAATAGGAAACAGAAGAGAAATGTACAGTGATCACCCATTTTTGGCCCACAATCTTTTTCATGGAAATCCCAGTCATATGAGTCGAGTTCATGCAAGCTACGATCACGTTATGAATTTGAAGGCAAAATATTTTTGTGCAGATCTTAGATTAGGTCTTTCCCTGTCCATAATGCTAAATTGAGGAGGTAAATATAAATATAAATAGGAAACAGAAGAGAAATGTACAGTGATCACCCATTTTTGGCCCACAAACTTTTTCATAGAAATCCCAGTCATATGAGTCGAGTCCATGCATGCTGCGATCACGGTATGAATTTGAAGGCAAAATATTTTTGTGCAGAGCTTACATTATGTCTTACCCTGGCCATAATGCTAAATTGAGGAGGTAAAATAGAAATATAAATGAGAAACAGAAGAGAAATGTACAGTGATCACCCATTTTCGGCCCACAATCTTTTTCATGGAAATCCCAGTCATATGAGTCGAGTCCATGCATGCAACGATCACGGTATGAATTTGATGGCAAAATATTTTTGTGCAGATCTTAGATTAGGTCTTTCCCTGTCCATAATGCTAAATTGAGGAGGTAAAATACAAATATAAACAGAAAACAGAAGAGAAATGTACAGTGATCAGCCATTTGCGGCCCACAATCTTTTTCATGGAAATTCCAGTCATATGAGTAGAGTTCATCCATGCTACGATCACGGTATGAAGTTGAAGGCAAAATAATTTTGTGCAGATTTTATATTAGGTCTTTCCCTGTCCATAATGCTAAATTGAGGAGGTAAAATAGAAATATAAATAGGAAACAGAAGAGAAATGTACAGTGATCACCCATTTTTGGCCAAACAATCTTTTTCATCGACATCCCAGTCATATGAGTCGAGTCCATGCCTGCTACGATCACGGTATGAATTTGAAGGCAAAATATTTTTGTGCAGAGCTTAGATTAGGTCTTTCCCGGGCCATAATGCTAAATTGAGGAGGTAAATATAAATATAAATAGGAAACAGAAGAGAAATGTACAGTGATCACCCATTTCTGCCCACTATCTTTTTCATGGAAATCCCAGGCATATGAGTGGAGTCCATGCATGCTACGATCACGGTATGAATTTGAAGGCAAAATATTTTTGTGCAGATCTTAGATTAGGTCTTTCCCTGGCCATAATGCTAAATTGAGGAGGTAAAATAGAAATATAAATAGGAAACAGAAGAGAAATGTACAGTGATCACCCATTTTCTGCCCACAATCTTTTTCATGGAAATCCCAGTCATATGAGTCGAGTTCATGCAAGTTACGATCACGTTATGAATTTGAAGGCAAAATATTTTTGTGCAGATCTTAGATTAGGTCTTTCCCTGTCCATAATGCTAAATTGAGGAGGTAAAATATAAATATAAATAAGAAACAGAAGAGAAATGTACAGTGATCACCCATTTTCGGCCCACAATCATTTTCATGGAAATGACAGTCATATGCGTCGAGTCCATGCATGCTACGATCACGATATGAATTTGAAGGCAAAATATTTTTGTGCAGATCTTAGATTAGGTCTTTCCCTGTCCATAATGCTAAATTGAGGAGGTAAAATATAAATAGGAAACAGAAGAGAAATGTACAGTGATCACCCATTTTCTGCCCACAATCTTTTTCATGGAAATCCCAGTCATATGAGTCGAGTCCATGCATGCTACGATCACGGTATGAATTTGAAGGCAAAATATTTTTGTGCAGATCTTAGATTACGTCTTTCCCTGTCAATAAGGCTAAATTGAGGAGGTAAATATAAATATAAATAGGAAACAGAAGAAAAATGTACAGTGATCAGCCATTTTCGGCCCACAATCTTTTGCATGGAAATCCCAGTCATATGAGTCGAGTCCATGCATGCTACGATCACGGTATGAATTTGAAGGCAAAATATTTTTGTGCAGATCTTAGATTAGGTCTTTCCCTGTCCATAATGCTAAATTAAAAAGGTAAAATAGAAATATAAATAGGAAACAGAAGAGAAATGTACAGTGATCACCCATTTTCGGCCCACAATCTTTTTCATGGAAATCGCAGTCATATGAGTCGAGTCAATGCATGCTACGATCACGGTATGAATTTTAAAGCAAAATATTTTTGTGCAGATATTAGATTAGGTCTTTCCCTGTCCATAATGCTAAATTGAGGAGGTAAAATATAAATATAAATAGGAAACAGAAGAGAAATGTACAGTGATCACCCATTTTCGGCCCACAATCTTTTTCATGGAAATCCCAGTCATATGAGTCGAGTTCATGCATGCTACGATCACGGTATGAATTTGAAGGCAAAATATTTTCGTGCAGAGCTTAGATTAGGTCTCTCCCTGGCCATAATGCTAAATTGAGGAGGTAAAATAGAAATATAAATAGGAAACAGAAGAGAAATGTACAGTGATCACCCATTTTCGGCCCACAATCTTTTTCATGGAAATCCCAGTCATATGAGTCGAGTCCATGCATGCTACGATCACGGTATGAATTTGAAGGCAACATATTTTTTTGCAGATTTTAGATTAGGTCTTTCCCTGTCCATAATGCTAAATTGAGGAGGTAAAATAGAAATATAAATAGGAAACAGAAGAGAAATGTACAGTGATCACCCATTTTCGGCCCACAATCTTTTTCATGGAAATCCCAGTCATATCAGTCGAGTCCATGCATGCAACGATCACGGTATGAATTTGATGGCAAAATATTTTTGTGCAGATCTTAGATTAGGTCTTTCCCTGTCCATAATGCTAAATTGAGGAGGTAAAATAGAAATATAAATAGGAAACAGAAGAGAAATGTACAGTGATCACCCATTTTTGGCCAAACAATCTTTTTCATCGACATCCCAGTCATATGAGTCGAGTCCATGCGTGCTACGATCACGGTATGAATTTGAAGGCAAAATATTTTTGTGCAGAGCTTAGATTAGGTCTTTCCCGGGCCATAATGCTAAATTGAGGAGGTAAAATATAAATATAAATAGGAAACAGAAGAGAAATGTACAGTGATCACACATTTCTGCCCACTATCTTTTTCATGGAAATCCCAGGCATATGAGTGGAGTCCATGCATGCTACGATCACGGTATGAATTTGAAGGCAAAATATTTTTGTGCAGATCTTAGATTAGGTCTTTCCCTGGCCATAATGCTAAATTGAGGAGGTAAAATAGAAATATAAATAGGAAACAGAAGAGAAATGTACAGTGATCACCCATTTTCTGCCCACAATCTTTTTCATGGAAATCCCAGTCATATGAGTCGAGTTCATGCAAGTTACGATCACGTTATGAATTTGAAGGCAAAATATTTTTGTGCAGATCTTAGATTAGGTCTTTCCCTGTCCATAATGCTAAATTAAGGAGGTAAAATATAAATATAAATAAGAAACAGAAGAGAAATGTACAGTGATCACCCATTTTCGGCCCACAATCATTTTCATGGAAATGACAGTCATATGCGTCGAGTCCATGCATGCTACGATCACGGTATGAATTTGAAGGCAAAATATTTTTGTGCAGATCTTAGATTAGGTCTTTCCCTGTCCATAATGCTAAATTGAGGAGGTAAAATATAAATAGGAAACAGAAGAGAAATGTACAGTGATCACCCATTTTCTGCCAACAATCTTTTTCATGGAAATCCCAGTCATATGAGTCGAGTCCATGCATACTACGATCACGGTATGAATTTGAAGACAAAATATTTTTGTGCAGAGCTTAGATTAGGTCATTCCCTGTCCATAATGCTAAATTGAGGAGGTAAAAGAGAAATGTAAATAGGAAACAGAAGAGAAATGTACAGTGATCACCCATTTTCGGCCCACAATCTTTTTCATGGAAATCCCAGTCATATGAGTCGAGTCCATGCATGCTACGATCACGGTATGAATTTGAAGGCAAAATATTTTTGTGCAGATCTTAGATTACGTCTTTCCCTGTCAATAAGGCTAAATTGAGGAGGTAAATATAAATATAAATAGGAAACAGAAGAGAAATGTACAGTGATCACCCATTTTTGGCCCACAAACTTTTTCATAGAAATCCCAGTCATATGAGTCGAGTCCATGCATGCTGCGATCACGGTATGAATTTGAAGGCAAAATATTTTTGTGCAGAGCTTACATTATGTCTTACCCTGGCCATAATGCTAAATTGAGGAGGTAAAATAGAAATATAAATGAGAAACAGAAGAGAAATGTACAGTGATCACCCATTTTCGGCCCACAATCTTTTTCATGGAAATCCCAGTCATATGAGTCGAGTCCATGCATGCAACGATCACGGTATGAATTTGATGGCAAAATATTTTTGTGCAGATCTTAGATTAGGTCTTTCCCTGTCCATAATGCTAAATTGAGGAGGTAAAATACAAATATAAACAGAAAACAGAAGAGAAATGTACAGTGATCAGCCATTTGCGGCCCACAATCTTTTTCATGGAAATTCCAGTCATATGAGTAGAGTTCATCCATGCTACGATCACGGTATGAAGTTGAAGGCAAAATAATTTTGTGCAGATTTTATATTAGGTCTTTCCCTGTCCATAATGCTAAATTGAGGAGGTAAAATAGAAATATAAATAGGAAACAGAAGAGAAATGTACAGTGATCACCCATTTTTGGCCAAACAATCTTTTTCATCGACATCCCAGTCATATGAGTCGAGTCCATGCGTGCTACGATCACGGTATGAATTTGAAGGCAAAATATTTTTGTGCAGAGCTTAGATTAGGTCTTTCCCGGGCCATAATGCTAAATTGAGGAGGTAAATATAAATATAAATAGGAAACAGAAGAGAAATGTACAGTGATCACCCATTTCTGCCCACTATCTTTTTCATGGAAATCCCAGGCATATGAGTGGAGTCCATGCATGCTACGATCACGGTATGAATTTGAAGGCAAAATATTTTTGTGCAGATCTTAGATTAGGTCTTTCCCTGGCCATAATGCTAAATTGAGGAGGTAAAATAGAAATATAAATAGGAAACAGAAGAGAAATGTACAGTGATCACCCATTTTCTGCCCACAATCTTTTTCATGGAAATCCCAGTCATATGAGTCGAGTTCATGCAAGTTACGATCACGTTATGAATTTGAAGGCAAAATATTTTTGTGCAGATCTTAGATTAGGTCTTTCCCTGTCCATAATGCTAAATTGAGGAGGTAAAATATAAATATAAATAAGAAACAGAAGAGAAATGTACAGTGATCACCCATTTTCGGCCCACAATCATTTTCATGGAAATGACAGTCATATGCGTCGAGTCCATGCATGCTACGATCACGATATGAATTTGAAGGCAAAATATTTTTGTGCAGATCTTAGATTAGGTCTTTCCCTGTCCATAATGCTAAATTGAGGAGGTAAAATATAAATAGGAAACAGAAGAGAAATGTACAGTGATCACCCATTTTCTGCCCACAATCTTTTTCATGGAAATCCCAGTCATATGAGTCGAGTCCATGCATGCTACGATCACGGTATGAATTTGAAGGCAAAATATTTTTGTGCAGATCTTAGATTACGTCTTTCCCTGTCAATAAGGCTAAATTGAGGAGGTAAATATAAATATAAATAGGAAACAGAAGAAAAATGTACAGTGATCAGCCATTTTCGGCCCACAATCTTTTGCATGGAAATCCCAGTCATATGAGTCGAGTCCATGCATGCTACGATCACGGTATGAATTTGAAGGCAAAATATTTTTGTGCAGATCTTAGATTAGGTCTTTCCCTGTCCATAATGCTAAATTAAAAAGGTAAAATAGAAATATAAATAGGAAACAGAAGAGAAATGTACAGTGATCACCCATTTTCGGCCCACAATCTTTTTCATGGAAATCGCAGTCATATGAGTCGAGTCAATGCATGCTACGATCACGGTATGAATTTTAAAGCAAAATATTTTTGTGCAGATATTATATTAGGTCTTTCCCTGTCCATAATGCTAAATTGAGGAGGTAAAATATAAATATAAATAGGAAACAGAAGAGAAATGTACAGTGATCACCCATTTTCGGCCCACAATCTTTTTCATGGAAATCCCAGTCATATGAGTCGAGTTCATGCATGCTACGATCACGGTATGAATTTGAAGGCAAAATATTTTCGTGCAGAGCTTAGATTAGGTCTCTCCCTGGCCATAATGCTAAATTGAGGAGGTAAAATAGAAATATAAATAGGAAACAGAAGAGAAATGTACAGTGATCACCCATTTTCGGCCCACAATCTTTTTCATGGAAATCCCAGTCATATGAGTCGAGTCCATGCATGCTACGATCACGGTATGAATTTGAAGGCAACATATTTTTTTGCAGATTTTAGATTAGGTCTTTCCCTGTCCATAATGCTAAATTGAGGAGGTAAAATAGAAATATAAATAGGAAACAGAAGAGAAATGTACAGTGATCACCCATTTTCGGCCCACAATCTTTTTCATGGAAATCCCAGTCATATGAGTCGAGTCCATGCATGCTACGATCACGGTATGAATTTGAAGGTAAAATATTTCTGTGCACAGCTTTGATGAGGTCATTCCCTGTCCATAATGCTAAATTGTGGAGGTAAAATAGAAATATAAATAGGAAACAGAAGAGAAATGTACAGTGATCACCCATTTTCGGCCCACAATCTCTTTCATGGAAATCCCAGTCATATGAGTCGAGTCCATGCATGCTACGATCATGTTATGAACTTGAAGGCAAAATATTTTTGTGAAGTGCTTAGATTAGGTCTTTCCCTGTCAATAATGCTAAATTGAGGAGGTAAAATATAAATATAAATAGGAAACAGAAGAGAAATGTACACTGATCACCCATTTTCGGCCCACAATATTTTTCATGGAAATCCCAGTCATATGAGTCGAGTCCATGCATGCTACGATCATGTTATGAATTTGAAGGCAAAATATTTTTGTGCAGAGCTGAGATTAGGTCTTTCCCTGTCCATAATGCTAAATTGAGGAGGTAAAATATAAATATAAATAGGAAACAGAAGAGAAATGTACAGTGACCACCCATTTTCGGCCCACAATCTTTTTCATGGAAATCCCAGTCATATGAGTCGAGTCCATGCATGCTACGATCATGTTATGAATTTGAAGGCAAAATATTTTTGTGCAGAGCTTAGATTAGGTCTTTCCCTGTCCATAATGCTAAATTGAGGAGGTAAATTATAAATATAAATAGGAAACAGAATAGAAATGTACAGTGATCACCCATTTTTGTCCCACAAACTTTTTCATGGAAATCCCCGTCATATGAGTCGAGTCCATGCATGCTTCGAACACGGTATGAATTTGAAGGCAAAATATTTTTGTGCAGATCTTAGATTAGGTCATTCCCTGTCCATAATGCTAAATTGAGGAGGTAAAATAGAAATATAAATAGGAAACAGAAGAGAAATGTACAGTGATCACCCATTTTCTGTCCACAATCTTTTTCATGGAAATCCCAGTCATATGAGTCGAGTCCATGCATGCTATGATCACGGTATGAATTTGAAGGCAAAATATTTTTGTGCAGAGCTTAGGTTAGGTCTTTCTCTGACCATAATGCTATATTGAGTAGGTAAAATATAAATATAAATAGAATACAGAAAAGAAATGTACAGTGATCACCCATTTTCGGCCCACAATCTTTTTCATGGAAATCCCAGTCATATGCGTCGATTTCATGCATGCTACAATCACGGTATGTATTTGAAGGCAAAATATTTTTGTGTAGACTTTAGATTAGGTCTTTCCCTGTCCATAATGCTAAATTTAGGAGGTAAAATAGAAATATGAATAGGAAACAGAAGAGAAATGTACAGTGATCACCCATTTTCAGACCACAATCTTTTTCATGGAAATCCCAGTCATATGAGTCGAGTCAATGCATGCCACGATCACGTTATGAATTTGAAAGCAAAATATTTTTGTGCAGATTTTAGATTAGGTCTTTCCCTGTCCATAATGCTAAATAGAGGAGGTAAAATAGAAATATAAATAGCAAACAGAAGAGAAATGTACAGTGATCACCCATTTTCGGCCCACAATCTTTTTCATGGAACTCCCAGTCATATGAGTTGAGTCAATGCATGCTATGCTCACGGTATGAATTTGAAAGCAAAATATTTTTGTGCAGATTTTAGATTAGATTTTTCCATGTCTATAATGCTAAATTGAGGAGGTAAAATAGAAATATAAATAGGAAACAGAAGAAAATGTACAGTGATCTCCCATTTTCGGCCCAAAGACTTTTTTATGGAAATCCAAGTCATATGAGTCGAATCAATGCATGCTACGATCACGGTATGAATTTGAAAGCAAAATATTTTTGTGCAGATTTTAGATTAGGTCTTTCCCTGTCCATAATGCTAAATTGAGGAGGTAAAATATAAATATAAATAGGAAACAGAAGAGAAATGTACAGTGATCACCCATTTTCGGCCCACAATCTTTTTCATGGAAATCCCAGTCATATGAGTTGAGTCAATGCATGCTATGCTCACGGTATGAATTTGAAAGCAAAATATTTTTGTGCAGATTTTAGATTAGGTCTTTCCCTGTCCATAATGCTAAATTGAGGAGGTAAATTAGAAATATAAATAGGAAGCAGGAGAGAAATGTACAGTGATCACCCATTTTCGGCCGACAATCTTTTTCATGGAAATCCCAGTCATATGAGACGAGTCCATGCATGCTACGATCACGGTATGAATTTGAAGGCAAAATATTTTTTTGCAGAGCTTAGATTAGGTCTTTCCCTGTCCATAATGCTAAATTGAGGAGGTAAAATATAAATATAAATAGGAAACAGAAGAGAAATGTACAGTGATCACCCATTTTCGGCCCACAATCTTTTTCATGGAAATCTCAGTCATATGAGTCGAGTCCATGCATGCTACGATCACTGTATGAATTTGAAGGCAAAATATTTTTGTGCAGATTTTAGATTAGGTCTTTCCCTGTCCATAATGCTAAATTGAGGAGATAAAATATAAATATAAATAGCAAACAGAAGAGAAATGTACAGTGATCACCCATTTTCGGCCCACAAAATTTTTCATCGAAATCCCAGTCATATTAGTCGAGTCCATGCATGCTACGATCACGGTATGAATTGAAGGCAAAATATTTTTGTACAGATTTTAGATTAGGTCATTCCCTGTCCATAATGCTAAATTGAGGAGATAAAATAGAAATATAAATAGGAAACAGAAGAGAAATGTACAGTGATCACCCATTTTCTGCCCACAATCTTTTTCATGGAAATCCCAGTCATATGAGTCGAGTCCATGCATGCTACGATCACGGTATGAAATTGAAGGCAAAATATTTGTGTGCAGATTTTAGATTAGGTCTTTCCCTGTCCATAATGCTAAATTGAGGAGGTAAAATAGAAATATAAATACGAAACTGAAGAGAAATGTACAGTGATCACCAATTTTCGGCCCACAATCTTTTTCATGGAAATCCCAGTCATATGAGTTGAGTCCATGCATGCTACGATCACGGTATGAATTTGAAGGCAAAATATTTTTATGCAGATCGTAGATTAGGTCTTTCCCTGTCCATAATGCTAAATTGAGGAGGTAAAATATAAATATAAATAGGAAACAGTAGAGAAATGTACAGTGATCACCAATTTTCTGCCCACAATCTTTTTCATTGAAATCCCAGTCATATGAGACGAGTCCATGCATGCTACAATCACGGTATGAAATTGAAGGCAAAATATTTTTGTGCAGATCTTAGATTAGGTCTTTCCCTGTGCATAATGCTAAATTAAGGAAGTAAAATAGAAATATAAATATGAAAAAGAAGAGAAATGTACAGTGATCACCCATTTTCTGCCCACAATCTTTTTCATGGAAATCCCAGTCATATGAGTCGAGTCCATGCATGCCACGATCACAGTATGAATTTGAAGGCAAAATATTTTTGTGCAGAGCTTAGATTAGGTCTTTCCTGGTCCATAATGCTAAATTGAGGAGGTAAAATAGAAATATAAATAAGAAACAGAAGAGAAATGTACAGTGATCACCCATTTTCGGCCCACAATCTTTTTCATGGAAATCGCAGTCATATGAGTCGCGTCCATGCATGCTACGATCACGGTATGAATTTGAAGGCAAAATATTTTTGTGCAGATTTTAGATTAGGTCTTTCCCTGTCCATAATGCTAAATTGAGGAGGTAAAATATAAATATAAATAGGAAACAGAAGAGAAATGTACAGTGATCACCCATTTTCGGCCCACAATCTTTTTCATGGAAATCCCAGTCATATGAGTCGAGTCCATGCATGCTACGATCACGGTATGAATTTGAAGGCAAAATATTTTTGTGCAGACCTTGGCTTAGGTCTTTCCCTGTCCATAATACTAAATGAAGGAAGTAAAATATAAATATAAATAGGAAACAGAAGAGAAATGTACAGTGATCACCCATTTTCTGCCCACAATCTTTTTCATGGAAATCCCAGTCATATGAGTCGAGTCCATGCATGCTACGATCACTGTATGAATTTGAAGGCAAAATATTTTTTTGCAGATCTTAGATTAGGTCTTTCCATGTCCATAATGCTAAATTGAGGAAATAAAATAGAAATATAAATAGCAAACAGAAGAGAAATGTACAGAGATCACCCATTTTTTGTCCATAATATTTTCATGGAAATCCCAATCATATCAGTCGAGTCGATGCATGCTACGATCACGGTATGAATTTGAAGGCAAAATATTTTTTTGCAGAGATTAGATTAGGTCTTTCCCTGTCAATAATGCTAAATTGCGGAAGTAAAATATAAATATAAATAGGAAACAGAAGAGAAATATACAGTGATCGCCCATTTTCTGCCCACAATCTCTTTCATGGAAATCCCAGTCATATGAGTCAAGTCCATGCATGCTACGATCACGGTATGGATTTGAAGGCAAAATAATTTTTTTGCAGATCTTAGATTAGGTCTTTCCCTGTCCATAATGCTAAATGAAGGAAGTAAAATATAAATATAAATAGGAAACAGAAGAAAAATGTACAGTGATCACCATTTTCTGACGACAATCTTTTTCATGGAAATCCCAGTCATATTAGACGAGTCCATGCATGCTACTATCACGGTATGAATTTGAAGGCAAAATATTTTTTTGCGGATCTTAGATTATGTCTTTCCGTGTCCATAATGCTAAATTGAGGAGGTTGAATACAAATATAAATAGGAAACAGAAGAGAAATGTACAGTGATCACCCATTTTGGGCCCACAATCTTTTTCATGGAAATCCCAGTCATATGAGTCGAGTCCTTGCATGCTACTATCACGGTATGAATTTGAAGGCAAAATGTAATTTTTGTGCAGATCTTAGATTAGCTCTTTCCCTGGCCATAATGCTAAATTGAGGAGGTAAAATAGAAATGTAAATAGGAAACAGAAGAGAAATGTACAGTGATCACTCATTTTCGGCCGACAATCTTTTTCATGGAAATCCCAGTCATATGAGTCGAATCCATGCATGCTACGATCACGGTATGAATTTAAAAGCAAAATATTTTTGTGCAGGTCTTAGATTAGGTCTTTACCTGGCCATAATGCTCAGTTGAGGAGGTAAAATAGAAATATAAATAGGAAACTGACGCGAAATATACAGTGATCACCCAGTTTCGGCCAACAATCTTTTTCATGGAAATCCCAGTCATATGAGTCGAGTCCATGCATGCTACGATCACGGTATGAATTTGAAGGCAAAATATTTTTGTGCAGATTTTAGATTAGCTCTTTCCCTGTCCATAATGCTAAATGAAGGACGTAAAATAGAAATATAAATAGGAAACAGAAGAAAAATGTACAGTGATCACCCATTTTCTGCCCACAATCTTTTTCATGGAAATCCGAGTCATATGAGTCGTGTCCATGCATGCTACGATCACGGTATGAATTTGAAGGCAAAATATCTTTTGTGCAGATCTTAGATTAGGTCTTTCACTGTCCATAATGCTAAATTGAGGAAGTAAAATAGAAATATAAATAGAATACAGAAGACAAATGTACAGTGATCACCCATTTTCGCCCCAGAATCTTTTTCATGGAAATCCCAGTCATATGAGTCGTTTCCATGCATGCTACGATCACGGTATGAATTTGAAGGCAAAATATTTTTTTGCAGATCTTAGATTAGGTCTTTCACTCTCCATAATGCTAAATTGAGGAGATAAAATATAAATATAAATAGGAAACAGAAGAGAAATGTACCGTAATCACCAATTTTCGTCCCACAATCTTTTTCATGGAAATCCCAGCCTAGTCCATGCATGCTACGATCACGGTATGAAATTGAAAGCAAAATATTTTTTTGCAGTGCTTAGATTAGGTCTTTCCCTGTCCATAATGCTAAATGAAGGAAGTAAAATAAAAATATAAATAGGAAACAGAAGAGAAATGTACAGTGATCACCCATTTTCTGCCCACAATCTGTTTCATGGAAATCCCAGTCATATGAGTCGAGTCTATGCATGCTACGAACACAGTATGAATTTGAAGGCAAAATATTTTTTTTGCAGAGCTCAGATTAGGTCTTTCCTTGTCCATAATGCTAAATTAACGAAATGAAATATAAATATAAATAGGAAACAGAAGAGAAATGTACCGTGATCACCCATTTTCGGCCCACAATCTTTTTCATGGAAATCCCAGTCATATGAGCCGAGTCCATGCATGCTACGATCACGGTATGAATTTGAAGGCAAAATATTTTTTTGCAGATCTTAGATTAGGTCTTTCCCTGCCCATAATGCTAAATTGAGGAAGTAAAATATAAATATAAATAGGAAACAGAAGAGAAATGTACAGTGATCACCCATTTTCTGCCCTCAATCTTTTTCATGGAAATCCCAGTCATATGAGACGAGTGCATGCATGCTACGATCACGGTATGAATTTCAAGGCAAAATATTTTTGTGCAGATCTTAGATTAGGTCTTTCCCTGTCCATAATGCTAAATTGAGGATGTAAAATATAAATATAAATAGGAAACAGAAGAGAAATTTTCAGTGATCACCCATTTTCTGCCCACAATCTTTTTCATGGGAATCCCAGTCATATGAGTCGAGTCTATGCATGCTACGATCACGGTATGAATTTGAAGGGAAAATATTTTTTTGCAGATCTTAGATTCGGTCTTTCCCTGTCCATAATGCTAAATGAAGGAAGTAAAATAAAAATATAAATAGGAAACAGAAGAGAAATGTACAGTGATCACCCATTTTCTGCCCACAATCTTTTTCATGGAAATCCCAGTCATATGAGTCGAGTCTATGCATGCTACGATCACAGTATGAATTTGAAGGCAAAATATTTTTTTGCAGAGCTCAGATTAGGTCTTTCCTTGTCCATAATGCTAAATGAAGGAAGTAAAATAGAAATATAAATTGGAAACAGAAGAGAAATGTACAGTGATCACCCATTTTCTGCCCACAAACTTTTTCATGGAAATCCCAGTCATATGAGTCGAGTACATGCATGCTACGATCACGGTATGAATTTGAAGGCAAAATATTTTTGTGCAGATCTTAGATTAGGTCTTTCCCTGTCCATAATGCTAAATTGAGGATGTAAAATAGAAATATAAATTGGAAACAGAAGAGAAATGTACAGTGATTACCCATTTTCTGCCCAGAATCTTTTTCATGGAAATCACAGTCCTATGAGTCGAGTCCATGCATGCTACGGTCATGGTATGAATTTGAAGGCAAAATATTTTTGTTCAGATCTTAGATTAGGTCTTTCCCAGGCCATAATGCTAAATTGAGGAAGTTAATAAATAGGAAACAGAATAGAAATGTACAGTGATCACCCATTTTCAGCCCACAATCTTTTTCATTCAAATCCCAGTCATATGAGTCGAGTCCATGCATGCTACGTTCACGGTATAAATTTGGAGGCAAAATATTGTTGTGCAGATCTTAGATTAGGTCATTCCCTGTCCATAATGCTAAATTGAGGGGGTAAAATATAAATATAAATAGGAAACAGAAGAGAAATGTACAGTGATCACCTATTTTCGGCCCACAATCTTTTTCATGGAAATCCCAGTCATATGAGTCGAGTCCATGCATGTTACGATCACGGTATGAATTGAAGGCAAAATATTTTTGTGCAGATTTTAGATTAGGTCTTTCCCTGTCCATAATGCTAAATTGACGAGGTAAAATATAAATATAAATAGGAAACAGAAGAGAAATGTACAGTGACCACCCATTTTCGGCCCACAATCTTTTTCATGGAAATCCCAGTCATATGAGTCGCGTCCATGCATGCTACGTTCACGGTATGAATTTCGAGGCAAAATATTTTTGTGCAGATCTTAGATTAGGTCATTCCCAGTCCATAATGCTAAATTGAGGAGGTAAAATATAAATATAAATAGTAAACAGAAGAGAAATGTACAGTGATCACCTATTTTCGGCCCACAATCTTTTTCGTGGAAATCCCAGTTATATGAGTCGAGTCCATGCATGCTACGATCACGGTATGAATTTGAAGGCAAAATATTTTTGTGCAGATTTTAGATTAGGTCTTTCCCTGTCCATAATGCTAAATTGAGGAGGTAAAATAGAAATATAAATAGGAAACAGAAGAGAAATGTACAGTGATCACCTATTTTCGGCCCATAATCTTTTTCATGGAAATCCCAGTCATATGAGTCGAGTCCATGCATGCTACGATCACGGTATGAATTTGAAGGCAAAATATTTTTGTGCAGATTTTAGATTAGGTCTTTCCCTGTCCATAATGCTAAATTGAGGAGGTAAAATATAAATATAAATAGGAAACAGAAGAGTAATGTACAGTGATCACGCATTTTCCGCCCACAATCTTTTTCATGGAAATCCCAGTCATATGAGTCGAGTCCATGCATGCTACGGTCACGGTATGAATTTGAAAGCAAAATATTTTTGAGCAGAAATTAGATTAGGTCTTTCCCAGGCCATAATGCTAAATTGAGGAAGTTAATAAATAGGAAATAGAATAGAAATGTACAGTGATCACCCATTTTCAGCCCACAATCTTTTTCATTGAAATCCCAGTCATATGAGTCGAGTCCATGCATGCTACGGACACGGTATGAATTTGGAGGCAAAATATTTTTGTGCAGATCTTAGATTAGGTCATTCCCTGTCCATAATGCTAAATTGAGGAGGTAAAATAGAAATATAAATAGGAAACAGAAGAGAAATGTACAGTGACCACCCATTTTCGGCCCACAATCTTTTTCATGGAAATCCCAGTCATATGAGTCGAGTCCATGCATGCTACGTTCACGGTATGAATTGAAGGCAAAATATTTTTGTGCAGATTTTAGATTAGGTCTTTCCCTGTCCATAATGCTAAATTGACGAGGTAAAATATAAATATAAATAGGAAACAGAAGAGAAATGTACAGTGACCACCCATTTTCGGCCCACAATCTTTTTCATGGAAATCCCAGTCATATGAGTCGAGTCCATGCATGCTACGTTCACGGTATGAATTTCGAGGCAAAATATTTTTGTGCAGATCTTAGATTAGGTCATTCCCTGTCCATAATGCTAAATTGAGGAGGTAAAATATAAATATAAATAGTAAACAGAAGAGAAATGTACAGTGATCACCTATTTTCGGCCCACAATCTTTTTCGTGGAAATCCCAGTCATATGAGTCGTGTCCATGCATGCTATGATCACGGCATGAATTTGTAGGCAAAATATTTTTGTGCAGATTTTAGATTAGGTCTTTCCCTGTCCATAATGCTAAATTGAGGAGGTAAAATAGAAATATAAATAGTAAACAGAAGAGAAATGTACAGTGATCACCCATTTTCGGCTCACAATCTTTTTCATGGAAATACCAGTCATATGAGTCGAGTCCATGCATGCTACGATCACGGTATGAATTTGAAGGCAAAATATTTTTGTGCAGAGCTTAGATTAGGTCTTTCACTGGCGATAATGCTAAATTGAGGAGGTAAAATAGAAATATGAATAGGAAACAGAAGAGAAATGTACAGTGATCACCCATTTTGTGCCCACAATCTTTTTCATGGAAATCCCAGTCATACGAGTCGAGTCCATGCATGCTGCGATCACGGTATGAATTTGAAGGCAAAATATTTTTTTGCAGATCTTAGATTAGGTCTTTCCCTGTCCATTATGGTAAATTGAGTTGGAAAATAAAAATATAAATAGGAAACAGTAGAAAAAATGTACAGTGATCACCCATTTTCGGCCCACAATCTTTTTCATGGAAATCCCAGTCATATGTGTCGAGTCCATGCATGCTACGATCACGGTATGAATTTGAAGGCAAAATATTTTTGTGCAGATTTTAGATTATGTCTTTCCCTGTCCATAATGCTATATTGAGGAGGTACAATAGCAATATAAATAGGAAACTGAAGAGAAATGTACAGTGATCACTCATTTTCGGCCCACAATCTTTTTCATGGAAATCCCAGTCATATGAGTCGAGTCCATGCATGCTACAATCACGGTATGAATTTGAAGGCATAATATTTTTATGCAGATTTTAGATTAGGTCTTTCCCTGTCCATAATGCTAAATTGAGGAGGTAAAATAGAAATATGAATACGAAACAGAACAGAAATGTACAGTGATCACCCATTTTCGGCCCACAATCTTTTTCATGGAAATCCCAGTCATATGAGTCGAGTCCATGCATGCTACGATCACGGTATGAATTTGAAGGCAAAATATTTTTGTGCAGATTTTAGATTAGGTCTTTCCCTGTCCATAATGCTAAATTGAGGAGTTAAATTAGAAATATGAATACGAAACAGAAGAGAAATGTACAGTGATCACCCATTTTCGGCCCACAATCTTTTTCATGGAAATCCCAGTCATATGAGTCGATTCCATGCATTCTACGATCACGGTATGAATTTAAAGGCAAAATATTTTTGTGCAGATCTTAGATTAGATCTTTCCCTGTCTATAATGCTAAATTAAGGAGGTAAAATATAAATATAAATAGGAAACAGAAGATAAATATACAGTGATCACCCATTTTCGGCCCACAATCTTTTTCATAGAAATGCCCGTCATATGAGTCGAGTCCATGCAAGCTACGTTCACGGTATGAATTTGAAGGCAAAATATTTTTGTGCAGATCTTAGATTTGGTCTTTCCCTGTCCATAATGCTAAATTGAGGAGGTAAAATATAAATATAAATAGGAAACAGAACAGAAATGTACAGTGACCACCCATTTTCGGCCCACAATCTTTTTCATGGAAATCCCAGTCATATGAGTCGAGTCCATGCATACTACGATCACGGTATGAATTTGAAGGCAAAATATTTTTGTGCAGATTTTAGATGACGTCTTTCCCTGTCCATAATGCTAAATTGAGGAGGTAAAATATAAATATAAATAGGAAACAGAAGAGAAATGTACAGTGATCACCCATTTTGTGCCCACAATCTTTTTCATGGAAATCCCAGTCATATGAGTCGAGTCCATGCATGCTACAATCACGGTATGAATATGAAGGCAAAATATTTTTGTGCAGAACTTAGATTAGGTCTTTCCCTGGCCATAATGCTAAATTGAGGAGGTAAAATAGAAATATAAATAGGAAACAGAAGAGAAATGTACAGTGATCACCCATTTTCTGCCCACAATCTTTTTCATGGAAATCCTAGTCCTATGAGTCGAGTCCATGCATGCTACGATCACGGTATGAATTTGAAGGCAAAATATTTTTGTGCAGAGCTTAGATTTGGTCTTTCCCTGGACATAATGCTTAATTGAGGAGGTAAAATATAAATATAAATAGGAAACAGTAGAGAAATGTACAGTGATCACCCATTTTCGGCCCACAATCTTTTTCATGGAAATCCCAGTCATATGAGTCGAGTCCATGCATGCTACGATCACGGTATGAATTTGAAGGCAAAATATTTTTGTGCAGAGCTTAGATTAGGTCTTTCCCTGTCCATAATGCTAAATTGAGGAGGTAAAATATAAATATAAATAGGAAACAGAAGAGAAATGTACAGTGATCACCCGTTTTCGGCCCACAATGTTTTTCATGGAAATCCCAGGCATATGAGTCGAGTCCATGCATGCTACGATCATGGTATGAATTTGAGGGCAAAATATTTTTGTGCAGATTTTAGATTAGGTCTTTCCCTGTCCATAATGCTAAATTGAGGAGGTAAAATATAAATATAAATAGGAAACAGAAGAGAAATGTACAGTGATCCCCATTTTCGGCCCACAATCTTTTTCATGTAAATCCCAGTCATATGAGTCGAGTCCATGCATGCTACGATCACGGTATGAATTTGAAGGCAAAAATTTTTGTGCAGATTTTAGATTAGTTCTTTCCCAGTCCAAAATGCTAAATTGAGGAGGTAAAATATAAATATAAATAGGAAACAGAAGAGTAATGTACAGTGATCACCCATTTTCGGCCCACAATCTTTTTCATGGAAATCCCAGTCATATGAGTCGAGTCCATGCATGCTACGATCACGGTATGAATTTGAAAGCAAAATATTTTTGTGCAGATTTTAGATTAGGTCTTTCCCTGTCCATAATGCTAAATTGAGGAGGTAAAATAGAAATATAAATAGGAAACAGAAGAGAAATGTACAGTGATCACCCATTTTCGGCCCACAATCTTTTTCATGGAAATCCCAGTCACATGAGTCGAGTCCATGCATGCTACGATCACGGTATGAATTTGAAGGCAAAATATTTTTGTGCAGATTTTAGATTAGGTCTTTCCCTGTCCATAATGCTAAATTGAGGAGGTAAAAAAGAAATATAAATAGGAAAGAGAAGAGAAATGTACAGTGATCACCCACTTTCGGCCCACAATCTTTTTCATGGAAATCCCAGTCATATGAGTCGAGTCCATGCATGCTACGATCACGGTATTAATTTGAATGCAAAATATTTTTGTGCAGATCTTAGATTAGGTCTTTCCCTGTCCATAATGCCAAATTCAGGTGGTAAAATATAAATATAAATAGGAAACAAAAGAGAAATATACAGTGATCACCCATTTTCGGCCCACAATCTTTTTCATGGAAATCCCAGTCATATGAGTCGAGTCCATGCATGCTACGATCACGGTATGAATTTGAAGGCAAAATATTTTTGTGGAGATCTTAGATTTGTTCTTTCCATGTCCTTAATGCTAAATTGAGGAGGTAAAATATAAATATAAATAGGAAACAGAAGAGAAATGTACAGTGTCCACCCATTTTCGGCCCACAATCTTTTTCATGGAAATCCCAGTCATATGAGTCGAGTCCATGCATGCTACGTTCACGGTATGAATTTGAAGGCAAAATATTTTTGTGCAGATCTTAGATTAGGTCATTCCCTGACCATAATGCTTAATTGAGGAGGTAAAATAGAAATATGAATAGGAAACAGAAGAGAAATGTACAGTGATCACGCATTTTTGGCCCACAATCTTTTTCATGTTAATCCCAGTCATATGAGTCGAGTCCATGCATGCTACGATCACGGTATGAATATGAAGGCAAAATATATTTTTACAGATCTTAGATTAGGTCTTTCACTGACCATAATGCTAAATTAAGGAAGTAAAATAGAAATATTAATAGGAAACAGAAGAGAAATGTACAGTGATCACCCATTTTGTGCCCACAATCTTTTTCATGGAAATCCCAGTCATATGAGTCGAGTTCATACATGCTACGATCACGGTATGAATTTGAAGGCAAAATATTTTTGTGCAGAGCTTAGATTAGGTCTTTCCCTGTCCATAATCTAAATTGACGAGGTAAAATATAAATATAAATAGGAAACAGAAGAGAAATGTACAGTGATCACCCGTTTTCGGCCCACAATATTTTTCATGGAAATCCCAGTCGTATGAGTCAAGTCCATGCATGCTACGATCACGGTATGAATTTGAAGGCAAAATATTTTTGTGCAGATTTTAGATTAGGGCTTTCCCTGTCCATAATGCTAAATTGAGTAGGTAAAATAGAAATATAAATAGGAAACGGAAGAGAAATGTTCAGTGATCACCCATTTTCGGCCCACAATCTTTTTCATGGAAATCCCAGTCATATGAGTCGAGTCCATGCATGCTACGATCACGGTATGAATTTGAAGGCAAAATATTTTTGTGCAGATCTTAGATTAGGTCTTTCCCTGTCCATAATGCTAAATTCAGGAGGTAAAATATAAATATAAATAGGAAACAAAAGAGAAATATACAGTGATCACCCATTTTCGGCCCACAATCTTTTTCATGGAAATCCCAGTCATATGAGTCGAGTCCATGCATGCTACGATCACGGTATGAATTTGAAGGCAATATATTTTTGTGCAGATTTTAGATTAGGTCTTTCCCTGTCCATAATGCTAAATTGAGGAGGTAAAATATAAATATAAATAGGAAACAGAAGAGAAATGTACAGTGATCACCCATTTTCGGCCCACAACCTTTTTAATGGAAATCCCAGTCATATCAGTCGAGTCCATGCATGCTACGATCACGGTATGAATTTGAGGGCAAAATATTTTTGTGCTGATTTTAGATTAGGTCTTTCGCTGTCCATAATGCTAAATTGAGGAAGTAAAATTGAAATATAAATAGGAAACAGAAGAGAAATGTACAGTGATCACCCATTTTCGGCCCACAATCTTTTTCATGGAAATCCCAGTCATATGATTCGAGTCCATGCATGCTACGATCACGGTATGAATTTGAAGGCAAAATATTTTTGTGCAGACCTTAGATTAGGTCTTTCCCTGTCCATAATGCTAAATTGAGGAGGTAAAATATAAATATAAATAGGAAACAGAAGAGAAATGTACAGTGATCACCCATTTTCGGCCCACAATCTTTTTCATGGAAATCCCAGTCATATGAGTCGAGTCCATGCATGCTACGATCACGGTATGAATTTGAAGGGAAAATATTTTTTTGCAGATCTTAGATTAGGTCTTTCCCTGTCCATAATGCTAAATTGAGGAGGTAAAATATAAATATAAATAGGAAACAGAAGAGAAATGTACAGTGATAACCCATTTTCGGCCCACAATCTTTTTCATGGAAATCCCAGTCATATGAGTCGAGTCCATGCATGCTACGATCATGGTATGAATTTGAAGGCAAAATATTTTTTTGCAGATCTTAGATTAGGTCTTTCCCTGTCCAAATGCTTAATTGAGGAGGTAAAATATAAATATAAATAGGAAACAGAAGAGAAATGTACAGTGATCACCCATTTTCTGCCCACAATATTTTTCATGGAAATCCCAGTCATATGAGTCGAGTCCAGGCATGCTACGATCACGGTATGAATTTGAAGGCAAAATATTTTTTTGCAGATATTAGATTAGGTCTTTCCCTGTCCATAATGCTAAATTGAGAAGGTAAAATAGAAATATAAATAGTAAACAGAAGAGGAATATACAGTGATCACCCATTTTCTGCCCACAATCTTTTACATGGAAATCCCAGTCATATGAGTCGAGTCCATGCATGCTACGATCACGGTATGAATTTGAAGGCAAAATATTTTTTTGCAGATCTTAGATTAGGTCTTTCCCTGTCCATAATGCTAAATTGAGGAAGTAAAATATAAATATAAATAGGATACAGATGAGAAATGTACAGTGATCACCCATTTTCTGCCCACAATCTTTTTCATGGAAATCCCAGTCATATGAGTCGTGTCCATGCATGCTACGATCACGGTATGAATTTGTAGGCAAATTATTTATTTGCAGATCTTAGATTAGGTCTTTCCCTGTTCATAATGCTAAATTGAGGAGGTAAAATAGAAATATAAATAGGAAACCGAAGAGAAAAGTACAGTGATCCCCCATTTTCTGCCCACAATCTTTTTCATGGAAATCCCAGTCATATGAGTCGAGTCAATGCATGCTACGATCACGGTATGAATTTGAAGGCAAAATATTTTTTTGCAGATCTTAGATTTGGTCTTTCCCTGTCCATAATGCTAAATTGAGGAAGTAAAATAGAAATATAAATAGGAAACAGATGAGAAATGTACAGTGATCACCCATTTTCTGCCCACAATCTTTTTCATGGAAATCCCAGTCGTATGAGTCGAGTCCATACATACTACGATCACACTATGAATCTGAAGGCAAAATATTTTTTTGCAGATCTTAGATTAGGTCTTTCCCTGTCCATAATGCTAAATTGACAAGGTAAAATAGAAATATAAATAGGAAAAAGAATAGAAATGTACAGTGATCACCCATTTTCCGTCAACAATCTTTTTCATGGAAATCCCAGTCATATGAGTCGAGTCCATGCATGCTACGATCACGGTATGAATTTGAGGGCAAAATATTTTTGTGCTGATTTTAGATTAGGTCTTTCCCTGTCCATATTGCTAAATTGAGGAAGTAAAATAGAAATATAAATAGGAAACAGAAGAGAAATGTACAGTGATCACCCATTTTCTGCCCACAATCTTTTTCATGGAAATCCTAGTGATATGAGTCGAGTCCATGCATGCTACGATTACGGTATGAATTTTAAGGCAAAATATCTTTTTGCAGCTCTTAGATTAGGTCTTTCCCTGTCCATAATGCTAAATTTAGGAAGTAATATAGAAATATAAATAAGAAACAGAAAAAAAATGTACAGTGATCACCCATTTTCTGCCGACAATCTTTCTCATGGAAATCCCAATCATATGAGTCGAGTCCATACATGCTACGATCACGGTATGAATTTGAAGGCAAAATATTTTTTTGCAGATCTTAGATTAGGTCTTTCCCTGTCAATAATGCTAAATTGAGGAGACAAAATATAAATATAAATAGGAAACAGAAGAGAAATGTACAGTGATCACCCATTTTCTGCCCACAATCTTTTTCATGGAAATCCCAGTCATATGAGTCAAGTCCATGCATGCTACGATCACGGTATGAATTTGAAGGCAAAATATTTTTTTGCAGAACTTAGATTAGGTCTTTCCATGTCCATAATGCTAAATGAAGGAAGTAAAATAGAAATATAAATAAGAAACAGAAAAAAAATGTACAGTGATCACCCATTTTCTGCCGACAATCTTTTTCATGGAAATCCCAATCATATGAGTCGAGTCCATGCATGCTACGATCGCGGTATGAATTTGAAGGTAAAATATTTTTTTGCAGATCTTAGATTAAGTCTTTCCCTCTCCATAATGCTAAATGAAGGAAGTAAAATATAAATATAAATAGGAAACAGAAGAGAAATGTACAGTGATCACCCATTTTCGGCCCACAACCTTTTTACTGGAAATCCCAGTCATATCAGTCGAGTCCATGCATGCTACGATCACGTTATGAATTTGAAGGCAAAATATTTTTGTGCAGATCTTAGATTAGGTCTTTCACTATCCATAATGCTAAATTGAGGTGATAAAATATAAATATAAATAGGAAACAGAAGAGAAATGTACACTGATCACCCATTTTCGGCCCACAATCTTTTTCATGGAAATCCGAGTCATATGAGTTGAGACCATGCATGCTACGATCAGGGTATAAATTTGAAGGCAAAATATTTTTGTGCAGAGCTTAGATTAGGACTTTCCCTGGCCATATTGCTAAATTGAGGAAGTAAAATAGAAATATAAATAGGAAACAGAAGAGAAATGTACAGTGATCACCCATTTTCGGCCCACAATCTTTTTCATGGAAATCCACGTCATATGCGTCGAGTCCATGCATGCTACGATCACGGTATGAATTTGAAGGCAAAATATTTTTGTGCAGATCTTAGATTAGGTCTTTCCCTGTCCATAATGCTAAATTGAGGATGTAAAATAGAAATATAAATAGGAAACAGAAGAGAAATGTGCAGTGATCTCCCATTTTCAGTCCACAATCTTTTTCATGGAAATCCCAGTCATATGAGTCGAGTCCATGCATGCTACGATCACTATACGAATTTGAATGCAAAATATTTTGGTGAAAATCTTAGATTAGGTCTTTCCCTGTCCATAATGCTAAATTGAGGAGGTAAAATATAAATATAAATAGGAACCAGAAGAGAAATGTACAGTGATCACCCATTTTCGGCCCACAATCTTTTTCATGGAAATCCCAGTCATATGATTCGAGTCAATGCATGCTACGATCACGGTATGAATTTGAAGGCAAAATATTTTTGTGCAGATCTTAGATTAGGTCTTTCCCTGTCCATAATGCTAAATTGAGGAGGTAAAATATAAATATAAATAGGAAACAGAAGAGAAATGTACAGTGATCACCCATTTTCGGCCCACAATCTCTTTCATGGAAATCCCAGTCATATAAGTCGAGTCCATGCATGCTACGATCACGGTATGAATTTGAAGGCAAAATATTTTTGTGCAGATCTTAGATTAGATTTTCCCTATCCAGAATGCTGAACTGAGGAGGTAAAATAGAAATATAAATAGGAAACAGAAGAGAAATGTACAGTGATCTCCCATTTTCGGCCCACAATCTTTTTCATGGAAATCCGAGTCATATGAGTCGAGTCCATTCATGCTACGATCACGGTATGAATTTGAAGGCCAAATATTTTTGTGCAGATCTTAGATTAGGTCTTTCCATGTCGATAATGCTAAATTGAGGAGGTAAAATAGAAATATAAATAGGAAACAGAAGAGAAATGTACAGTGATCACCCATTTTCGGCCCACAATTTTTTTCATGGAAATCCCAGTCATATGAGTTGAGTCAGTGCATGCTACGATCACGGTATGAATTTGAAGGCAAAATATTTGAGTGCAGAGCTTAGATAATGTTTTCCCTGTACAAAATGCTAAATTGAGGAGGTAAAATAGAAATATAAATAGGAAACAGAAGAGAATTGTACAGTGATCACCCATTTTCGGCCCACAATCTCTTTCATGGAAATCGCAGTCATATGAGTCAAGTCCATGCATGCTACGATCACGGTATGAATTTGAAGGCAAAATATTTCTGTACAGATTTTAGATTAGGTCTTTCCCGTTCCAAAATTCTAAATTGAGAAGGTAAAATAGAAATATCATTAGGAAACAGAAGAGTAATGTACAGTGATCACCCATTTTCGGCCCACAAACTTTTTCATGGAAATCCCAGTCATATGATTCGAGTCCATGCATGCTACGATCACGGTATGAATTTGAAGGCAAAATATTTTTGTGCAAAGCTTAGATTAGGTCTTTCCCTGGCCATAATGCTAAATTGAGGAGGTATAATAGAAATATAAATAGGAAACAGAAGAGAAATGTACAGTGATCACCCATTTTCGGCCCACAATTTTTTCATGGAAATCCCAGTCATATGAGTCAAGTCCATGCATGCTACGATCACGGTATGAATTTGAAGGCAAAATATTTTTGTGCAGATTTTAGATTAGGTCTTTCCCTATCCATAATGCTAAATTGAGGAGGTAAAATATAAATATAAATAGGAAACAGGAGAGAAATGTACAGTGATCACCCATTTTCGGTCCACAATCTTTTTCATGGAAATCCCAGTCATATGAGTCGAGTCCATGCATGCTACGATCACGGTATGAATTTGGAGGCAAATATTTTTGTGCAGATCTTAGATTAGGTCTTTCCCTGTCCATAATGCTAAATTGAGGAGGTAAAATATAAATATAAACAGGAAACAGAAGAGAAATGTACAGTGATCACCCATTTTCGGCCCACAATCTTTTTCATGGAAATCCCAGTCAAATGAGTCGAGTCCATGCATGCTACGATCACGGTATGAATTTGAAGGCAAAATATTTCTGTGCAGAGATTAGATAATGTTTTCCCTGTCCAAAATGCTAAATTGTGTAGGTATAATAGAAATATAAATAGGAAACAGAAGAGAAATGTACAGTGATCACCCATTTTCGGCCCACAATCTTTTTCATGTAAATCCCAGTCATATGAGTCGAGTCCATGCATGCTACGATCACGGTATGAATTGGAAGGCAAAATATTTTTGTGCAGATCTTAGATTAGGTCTTTCCCTGTCCATAATGCTGAATTGAGGAGGTAAAATATAAATATAAATAGGAAACAGAAGAGAAATGTACAGGGATCTCCCATTTTTGGCCCACAATATTTTTCATGGAAATCCCAGTCATATGAGTCGAGTCCATGCATGCTACGATCACGGTATGAAATTGAAGGCAAAATATTTTTGTGCAGATCTTAGATTAGGTCTTTCCCTGTCCATAATGCTAAATTGAGGATGTAAAATAGAAATATAAATAGGAAACAGAAGAGAAATGTTCAGTTATCACCCATTTTCAGCCCACAATCTTTTTCATGGAAATCCCAGTCATATGAGTCCAGTCCAAGCATGCTACGATCACGGTATGAATTTGAAGGCCAAATATTTTTGTGCAGATCTTAGATTATGTCTTTCTCTGTCCATAATGCTATATTGAGGAGGTAAAATAGAAATATAAATAGGAAACAGAAGAGAAATGTACAGTGATCACCCATTTTCGGCCCACAATCTTTTTCATGGAAATCCCAGTCATATGAGTCGAGTCCATGCATGCTACGATCACGGTATGAATTTGAAGGCAAAATATTTTTGTGCAGATCTTAGATTAGGTCTTTCCCTGTCCATAATGCTAAATTGAGGATGTAAAATAGAAATATAAATAGGAAACAGAAGAGAAATGTACAGTGATCACCCATTTTCGGCCCACAATCTTTTTCATGGAAATCCCAGTCATATGAGTCGAGTCCATGCATGCTACGATCACGGTATGAATTTGAAGGCAAAATATTTTTGTGCAGATCTTAGATTAGGTCTTTCCCTGTCCATAATGCTAAATTGAGGATGTAAAATAGAAATATAAATAGGAAACAGAAGAGAAATGTACAGTGATCACCCATTTTCGGCCCACAATCTTTTTCATGGAAATCCCAGTCATATGAGTCGAGTCCATGCATGCTACGATCACGGTATGAATTTGAAGGCAAAATATTTTTGTGCAGAGTTTAGATTAGGTCTTTCCCTGTCCATAATGCTAAATTGAGGCGGTAAAATATAAATATAAATAGGAAACAGAAGAGAAATGTACAGTGATCACCCATTTTCGGCCCACAATCTTTATCATGGAAATCCCAGTCATATGAGTTGAGTCCATGCATGCTACGATCACGGTATGAATTTGGAGGCAAAATATTTTTGTGCAGATCTTAGATTAGGTCTTTCCCTGTCCATAATGCTAAATTGAGGAGATAAAATAGAAATAGAAATAGGAAACAGAAGAGAAATGTACAGTGATCACCCATTTTTTGCCCACAATCTTTTTCATGGAAATCCCAGTCATATGAGTCGAGTCCATGCATGCTACGATCACGGTATGAATTTGAAGGCAAAATATTTTTGTGCAGATTTTAGATTAGGTCTTTCCCTGTCCATAATGCTAAATTGAGGAGGTAAAATAGAAATATAAATAGGAAACAGAAGAGAAATGTACAATGATCACCCATTTTCGGTCCACTATCTGTTTCATGGAAATCCCAGTCATATGAGTCGAGTCCATGCATGCTACGATCACGGTATGAATTTGAAGGCAAAATATTTTTGTGCAGATCTTAGATGAGATTTTCCCTGTCCAGAATGCTGAACTGAGGAGGTAAAATAGAAATATAAATAGGAAACAGAAGAGAAATGTACAGTGATCTCCCATTTTCGGCCCACAATCTTTTTCATGGAAATCCGAGTCATATGAGTCGAGTCCATTCATGCTACGATCACGGTATGAATTTGAAGGCCAAATATTTTTGTGCAGATCTTAGATTAAGTCTTTCCCTGTCTATAATGCTAAATTGAGGAGGTAAAATATAAATATAAATAGGAAACAGAAAAGAAATGTACATTGATCACCCATTTTCGGCCCACAATCTCTTTCATGGAAATCCCAGTCATATGAGTCGAGTCCATGGATGCTACGATCACCGTATGAATTTGAAGGCAAAATATTTTTGTGTAGATTTTAGATTAGTTCTTTCACTGTCCATAATGCTAAATTGAGGAGGTAAAATATAAATATAAATAGGAAACAGAAGAGAAATGTACAGTGATCACCCATTTTCGGCCCACAATTTTTTTCATGGAAATCCCAGTCATATGAGTTGAGTCAGTGCATGCTACGATCACGGTATGAATTTGAAGGCAAAATATTTGAGTGCAGAGCTTAGATAATGTTTTCCCTGTACAAAATGCTAAATTGAGGAGGTAAAATAGAAATATAAATAGGAAACAGAAGAGAATTGTACAGTGATCACCCATTTTCGGCCCACAATCTCTTTCATGGAAATCGCAGTTATATGAGTCAAGTCCATGCATGCTACGATCACGGTATGAATTTGAAGGCAAAATATTTCTGTACAGATTTTAGATTAGGTCTTTCCCGTTCCAAAATTCTAAATTGAGAAGGTAAAATAGAAATATCAATAGGAAACAGAAGAGAAATGTACAGTGATCACCCATTTTCGGCCCACAAACTTTTTCATGGAAATCCCAGTCATATGAGTCGAGTCCATGCATGCTACGATCACGGTATGAATTTGAAGGCAAAATATTTTTGTGCAAAGCTTAGATTAGGTCTTTCCCTGGCCATAATGCTAAATTGAGGAGGTATAATAGAAATATAAATAGGAAACAGAAGAGAAATGTACAGTGATCACCCATTTTCTGCCCACAATTTTTTCAGGGAAATCCCAGTCATATGAGTCGAGTCCATGCATGCTACGATCACGGTATGAATTTGAAGGCAAAATATTTTTGTGCAGATCTTAGATTAGGTCTTTCCCTGTCCATAATGCTGAATTGAGGAGGTAAAATATAAATATAAATAGGAAACAGAAGAGAAATGTACAGGGATCTCCCATTTTCGGCCCACAATCTTTTTCATGGAAATCCCAGTCCTATGAGTCGAGTCCATGCATGCTACGATCACGGTATGAATTTGACGGCAAAATATTTGTGTGCAGGGATTAGATAAGTTTTTCCCTTCCAAAATGCTAAATTGAGGAGGTAAAATATAAATATAAATAGGAAACAGAAGAGAAATGTACAGTGATCACCCATTTTCGGCCCACAATCGTTTTCATGGAAATCACAGTCATATGAATCGAGTCCATGCATGCTACGATCACGGTATGAATTTGAAGGCAAAATATTTTTGTGCAGAGCTTAGATTAGGTCTTTCCCTGGCCATAATGCTAAATTGAGGCTATAAAATAGAAATATAAATAGGAAACAGAAGAGAAATGTACAGTGATCACCCATTTTCGGCCCACAATCTTTTTCATGGAAATCCCAGTCATATGAGTCGAGTCCACGCATGCTACGATCACGGTATGAATTTGAAGGGAAAATATTTTTGTGCAGATCTTAGATTAGGTCTTTCACTGTCCATAATGCTAAATTGAGGAGGTAAAATAGAAATATAAATAGGAAACAGAAGAGAAATGTACAGTGATCACCCATTTTCGGCCCACAATCTTTTTCATGGAAATCCCAATCATATGAGCCGAGTTCATGCATGCTACGATCACGGTATGAATTTGAAGGCAAAATATTTTTGTGCAGATCTTAGATTAGGTCTTTCCCTGTCCATAATGCTAAATTGAGGAGGTAAAATATAAATATAAATAGGAAACAGAAGAGAAATGTACAGTGATCACCCATTTTCGGCCCACAATATTTTTCATGGAAATCCCAGTCATATGAGCCGAGTCCATGCATGCTACGATCACGGTATGAATTCGAAGACAAAATATTTTTTTGCAGATCTTAGATTAGGTCTTTCCCTGTCCATAATGCTAAATTGAGGAGTTAAATAGAAATAAAAATAGGAAAGAGAAGAGAAATGTACAGTGATCACCCATTTTCTGCCCACAATCTTTTTCATGGAAATCCCAGTCATATGAGTCAAGTCCATGCATGCTACGATCACGGTATGAATTTGAAGGCAAAATATTTCTGTACAGATTTTAGATTAGGTCTTTCCCGTTCCAAAATTCTAAATTGAGAAGGTAAAATAGAAATATCATTAGGAAACAGAAGAGTAATGTACAGTGATCACCCATTTTCGGCCCACAAACTTTTTCATGGAAATCCCAGTCATATGATTCGAGTCCATGCATGCTACGATCACGGTATGAATTTGAAGGCAAAATATTTTTGTGCAAAGCTTAGATTAGGTCTTTCCCTGGCCATAATGCTAAATTGAGGAGGTATAATAGAAATATAAATAGGAAACAGAAGAGAAATGTACAGTGATCACCCATTTTCGGCCCACAATTTTTTCATGGAAATCCCAGTCATATGAGTCAAGTCCATGCATGCTACGATCACGGTATGAATTTGAAGGCAAAATATTTTTGTGCAGATTTTAGATTAGGTCTTTCCCTATCCATAATGCTAAATTGAGGAGGTAAAATATAAATATAAATAGGAAACAGGAGAGAAATGTACAGTGATCACCCATTTTCGGTCCACAATCTTTTTCATGGAAATCCCAGTCATATGAGTCGAGTCCATGCATGCTACGATCACGGTATGAATTTGGAGGCAAATATTTTTGTGCAGATCTTAGATTAGGTCTTTCCCTGTCCATAATGCTAAATTGAGGAGGTAAAATATAAATATAAACAGGAAACAGAAGAGAAATGTACAGTGATCACCCATTTTCGGCCCACAATCTTTTTCATGGAAATCCCAGTCAAATGAGTCGAGTCCATGCATGCTACGATCACGGTATGAATTTGAAGGCAAAATATTTCTGTGCAGAGATTAGATAATGTTTTCCCTGTCCAAAATGCTAAATTGTGTAGGTATAATAGAAATATAAATAGGAAACAGAAGAGAAATGTACAGTGATCACCCATTTTCGGCCCACAATCTTTTTCATGTAAATCCCAGTCATATGAGTCGAGTCCATGCATGCTACGATCACGGTATGAATTGGAAGGCAAAATATTTTTGTGCAGATCTTAGATTAGGTCTTTCCCTGTCCATAATGCTGAATTGAGGAGGTAAAATATAAATATAAATAGGAAACAGAAGAGAAATGTACAGGGATCTCCCATTTTTGGCCCACAATATTTTTCATGGAAATCCCAGTCATATGAGTCGAGTCCATGCATGCTACGATCACGGTATGAAATTGAAGGCAAAATATTTTTGTGCAGATCTTAGATTAGGTCTTTCCCTGTCCATAATGCTAAATTGAGGATGTAAAATAGAAATATAAATAGGAAACAGAAGAGAAATGTTCAGTTATCACCCATTTTCAGCCCACAATCTTTTTCATGGAAATCCCAGTCATATGAGTCCAGTCCAAGCATGCTACGATCACGGTATGAATTTGAAGGCCAAATATTTTTGTGCAGATCTTAGATTATGTCTTTCTCTGTCCATAATGCTATATTGAGGAGGTAAAATAGAAATATAAATAGGAAACAGAAGAGAAATGTACAGTGATCACCCATTTTCGGCCCACAATCTTTTTCATGGAAATCCCAGTCATATGAGTCGAGTCCATGCATGCTACGATCACGGTATGAATTTGAAGGCAAAATATTTTTGTGCAGATCTTAGATTAGGTCTTTCCCTGTCCATAATGCTAAATTGAGGATGTAAAATAGAAATATAAATAGGAAACAGAAGAGAAATGTACAGTGATCACCCATTTTCGGCCCACAATCTTTTTCATGGAAATCCCAGTCATATGAGTCGAGTCCATGCATGCTACGATCACGGTATGAATTTGAAGGCAAAATATTTTTGTGCAGATCTTAGATTAGGTCTTTCCCTGTCCATAATGCTAAATTGAGGATGTAAAATAGAAATATAAATAGGAAACAGAAGAGAAATGTACAGTGATCACCCATTTTCGGCCCACAATCTTTTTCATGGAAATCCCAGTCATATGAGTCGAGTCCATGCATGCTACGATCACGGTATGAATTTGAAGGCAAAATATTTTTGTGCAGAGTTTAGATTAGGTCTTTCCCTGTCCATAATGCTAAATTGAGGCGGTAAAATATAAATATAAATAGGAAACAGAAGAGAAATGTACAGTGATCACCCATTTTCGGCCCACAATCTTTATCATGGAAATCCCAGTCATATGAGTTGAGTCCATGCATGCTACGATCACGGTATGAATTTGGAGGCAAAATATTTTTGTGCAGATCTTAGATTAGGTCTTTCCCTGTCCATAATGCTAAATTGAGGAGATAAAATAGAAATAGAAATAGGAAACAGAAGAGAAATGTACAGTGATCACCCATTTTTTGCCCACAATCTTTTTCATGGAAATCCCAGTCATATGAGTCGAGTCCATGCATGCTACGATCACGGTATGAATTTGAAGGCAAAATATTTTTGTGCAGATTTTAGATTAGGTCTTTCCCTGTCCATAATGCTAAATTGAGGAGGTAAAATAGAAATATAAATAGGAAACAGAAGAGAAATGTACAATGATCACCCATTTTCGGTCCACTATCTGTTTCATGGAAATCCCAGTCATATGAGTCGAGTCCATGCATGCTACGATCACGGTATGAATTTGAAGGCAAAATATTTTTGTGCAGATCTTAGATGAGATTTTCCCTGTCCAGAATGCTGAACTGAGGAGGTAAAATAGAAATATAAATAGGAAACAGAAGAGAAATGTACAGTGATCTCCCATTTTCGGCCCACAATCTTTTTCATGGAAATCCGAGTCATATGAGTCGAGTCCATTCATGCTACGATCACGGTATGAATTTGAAGGCCAAATATTTTTGTGCAGATCTTAGATTAAGTCTTTCCCTGTCTATAATGCTAAATTGAGGAGGTAAAATATAAATATAAATAGGAAACAGAAAAGAAATGTACATTGATCACCCATTTTCGGCCCACAATCTCTTTCATGGAAATCCCAGTCATATGAGTCGAGTCCATGGATGCTACGATCACCGTATGAATTTGAAGGCAAAATATTTTTGTGTAGATTTTAGATTAGTTCTTTCACTGTCCATAATGCTAAATTGAGGAGGTAAAATATAAATATAAATAGGAAACAGAAGAGAAATGTACAGTGATCACCCATTTTCGGCCCACAATTTTTTTCATGGAAATCCCAGTCATATGAGTTGAGTCAGTGCATGCTACGATCACGGTATGAATTTGAAGGCAAAATATTTGAGTGCAGAGCTTAGATAATGTTTTCCCTGTACAAAATGCTAAATTGAGGAGGTAAAATAGAAATATAAATAGGAAACAGAAGAGAATTGTACAGTGATCACCCATTTTCGGCCCACAATCTCTTTCATGGAAATCGCAGTTATATGAGTCAAGTCCATGCATGCTACGATCACGGTATGAATTTGAAGGCAAAATATTTCTGTACAGATTTTAGATTAGGTCTTTCCCGTTCCAAAATTCTAAATTGAGAAGGTAAAATAGAAATATCAATAGGAAACAGAAGAGAAATGTACAGTGATCACCCATTTTCGGCCCACAAACTTTTTCATGGAAATCCCAGTCATATGAGTCGAGTCCATGCATGCTACGATCACGGTATGAATTTGAAGGCAAAATATTTTTGTGCAAAGCTTAGATTAGGTCTTTCCCTGGCCATAATGCTAAATTGAGGAGGTATAATAGAAATATAAATAGGAAACAGAAGAGAAATGTACAGTGATCACCCATTTTCTGCCCACAATTTTTTCAGGGAAATCCCAGTCATATGAGTCGAGTCCATGCATGCTACGATCACGGTATGAATTTGAAGGCAAAATATTTTTGTGCAGATCTTAGATTAGGTCTTTCCCTGTCCATAATGCTGAATTGAGGAGGTAAAATATAAATATAAATAGGAAACAGAAGAGAAATGTACAGGGATCTCCCATTTTCGGCCCACAATCTTTTTCATGGAAATCCCAGTCCTATGAGTCGAGTCCATGCATGCTACGATCACGGTATGAATTTGACGGCAAAATATTTGTGTGCAGGGATTAGATAAGTTTTTCCCTTCCAAAATGCTAAATTGAGGAGGTAAAATATAAATATAAATAGGAAACAGAAGAGAAATGTACAGTGATCACCCATTTTCGGCCCACAATCGTTTTCATGGAAATCACAGTCATATGAATCGAGTCCATGCATGCTACGATCACGGTATGAATTTGAAGGCAAAATATTTTTGTGCAGAGCTTAGATTAGGTCTTTCCCTGGCCATAATGCTAAATTGAGGCTATAAAATAGAAATATAAATAGGAAACAGAAGAGAAATGTACAGTGATCACCCATTTTCGGCCCACAATCTTTTTCATGGAAATCCCAGTCATATGAGTCGAGTCCACGCATGCTACGATCACGGTATGAATTTGAAGGGAAAATATTTTTGTGCAGATCTTAGATTAGGTCTTTCACTGTCCATAATGCTAAATTGAGGAGGTAAAATAGAAATATAAATAGGAAACAGAAGAGAAATGTACAGTGATCACCCATTTTCGGCCCACAATCTTTTTCATGGAAATCCCAATCATATGAGCCGAGTTCATGCATGCTACGATCACGGTATGAATTTGAAGGCAAAATATTTTTGTGCAGATCTTAGATTAGGTCTTTCCCTGTCCATAATGCTAAATTGAGGAGGTAAAATATAAATATAAATAGGAAACAGAAGAGAAATGTACAGTGATCACCCATTTTCGGCCCACAATATTTTTCATGGAAATCCCAGTCATATGAGCCGAGTCCATGCATGCTACGATCACGGTATGAATTCGAAGACAAAATATTTTTTTGCAGATCTTAGATTAGGTCTTTCCCTGTCCATAATGCTAAATTGAGGAGTTAAATAGAAATAAAAATAGGAAAGAGAAGAGAAATGTACAGTGATCACCCATTTTCTGCCCACAATCTTTTTCATGGAAATCCCAGTCATATGAGTCGAGTCCATGCATGCTACGTTCACGGTACGAATTTGAAGGCAAAATATTTTTGTGCAGATCTTAGATTAGGTCTTTCACTGTCCATAATGCTAAATTGAGGAGGTAAAATATAAATATAAATAAGAAACAGAAGGCAAATGTACAGTGATCACCCATTTTCGGCCCACAATCTTTTTCATGGAAATCCCAGTCATATGAGTCGAGTCTATGCATGCTACGTTCACGGTATGGATTTGAAGGCAAAATATTTTTGTACAGAGCTTGGATTAGGTCTTTCCCTGTCCATAATGCTAAATTGAGGAGGTAAAATAGAAATATAAATAGGAAACAGAAGAGAAATGTACAGTGATCACCCATTTTCGGCCCACAATCTTTTTAATGGAAATCCCAGTCATATGAGCCGAGTCCTTGCATGCTATGATCACGGTATGAATTTGAAGGCAAAATATTTTTGTGCAGAGCTTATATTATGTCTTTCCCTGTCCATAATGCTAAATTGAGGAGTTAAATAGAAATATAAATAGGAAACAGAAGAGAAATGTACAGTGATCACCCATTTTCTGCCCACAATCTTTTTCATGGAAATCCCAGTCATATGATTCGAGTCCATGCATGCTACGATCACGGTATGAATTTGAAGGCAAAATATTTTTGTGTAGATTTTAGATTAGATCTTTCACTGTCCATAATGCTAAATTGAGGAATTAAAATAGAAATAGAAATAAGAAACAGAAGAGAAATGTACAGTGATCACCCATTTTCGGCCTACAATCTTTTTCATGCAAATCCCAGTCATATGAGTCGAGTCCATGCATGCTACGATCACGGTATGAATTTGAAGGCAAAATATTTTTGTGCAGATCTTAGATTAGGTCTTTCCCTGTCCATAATGCTAAATTGAGGAGGTAAAATAGAAATAGAAATAGGAAACAGAAGAGAAATGTACAGTGATCACCCATTTTCGGCCCACAATCTTTTTCATGGAAATCCCAGTCATATGAGTCAAGTCCATGCATGCTACGATCACGGTATGAATTTGAAGGCAAAATATTTTTGTGCAGATCTTAGATTAGGTCTTACCCTGTCCATAATGCTAAATTGAGGATGTAAAATAGAAATATAAATAGGAAAAAGAAGAGAAATGTACAGTGATCACCCATTTTCGGCCCACAATCTTTTTCATGGACATCCCTGTCATATGAGTCGAGTCCATGCATGCTACGATCACGGTATGAATTTGAAGGCAAAATATTTTTGTGCAGATCTTAGATTAGGTCTTTCCCTGTCCATAATGCTAAATTGAGTATGTAAAATAGAAATATGAATAGCAAACAGAAGAGAAATGTACAGTGATCACCCATTTTCGGCCCACAATATTTTTCACGGAAATCCCAGTCATATGAATTGAGTCCATGAATGCTACGATCACGGTAGGAATTTGAAGGCAAAATATTTTTGTGCAGATCTTAGATTAGGTCTTTCCCTGTCCATAATGCTAAATTGAGGAGATAAAATAGAAATATAAATAGGAAACAGAAGAGAAATGTACAGTGATCACCAATTTTCGGCCCACAATCTTTTCTTGGAAATCCCAGTCATATGAGTCGAGTCCATGCATGCTACGATCATGGTATGAATATGAAGGCAAAATATTTTTGTGCAGATCTTAGATTAGGTCTTTCCCTGTCCATAATGCTAAATTGAGGAGGTAAAATAGAAATATAAATAGGAAACAGAAGAGAAATGTACAGTGATCACCCATTTTCTGCACACAATCTTTTTCATGGAAATCCCAGTCATATGAGTCAAGTCCATGCATGCTACGATCACGGTATGAATTTGAAGGCAAAATATTTTTGTGCAGATCTTAGATGATGTCTTTCCCTGTCCATAATGCTAAATTGAGGAGGTAAATATAAATATAAATAGGAAACAGAAGAGAAATGTACAGTGATCACCCATTTTCTGCCCACAATCTTTTTCATGGAAATCCCAGTCATATGAGTCGAGTCCATGCATGCTACGATCACGGTATGAATTTGAAGGCAAAATATTTTTGTGCAGAGCTCAGATTAGGTCTTTCCCTGTCCATAATGCTAAATTGAGGAGGTAAAATAGAAATATGAATAGGAAACAGAAGAGAAATGTACAGTGATCACCCATTTTCGGCCCACAATCTTCTTCATGGAAATCCCAGTCATATGAGTCGAGTCCATGCATGCTACGATCACGGTATGGATTTGAAGGGAAAATATTTTTGTGCAGATCTTAGATTAGGTCTTTCCCTGTCCATAATGCTAAATTGAGGAGATAAAATAGAAATATAAATAGGAAACAGAAGAGAAATGTACAGTGATCACCAATTTTCGGCCCACAATCTTTTCTTGGAAATCCCAGTCATATGAGTCGAGTCCATGCATGCTACGATCATGGTATGAATATGAAGGCAAAATATTTTTGTGCAGATCTTAGATTAGGTCTTTCCCTGTCCATAATGCTAAATTGAGGAGGTAAAATAGAAATATAAATAGGAAACAGAAGAGAAATGTACAGTGATCACCCATTTTCTGCCCACAATCTTTTTCATGGAAATCCCAGTCATATGAGCCGAGTCCATGCATGCTACGATCATGGTATGAATTTGAAGTCAAAATATTTTTGTGCAGATCTTTGATTAGGTCTTTCTCTGTCCATAATGCTAAATTGAGGAGGTAAAATATAAATATAAATAGGAAACAGAAGAGAAATGTACAGTGATTAACCATTTTTTGCCCACAATCTTTTTCATGGAAATCCCAGTCATATGAGTCGAGTCCATGCATGCTACAATCACGGTATGAATTTGAAGGCAAAATATTTTTGTGCAGATCTTAGATTATGTCTTTCCCTGTCCATAATGCTAAATTGAGGAGGTAAAATAGAAATATAAATAGGAAACAGAAGAGAAATGTACAGTGATCACCCATTTTCGGCCCAAAATCTTTTTCATGGAAATCCCAGTCATATGAGACGAGTCCATGCATGCTACGATCACGGTATGAATTTGAAGGCAAAATATTTTTGCGCAGAGCTTAGATCAAATCTTACCCTGGCCATAATGCTAAATTGAGGAGGTAAAATAGAAATATAAATAGGAAACAGAAGAGAAATGTACAGTGATCACACATTTTCGGCCCACAATCTTTTTCATGAAAATCCCAGTCATATGAGTCGAGTTCATGCATGCTACGATCGCGGTATGAATTTGAAGGCAAAATATTTTTGTGCAGATTTTTGATTAGGTATTTCCCTGTCCATAATGCTAAATTGAAAAGCAAAATAGAAATATAAATAGGAAACAGAAGAGAAATGTACAGTGATCACCCATTTTCTAACCAAAACCTTTTTCATGGAAATCCCAGTCATATGAGACGAGTACATGCATGCTACGATCACGGTATGAATTTGAAGGCAAAATATTTTTGTGTAGATTTTAGATTAGTTCTCTCACTGTCCATAATGCTAAATTGAGGAGGTAAAATATAAATATAAATAGGAAACAGATAGAAATGTACAGTGATCACCCATTTTCTCCCCGCAATCTTTTTCATGGAAATCCCAGTCATATGAGTCGATTCCATGCATGCTACGATCACGGTATGAATTTAAGGCAAAATATTTTTGTGCAGATCTTAGATTAGGTCTTTCCCTGTTCATAATGCTAAATTGAGGAGGTAAAATAGAAATATAATTATGAAACAGAAGAGAAATGTACAGTGATCACACATTTTCGGCCCACAATCTTTTTCATGGAAATCCCAGTCATATGAGTCGAGTCCATGCATGCTACGATCACGGTATGAATTTGAAGGGAAAATATTTTTGTGCAGATTTTCGATGAGGTCTTTCCCTCTCCATAATGCTAAATTGAGGAGGTAAAATAGAAATATAAATAGGAAACAGAAGAGAAATGTACAGTGATCACCCATTTTCGGCCCACAATCTTTTTCATCGAAATCCCAGTCATATGAGCCGAGTCCATGCATGCTACGATCACGGTATGAATTTGAAGGCAAAATATTTTTGTGCAGAGCTTAGATTAGGTCTTTCCCTGTCCATAATGCTAAATTGAGTAGGTAAAATAGAAATATAATTATGAAACAGAAGAGAAATGTACAGTGATCACACATTTTCGGCCCACAATCTTTTTCATGGAAATCCCAGTCATATGAGTCGAGTCCATGCATGCTACGATCACGGTATGAATTTGAAGGGAAAATATTTTTGTGCAGATTTTAGATGAGGTCTTTCCCTGTCCATAATGCTAAATTGAGGAGGTAAAATAGAAATATAAATAGGAAACAGAAGAGAAATGTACAGTGATCACCCATTTTCTGCCCACAATCTTTTTCATGGAAATCCCAGTCATATGAGTCGAGTCCATGCATGCTACGATCACGGTATGAATTTGAAGGCAAAATATTTTTGTGCAGATCTTAGATTAGGTCTTTCCCTGTCCATAATGCTAAATTCAGGAGGTAAAATAGAAATATAAATAGGAAACAGAAGAGAAATGTACAGTGATCACCCATTTTCTGCCCACAATCTTTTTCATGGAAATCCAAGTCATATGAGTCGAGTCCATGCATGCTACGATCACGGTATGAATTTGAAGGCAAAATATTTTTGTGCAGAGCTTAGATTAGGTCTTTCCCTGTCCATAATGCTAAATTGAGGAGGTAAAATAGAAATATAAATAGGAAACAGAAGAGAAATGTACAGTGATCACCCATTTTCGGCCAACAATCTTTTTCATGGAAATCCCAGTCATATGAGACGAGTCCATGCATGCTACGATCACGGTATGAATTTGAAGGCAAAATATTTTTGCGCAGAGCTTAGATCAAATCTTACCCTGGCCATAATGCTAAATCGAGGAGGTAAAATAAAAATATAAATAGGAAACAGAAGAGAAATGTACAGTGATCACCCATTTTCGGCCCACAATCTTTTTCAAGAAAATCCCAGTCATATGAGTCGAGTTCATGCATGCTACGATCGCGGTATGAATTTGAAGGCAAAATATTTTTGTGCAGATTTTTGATTACGTATTTCCCTGGCCATAATGCTAAATTGAAAAGCAAAATAGAAATATAAATAGGAAACAGAAGAGAAATGTACAGTGATCACCCATTTTCGGCCCACAATCTTTTTCCTGGAAATCCCAGTCATATGAGTCGAGTCCATGCATGCTACGATCACGGCATGAATTTAAAGGCAAAATGTTTTTGTGCAGAGCTTAGATTAGGTCTTTCCCTGGCCATAATATTAAATTGAGGAGATAAAATATAAATAGGAAACAGAAGAGAAATGTACAGTGATCCCCCATTTTCGGCCCACAATCTTTTTCATGGAAATCCCAGTCATATGAGTCAAGTCCATGCATGATACGATCACGGTATGAATTTAAAGGCAAAATATTTTTGTGCAGATCTTAGATTAGGTCTTTCCCTGTCCATAATGCTAAATTGAGGAGGTAAAATAGAAATATAAATAGGAAACAGAAGAGAAATGTACAGTGATCACCCACATTCGGCCCACAGTCTTTTTCATGGAAATCCAAGTCATATGAGACGAGTCCATGCATGCTACGATCACGGTATGAATTTGAAGGCAAAATATTTTTGCGCAGAGCTTAGATCAAATCTTTCCCTGGCCATAATGCTAAATTGAGGAGTTAAAATAAAAATATAAATAGGAAACAGAAGAGAAATGTACAGTGGTCACCCATTTTCGGCCCACAATCTTTTTCATGAAAATCCCAGTCATATGATTCTAGTCCATGCATGCTACGATCACGGTATGAATTTGCATGTTAAATATTTTTGTGCAGATGTTAGATGAGGTCTTTCCCTGTCCATAATGCTAAATTGAGGAGGTAAAATAGAAATATAAATAGAATACAGAAGAGAAATGTACAGTGATCATCCATTTTCTGCCCACATTCATTTTCATGGAAATCCCAGTCATATGAGTGGAGTCCATGCATGCTACGATCACGGTATGAATTTGAAGTCAAAATATTTTTGTGCAGTTCTTAGATGAGGTCTTTCCCTGTCCATAATGCTAAATTGAGGAGGTAAATTATAAATATAAATAGGAAACAGAAGAGAAATGTACAGTGATCACCCATTTTCGGCCCACAATCTTTTTCATGGAAATCCCAGTCATATGAGTCGAGTCCATGCATGCTACGATCACGGTATGAATTTGAAGGCAAAATATTTTTGTGAAGAGCTTAGATTAGGTCTTTCCCGGTCCAAAATTCTAAATTGAGGAGGTAAAATATAAATATAAATAGGAAACAGAAGAGAAATGTACAGTGATCACCCATTTTCGGCCCACAATCTTTTTCATGGAAATCCCAGTCATATGAGTCGAGTCCATGCATGCTACGATCACGGTATGAATTTGAAGGCAAAATATTTTTGTGCAGATTTTAGATTAGGTCTTTCCCGGTCCAAAATTCTAAATTGAGGAGGTAAAATATAAATATAAATAGGAAACAGAAGAGAAATGTACAGTGATCACCCATTTTCGGCCCACAATCTTTTTCATGGAAATCCCAGTCATATGAGTCGAGTTCATGCATGCTACGATCACGGTATGAATTTGAGGGCAAAATATTTTTGTGCAGATTTTAGATTAGGTCTTTCCATGTCCATAATGCTAAATTGAGGAGGTAAAATAGAAATATAAATAGGAAACAGAAGAGAAATGTACAGTGATCACCCATTTTCGGCCCACAATCTTTTTCATGGAAATCCCAGTCATATGAGCCGAGTCCATGCATGCTACGATCACGGTATGAATTTGAAGGCAAAATATTTTTGTGCAGAGCTTAGATTAGGTCTTTCCCTGTCCATCATGCTAAATTGAGGAGGTAAAATAGAAATATAAATAGGAAACAGAAGAGAAATGTACAGTGATCACCCATTTTCGGCCCACAATCTTTTTCATCGAAATCCCAGTCATATGAGCCGAGTCCATGCATGCTACGATCACGGTATGAATTTGAAGGCAAAATATTTTTGTGCAGAGCTTAGATTAGGTCTTTCCCTGTCCATAATGCTAAATTGAGTAGGTAAAATAGAAATATAATTATGAAACAGAAGAGAAATGTACAGTGATCACACATTTTCGGCCCACAATCTTTTTCATGGAAATCCCAGTCATATGAGTCGAGTCCATGCATGCTACGATCACGGTATGAATTTGAAGGGAAAATATTTTTGTGCAGATTTTAGATGAGGTCTTTCCCTGTCCATAATGCTAAATTGAGGAGGTAAAATAGAAATATAAATAGGAAACAGAAGAGAAATGTACAGTGATCACCCATTTTCTGCCCACAATCTTTTTCATGGAAATCCCAGTCATATGAGTCGAGTCCATGCATGCTACGATCACGGTATGAATTTGAAGGCAAAATATTTTTGTGCAGATCTTAGATTAGGTCTTTCCCTGTCCATAATGCTAAATTCAGGAGGTAAAATAGAAATATAAATAGGAAACAGAAGAGAAATGTACAGTGATCACCCATTTTCTGCCCACAATCTTTTTCATGGAAATCCAAGTCATATGAGTCGAGTCCATGCATGCTACGATCACGGTATGAATTTGAAGGCAAAATATTTTTGTGCAGAGCTTAGATTAGGTCTTTCCCTGTCCATAATGCTAAATTGAGGAGGTAAAATAGAAATATAAATAGGAAACAGAAGAGAAATGTACAGTGATCACCCATTTTCGGCCAACAATCTTTTTCATGGAAATCCCAGTCATATGAGACGAGTCCATGCATGCTACGATCACGGTATGAATTTGAAGGCAAAATATTTTTGCGCAGAGCTTAGATCAAATCTTACCCTGGCCATAATGCTAAATCGAGGAGGTAAAATAAAAATATAAATAGGAAACAGAAGAGAAATGTACAGTGATCACCCATTTTCGGCCCACAATCTTTTTCAAGAAAATCCCAGTCATATGAGTCGAGTTCATGCATGCTACGATCGCGGTATGAATTTGAAGGCAAAATATTTTTGTGCAGATTTTTGATTACGTATTTCCCTGGCCATAATGCTAAATTGAAAAGCAAAATAGAAATATAAATAGGAAACAGAAGAGAAATGTACAGTGATCACCCATTTTCGGCCCACAATCTTTTTCCTGGAAATCCCAGTCATATGAGTCGAGTCCATGCATGCTACGATCACGGCATGAATTTAAAGGCAAAATGTTTTTGTGCAGAGCTTAGATTAGGTCTTTCCCTGGCCATAATATTAAATTGAGGAGATAAAATATAAATAGAAAACAGAAGAGAAATGTACAGTGATCATACATTTTCGGCCCACAATCTTTTTCATGGAAATCCCAGTCATATGAGTCAAGTCCATGCATGATACGATCACGGTATGAATTTGAAGGCAAAATATTTTTGTGCAGATCTTAGATTAGGTCTTTCCCTGTCCATAATGCTAAATTGAGGAGGTAAAATAGAAATATAAATAGGAAACAGAAGAGAAATGTACAGTGATCACCCACATTCGGCCCACAGTCTTTTTCATGGAAATCCAAGTTATATGAGACGAGTCCATGCATGCTACGATCACGGTATGAATTTGAAGGCAAAATATTTTTGCGCAGAGCTTAGATCAAATCTTTCCCTGGCCATAATGCTAAATTGAGGAGTTAAAATAAAAATATAAATAGGAAACAGAAGAGAAATGTACAGTGGTCACCCATTTTCGGCCCACAATCTTTTTCATGAAAATCCCAGTCATATGATTCTAGTCCATGCATGCTACGATCACGGTATGAATTTGCATGTTAAATATTTTTGTGCAGATGTTAGATGAGGTCTTTCCCTGTCCATAATGCTAAATTGAGGAGGTAAAATAGAAATATAAATAGAATACAGAAGAGAAATGTACAGTGATCATCCATTTTCTGCCCACATTCATTTTCATGGAAATCCCAGTCATATGAGTGGAGTCCATGCATGCTACGATCACGGTATGAATTTGAAGTCAAAATATTTTTGTGCAGTTCTTAGATGAGGTCTTTCCCTGTCCATAATGCTAAATTGAGGAGGTAAATTATAAATATAAATAGGAAACAGAAGAGAAATGTACAGTGATCACCCATTTTCGGCCCACAATCTTTTTCATGGAAATCCCAGTCATATGAGTCGAGTCCATGCATGCTACGATCACGGTATGAATTTGAAGGCAAAATATTTTTGTGAAGAGCTTAGATTAGGTCTTTCCCGGTCCAAAATTCTAAATTGAGGAGGTAAAATATAAATATAAATAGGAAACAGAAGAGAAATGTACAGTGATCACCCATTTTCGGCCCACAATCTTTTTCATGGAAATCCCAGTCATATGAGTCGAGTCCATGCATGCTACGATCACGGTATGAATTTGAAGGCAAAATATTTTTGTGCAGATTTTAGATTAGGTCTTTCCCGGTCCAAAATTCTAAATTGAGGAGGTAAAATATAAATATAAATAGGAAACAGAAGAGAAATGTACAGTGATCACCCATTTTCGGCCCACAATCTTTTTCATGGAAATCCCAGTCATATGAGTCGAGTTCATGCATGCTACGATCACGGTATGAATTTGAGGGCAAAATATTTTTGTGCAGATTTTAGATTAGGTCTTTCCATGTCCATAATGCTAAATTGAGGAGGTAAATAGAAATATAAATAAGAAAATGAAGAGAAATGTAGTGATCACCCATTTTCGGCACACAATCTTTTTCATGGAAATCCCAGTCATATGAGTCGAGTCCATGCATGCTACGATCACGGTATGAATTTGAAGGGAAAATATTTTTGTACAGATTTTAGATTAGGTCTTTCTTTGTCTATAATGCTAAATTGAGGAGGTAAAATATAAATATAAATAGGAAACAGAAGAGAAATATACAGTGATCACCCATTTTCTTCCCACTATCTTTTTCATGGAAATCCCAGTCATATGAGTCGAGTCCATGCATGCTACGATCACGGTATGAATTTGAAGGCAAAATATTTTTGTTCAGAGCTTAGATTATGCCTTTCCCTGTCCATAATGCTAAATTGAGGAGGTGAAATAGAAATATAAATAGAATACAGAAGAGAAATGTACAGTGATCACCCATTTTCGGCCCACAATCTTTTTCATGGAAATCCCAGTCATATGAGTCGAGTCCATGCATGCTACGATCACGGTATGAATTTGAAGGCAAAATATTTTTGTGCAGATTTTAGATTAGTTTTTCACTGTCCATAATGCTAAATTCAGGGCATAACATAGAAATATAAATAGGAAACAGAAGAGAAATGTACAGTGATCACCCATTTTCGGCCCACAATCTTTTTCATGGAAATCCCAGTCATATGAGTCGAGTCCATGCATGCTACGATCACGGTATGAATTTGAAGGTAAAATATTTTTGTGAAGATTTAAATTAGGTCTTTCCCTCTCCATATTGCTAAACTAAGGAGGTAAAATATAAATATAAATAGGAAACAGAAGAGAAATGTACAGTGATCACCCATTTTCGGCCCACAATCCTTTACATGGAAATACCAGTCATATGAGTCGAGTCCATGCATGCTACGATCACGGTAAGAATTTGAAGGTAAAATATTGTTGTGCAGATCTTAGATTAGGTCTTTCACTGTCCATAATGCTAAATGAAGGAATAAATTAGAAATATAAATAGGAAACAGAAGAGAAATGTACAGTGATCACCCATTTTCTGCCCACAATCTTTTTCATGGAAATCCCAGTCATATGGGTCGAGTCCATGCATGCTACGATCACGGTATGAATTTGAAGGCAAAATATTTTCTTGCAGATCTTAGATTAGGTCTTTCACTGTTCATAATGCTAAATGAAGGAAGTAAATTAGAAATATAAATAGGAAACAGAAGAGAAATGTACAGTGATCACCCATTTTCGGCGCACAATCTTTTATTGGAAATCCCAGTCATATGAGTCGAGTCCATGCATGCTACGATCACAGTATGAATTTGAAGGCAAAATATTTTTGTGCAGAGCTTAGATTAGGTCTTTCCCTGTCCATAATGCTAAATTGAGGAGGTAAAATAGAAATATAAATAGAAAACAGAAGAGAAATGTACAGTGATCACCCATTTTCGGCCCACAATCTTTTCCATGGAAATCACAGTTATATGAGGCGTGTCCATGCATGCTACAATCACGGTATGAATTTGAAGACAAAATATTTTTGTGCAGATCTTAGATTAGGTCTTTACCTGTCCATAATGCTAAATTGAGGACGTAAACTACAAATATAAATAGGAAACAGAAGAGAAATGTACAGTGATCACCCATTTTTGGCCGACAATCTTTTTCATGGATATCCCAGTCATATGAGTTGAGTCCATGCATGCTACGATCACGGTATGAATTTGAAGGCAAAATATTTTTTTGCAGATTTTAATTTAGGTCTTTCCCTGACCATAATGCTAAATTGAGGAGGTAAAATATAAATATAAATAGGAAACAGAAGAGAAATGTACAGTGATCACCCATTTTCTGCCCACAATCTTTTTCATGGAAATCCCAGTCATATGACTCGAGTCCATGCATGCTACGATCACGGTATGAATTTGAAGGAAAAATATTTTTGTGCAGATCTTAGATTAGGTCTTTCCCTGTCCATAATGCTAAATGAAGGAAGTAAAATAGAAATATAAATAGGAAACAGAAGAGAAATGTACAGTGATCACCCATTTTTGGCCCACAATCTTTTTCATGGAAATCCCAGTCGTATGAGTCGAGTTCATGCATGCTACGATCACGGTATCAATTTGAAGGCAAAATATTTTTGTGCAGATCTTAGGTTAGGTCTTTCCCTGTCCATAATGCTAAATTGAGGAGGTAAAATAGAAATATAAATAGGAAACAGAAGAGAAATGTACAGTGATCACCCATTTTCGGCCCACAATCTTTTTCATGGATATCCCAGTCATATAAGTCGAGTCCATGCATGCTACGATCACGGTATGAATTTGAAAGCAAAATATTTTTGTGCAGATCTTAGATTAGGTCTTTCCCTGTCCATAATGCTAAATTGGGGAGGTAAAATAGAAATGTAAATAGGAAAAAGAAGTGAAATGTACAGTGATCACCCATTTTCGGCCCACAATCTTTTTCATGGAAATCCCAGTCATATGAGTCGAGTCCATGCATGCTACGATCACGTTATGAATTTGAAGGCAAAATATTTTTGTGAAGAGCTTAGATTAGGTCTTTCCCTGTCCATAATGCTAAATTGAGGAGGTAAAATAGAAATATAAATAAGAAACAGAAGAGAAATGTACAGTGAACACCCATTGTCGGCCCACAATCTTTTTCATGGAAATCCCAGTCATATGTGTAGAGTTCATGCATGCTACGATCACGGTATGAATTTGAAGTCAAAATATTTTTGTGCAGATTTAGATTAGGTCTTTCCCTGTCCATAATGCTAAATTGAGGAGCTAAAATATAAATATAAATAGGAAACAGAAGAGAAATGTACAGTGATCACCCATTTTTGGCCCAAAAACTTTTTCATGGAAATCCCAGTCATATGAGTCGAGTCCATGCATGCTACGATCACGGTATGAATTTGAAGGCAAAATATTTTTGTGCAGAGCTTAGATTAGGTCTTTCCCTGTCCATAATGCTAAATTGAGGAGGTAAAATAGAAATATAAATAAGAAACAGAAGAGAAATGTACAGTGATCACCCATTTTCGGCCCACAATCTTTTTCATGGAAATCCCAGTCATATGAGTCGAGTTCATGCAAGCTACGATCACGTTATGAATTTGAAGGCAAAATATTTTTGTGCAGAGCTTAGATTAGGTCTTTCCCTGGCCATAATGCTAAATTGAGGAGGTAAAATACAAATATAAATAGGAAACAGAAGAGAAATGTACAGTGATCACCCATTTTCGGCCAACAATCTTTTTCATGGATATCCCAGTCATATGAGTCGAGTCCATGCATGCTACGATCACGGTATGAATTTGAAAGCAAAATATTTTTGTGCAGATCTTAGATTAGGTCTTTCCCTGTCCATAATGCTAAATTGAGGAGGTAAAATAGAAATATAAATAGGAAACAGAAGAGACATGTACAGTGATCACCCATTTTCGGCCCACAATCTTTTTCATGGAAATCCCAGTCATATGAGTCGAGTCCATGCATGCTACGATCACGGTATGAATTTGAAGGCAAAATATTTTTGTGCAGATCTTAGATTAGGTCTTTCCCTGTCCATAATGCTAAATTGAGGAGGTAAAATATAAATATAAATAAGAAACAGAAGAGAAATGTACAGTGATCACCCATTTTCTGCTCACAATCTTTTTCATGGATATCCCAGTCATATGAGTCGAGTCCATGCATGCTACGATCACGGTATGAATTTGAAGGCAAAATATTTTTGTGCAGAGATTAGATTAGGTCTTTTCCTGTCCATAATGCTAAATGAAGGAAGTAAATTAGAAATATCAATAGGAAACGGGAGAGAAATGTACAGTGATCACCCGTTTTCGGCCCACAATCTTTTTCATGGAAATCTAAGTCATATGAGTCGAGTCCATGCATGCTACGATCACGGTATGAATTTGAAGGCAAAATATTTTTGTGCAGAGCTTAGATTAGGTCTTTCCCTGTCCATAATGCTAAATTGAGGAGGTAAAATATAAATATAAATAGGAAACAGAAGAGAAATGTACAGTGATCACCCATTTTCAGCTCACAATCTTTTTCATGGAAATCCCAGTCATATGAGTCGAGTCCATGCATGCTACGATCACGGTATGAATTTGAAGGCAAAATATTTTTGTACAGAATTTAGATGAGGTCTTTCCCTGTCCATAATGCTAAATTGAGGAAGTAAAATATAAATATAAATAGGAAACAGAAGAGAAATGTACAGTGATCACCCATTTTCGGCCCACAAACTTTTTCATGGAAATCCCAGTCATATGAGTCGAGTCCATGCATGCTACGATCACGGTATGAATTTGGAGGCAACATATTTTTTTGCAATTTTAGATTAGGTCTTTCCCTGTCCATAATGCTAAATTGAGGAGGTAAAATAGAAATATAAATAGGAAACAGAAGAGAAATGTACAGTGATCACCCATTTTCGGCCCACAATCTGTTTCATGGATATCCCAGTCATATGAGACGAGTCCATGCATGCTACGATCACGGTATGAATTTGAAAGGAAAATATTTTTGTGCAGAGCTTAGATTAGGTCTTTCCCTGTCCATAATGCTAAATTGAGGAGGTAAAATAGAAATATAAATAAGAAACAGAAGAGAAATGTACAGTGATCACCCATTTTCGGCCCACAATCTTTTTCATGGAAATCCCAGTCATATGAGTCGAGTCCATGCATGCTACGATCACGGTATGAATTTGAAGGCAAAATATTTTTGTGCAGAACTTAGATTAGATCTTTCCCTGTCCATAATGCTAAATTGAGGAGGTAAAATACAAATATAAATAGGAAACAGAAGAGAAATGTACAGTGATCACCCATTTTCGGCCCACAATCATTTTCAGGGAAATCCCAGTCATGTGAGTCGAGTCCATGCATGCTACGATCACGTTATGAATTTGAAAGCAAAATATTTTTGTGCAGAGCTTAGATTAGGTCTTTCCCTGGCCATATTGCTAAATTGAGGAGGTAAAATAAAAATATAAATAGGAAACAGAAGAGAAATGTACAGTGATCACCCATTTTCGGCCCACAATCTTTTTCATGGAAATCCCAGTCATATGAGTCGAGTCCATGCATGCTACGATCACGGTATGAATTTGAAGGCAAAATATTTTTGTGCAGAGCTTAGATTAGGTCTTTCCCTGGCCATAATGCTAAATTGAGGAGGTAAAATAGAAATATAAATAAGAAACAGAAGAGAAATGTACAGTGATCACCCATTTTTGGCCCACAATCTTTTTCATGGAAATCCCAGTCATATGAGTCGAGTCCATGCATGCTACGATCACGGTATGTATTTGAAGGCAAAATATTTTTGTGCAGATCTTAGATTAGGTCTTTCCCTGTCCATAATGCTAAATTGAGGAGGTAAAATACAAATATAAATAGGAAACAGAAGAGAAATGTACAGTGATCACCCATTTTCTGCCCACAATCATTTTCAGGGAAATCCCAGTCATGTGAGTCGAGTCCATGCATGCTACGATCACGTTATGAATATGAAAGCAAAATATTTTTGTGCAGAGCTTAGATTAGGTCTTTCCTGGCCATATTGCTAAATTGAGGAGGTAAAATAAAAATATAAATAGGAAACAGAAGAGAAATGTACAGTGATCACCCATTTTCGGCCCACACTCTTTTTCACGGAAATCCCAGTCATATGAGTCGAGTTCATGCAAGCTACGATCACGTTATGAAATTGAAGGCAAAATATTTTTGTGCAGAGCTTAGATTAGGTCTTTCCCTGTGCATAATGCTAAATAGAGGAGGTAAAATAGAAATATAAATAGGAAACAGAAGAGAAATGTACAGTGATCACCCATTTTCGGCCCACAATCTTTTTCATGGAAATCCCAGTCATATGAGTCGAGTCCATGCATGCTACGATCACGTTATGAATTTGAAGGCAAAATATTTTTGTGCAGAGCTTAGATTAGGTCTTTCCCTGTCCATAATGCTAAATTGAGCAGGTAAAATAGAAATATAAATAGGAAACAGAAGACAAATGTACAGTGATCACCCATTTTCGGCCGACAATCTTTTTCATGGAAATCCCAGTCATATGAGTCGAGTCCGTGCATGCTACGATCACGGTATGAATTTGAAGGCAAAATATTTTTGTGCAGAGCTTAGATTAGGTCTTTCCCTGTCCATAATGCTAAATTGAGGAGGTAAAATAGAAATATAAATAGGAAACAGAAGAGAAATGTACAGTGATCACCCATTTTCAGCTCACAATCTTTTTCATGGAAATCCCAGTCATATGAGTCGAGTCCATGCATGCTACGATCACGGTATGAATTTGAAGGCAAAATATTTTTGTACAGATTTTAGATGAGGTCTTTCCCTGTCCATAATGCTAAATTGAGGAAGTAAAATATAAATATAAATAGGAAACAGAAGAGAAATGTACAGTGAACACCCATTTTCGGCCCACAATCTTTTTCATGGAAATCCCAGTCATATGAGTCGAGTCCATGCATGCTACGATCACGGTATGAATTTGAAGGCAAAATATTTTTGTGCAGATCTTAGATTAGGTCTTTCCCTGGCCATAATGCTAAATTGAGGAGGTAAAATATAAATATAAATAAGAAACAGAAGAGAAATGTACAGTGATCACCCATTTTCGGCCCACAATCTTTTTCATGGATATCCCAGTCATATGAGTCGAGTCCATGCATGCTACGATCACGGTATGAATTTGAAAGCAAAATATTTTTGTGCAGATCTTAGATTAGGTCTTTCCCTGTCCATAATGCTAAATTGAGGAGGTAAAATAGAAATATAAATAGGAAACAGAAGAGACATGTAGAGTGATCACCCATTTTCGGCCCACAATCTTTTTCATGGAAATCCCAGTCATATGAGTCGAGTCCATGCATGTTTCGATCACGGTATGAATTTGAAGGAAAAATATTTTTGTGCAGAGCTTAGATTAGGTCTTTCCCTGTCCATAATGCTAAATTGAGGAGGTAAAATATAAATATAAATAAGAAACAGAAGAGAAATGTACAGTGATCACCCATTTTCGGCCCACAATCTTTTTCATGGAAATCCCAGTCATATGTGTAGAGTTCATGCATGCTACGATCACGGTATGAATTTGAAGTCAAAATATTTTTGTGCAGATTTAGATTAGGTCTTTCCCTGTCCATAATGCTAAATTGAGGAGGTAAAATATAAATATAAATAAGAAACAGAAGAGAAATGTACAGTGATCACCCATTTTCGGCGACAATCTTTTTCATGGAAATCCCAGTCATATGAGTCGAGTCCATGCATCCTACGATCACGTTATGAATTTGAAGGCAAAATATTTTTGTGTAGAGCTTAGATTAGGTCTTTCCCTGGCCATAATGCTAAATTGAGGAGGTAAAATAGAAATATAAATAAGAAACAGAAGAGAAATGTACAGTGATCACCCATTTTCGGCCCACAATCTTTTTCATGGAAATCCCAGTCATATGAGTCGAGTCCATGCATGCTACGATCACGGTATGAATTTGAAGGCAAAATATTTTTGTGCAGATCTTAGATTAGGTCTTTCCCTGTCCATAATGCTAAATTGAGGAGGTAAAATACAAATATAAATAGGAAACAGAAGAGAAATGTACAGTGATCACCCATTTTCGGCCCACAATCATTTTCAGGGAAATCCCAGTCATGTGAGTCGAGTCCATGCATGCTACGATCACGTTATGAATTTGAAAGCAAAATATTTTTGTGCAGAGCTAAGATTAGGTCTTTCCCTGGCCATATTGCTAAATTGAGGAGGTAAAATAAAAATATAAATAGGAAACAGAAGAGAAATGTACAGTGATCACCCATTTTCGGCCCACAATCTTCTTCATGGAAATCCCAGTCATATGTGTAGAGTTCATGCATGCTACGATCACGGTATGAATTTGAAGTCAAAATATTTTTGTGCAGATTTAGATTAGGTCTTTCCCTGTCCATAATGCTAAATTGAGGAGGTAAAATATAAATATAAATAAGAAACAGAAGAGAAATGTACAGTGATCACCCATTTTCGGCCCACAATCTTTTTCATGGAAATCCCAGTCATATGAGTCGAGTCCATGCATGCTACGATCACGGTATGTATTTGAAGGCAAAATATTTTTGTGCAGATCTTAGATTAGGTCTTTCCCTGTCCATAATGCTAAATTGAGGAGGTAAAATACAAACATAAATAGGAAACAGAAGAGAAATGTACAGTGATCACCCATTTTCTGCCCACAATCATTTTCAGGGAAATCCCAGTCATGTGAGTCGAGTCCATGCATGCTACGATCACGTTATGAATATGAAAGCAAAATATTTTTGTGCAGAGCTTAGATTAGGTCTTTCCTGGCCATATTGCTAAATTGAGGAGGTAAAATAAAAATATAAATAGGAAACAGAAGAGAAATGTACAGTGATCACCCATTTTCGGCCCACAATCTTTTTCATGGAAATCCCAGTCATATGAGTAGAGTTCATGCATGCTACGATCACGTTATGAATTTGAAGGCAAAATATTTTTGTACAGATTTTAGATTAGGTCTTTCCCTGTCCATAATGCTAAATTGAGGAGGTAAAATAGAAATATAAATAGGAAACAGAAGAGAAATGTACAGTGATCACCCATTTTTGGCCCACAATTTTTCCATGGAAATCCCAGTCATATGAGTCGAGTCCATGCATGCTACGATCACGGTATGAATTTGAAGGCAAAATATCTTTATGCAGAGCTTAGATTAGGTTTTCCCTGGCCACAATGCTAAATTGAGGAGGTAAAATAGAAATATAAATAAGAAACAGAAGAGAAATGTACAGTGATCACCCATTTTCGGCCCACACTCTTTTTCACGGAAATCCCAGTCATATGAGTCGAGTTCATGCATGCTACGATCACGGTATGAATTTGAAAGCAAAATATTTTTGTGCAGATCTTAGATTAGGTCTTTCCCTGTCCATAATGCTAAATTGGGGAGGTAAAATAGAAATGTAAATAGGAAAAAGAAGTGAAATGTACAGTGATCAGCCATTTTCGGCCCACAATCTTTTTCATGGAAATCCCAGTCATATGAGTCGAGTCCATGCATGCTACGATCACGTTATGAATTTGAAGGCAAAATATTTTTGTGCAGAGCTTAGATTAGGTCTTTCCCTGTCCATAATGCTAAATTGAGCAGGTAAAATAGAAATATAAATAGGAAACAGAAGACAAATGTACAGTGATCACCCATTTTCAGCTCACAATCTTTTTCATGGAAATCCCAGTCATATGAGTCGAGTCCATGCATGCTACGATCACGGTATGAATTTGAAGGCAAAATATTTTTGTACAGATTTTAGATGAGGTCTTTACCTGTCCATAATGCTAAATTGAGGAAGTAAAATATAAATATAAATAGGAAACAGAAGAGAATTGTACAGTGAACACCCATTTTCGGCCCACAATCTTTTTCATGGAAATCCCAGTCATATGAGTCGAGTCCATGCATGCTACGATCACGGTATGAATTTGAAGGCAAAATATTTTTGTGCAGAGATTAGATTAGGTCTTTCCCTGGCCATAATGCTAAATTGAGGAGGTAAAATAGAAATATAAATAAGAAACAGAAGAGAAATGTACAGTGATCACCCATTTTCGGCCCACAATCTTTTTCATGGATATCCCAGTCATATGAGTCGAGTCCATGCATGCTACGATCACGGTATGAATTTGAAAGCAAAATATTTTTGTGCAGATCTTAGATTAGGTCTTTCCCGGTCCATAATGCTAAATTGAGGAGGTAAAATAGAAATATAAATAGGGAACAGAAGAGACATGTACAGTGATCACCCATTTTCGGCCCACAATCTTTTTCATGGAAATCCCAGTCATATGAGTCGAGTCCATGCATGTTTCGATCACGGTATGAATTTGAAGGCAAAATATTTTTGTGCAGATCTTAGATTAGGTCTTTTCCTGTCCATAATGCTAAATGAAGGAAGTAAAATAGAAATATAAATAGGAAACGGGAGAGAAATGTACAGTGATCACCCATTTTCGGCCCACAATCTGTTTCATGGATATCCCAGTCATATGAGTCGAGTCCATGCATGCTACGATCACGGTATGAATTTGAAAGCAAAATATTTTTGTGCAGATCTTAGATTAGGTCTTTCCCTGTCCATAATGCTAAATTGGGGAGGTAAAATAGAAATGTAAATAGGAAAAAGAAGTGAAATGTACAGTGATCACCCATTTTCGGCCCACAATCTTTTTCATGGAAATCCCAGTCATATGAGTCGAGTACATGCATGCTACGATCACGTTATGAATTTGAAGGCAAAATATTTTTGTGCAGAGCTTAGATTAGGTCTTTCCCTGTCCATAATGCTAAATTGAGCAGGTAAAATAGAAATATAAATAGGAAACAGAAGACAAATGTACAGTGATCACCCATTTTCGGCCCACAATCTTTTTCATGGAAATCCCAGTCATATGAGTCGAGTCCATGCATGCTACGATCACGGTATGAATTTGAAGGCAAAATATTTTTGTGCAGAGCTTAGATTAGGTCTTTCCCTGTCCATAATGCTAAATTGGGGAGGTAAAATAGAAATATAAATAGGAAACAGAAGAGAAATGTACAGTGATCACCCATTTTCAGCTCACAATCTTTTTCATGGAAATCCCAGTCATATGAGTCGAGTCCATGCATGCTACGATCACGGTATGAATTTGAAGGCAAAATATTTTTGTACAGATTTTAGATGAGGTCTTTCCCTGTCCATAATGCTAAATTGAGGAAGTAAAATATAAATATAAATAGGAAACAGAAGAGAAATGTACAGTGAACACCCATTTTCGGCCCACAATCTTTTTCATGGAAATCCCAGTCATATGAGTCGAGTCCATGCATGCTACGATCACGGTATGAATTTGAAGGCAAAATATTTTTGTGCAGAGCTTAGATTAGGTCTTTCCCTGGCCATAATGCTAAATTGAGGAGGTAAAATAGAAATATAAATAAGAAACAGAAGAGAAATGTACAGTGATCACCCATTTTCTGCTCACAATCTTTTTCATGGATATCCCAGTCATATGAGTCGAGTCCATGCATGCTACGATCACGGTATGAATTTGAAAGCAAAATATTTTTGTGCAGATCTTAGATTAGGTCTTTCCCTGTCCATAATGCTAAATTGAGGAGGTAAAATAGAAATATAAATAGGAAAAAGAAGTGAAATGTACAGTGATCACCCATTTTCGGCCCACAATCTTTTTCATGGAAATCCCAGTCATATGAGTCGAGTCCATGCATGCTACGATCACGGTATGAATTTGAAGGCAAAATATTTTTGTGCAGATCTTAGATTAGGTCTTTTCCTGTCCATAATGCTAAATGAAGGAAGTAAAATAGAAATATAAATAGGAAACGGGAGAGAAATGTACAGTGATCACCCATTTTCGGCCCACAATCTGTTTCATGGATATCCCAGTCATATGAGTCGAGTCCATGCATGCTACGATCACGGTATGAATTTGAAAGCAAAATATTTTTGTGCAGATCTTAGATTAGGTCTTTCCCTGTCCATAATGCTAAATTGGGGAGGTAAAATAGAAATGTAAATAGGAAAAAGAAGTGAAATGTACAGTGATCACCCATTTTCGGCCCACAATCTTTTTCATGGAAATCCCAGTCATATGAGTCGAGTCCATGCATGCTACGATCACGTTATGAATTTGAAGGCAAAATATTTTTGTGCAGAGCTTAGATTAGGTCTTTCCCTGTCCATAATGCTAAATTGAGCAGGTAAAATAGAAATATAAATAGGAAACAGAAGACAAATGTACAGTGATCACCCATTTTCGGCCCACAATCTTTTTCATGGAAATCCCAGTCATATGAGTCGAGTCCATGCATGCTACGATCACGGTATGAATTTGAAGGCAAAATATTTTTGTGCAGAGCTTAGATTAGGTCTTTCCCTGTCCATAATGCTAAATTGTGGAGGTAAAATAGAAATATAAATAGGAAACAGAAGAGAAATGTACAGTGATCACCCATTTTCAGCTCACAATCTTTTTCATGGAAATCCCAGTCATATGAGTCGAGTCCATGCATGCTACGATCACGGTATGAATTTGAAGGCAAAATATTTTTGTACAGATTTTAGATGAGGTCTTTCCCTGTCCATAATGCTAAATTGAGGAAGTAAAATATAAATATAAATAGGAAACAGAAGAGAAATGTACAGTGAACACCCATTTTCGGCCCACAATCTTTTTCATGGAAATCCCAGTCATATGAGTCGAGTCCATGCATGCTACGATCACGGTATGAATTTGAAGGCAAAATATTTTTGTGCAGAGCTTAGATTAGGTCTTTCCCTGGCCATAATGCTAAATTGAGGAGGTAAAATAGACATATAAATAAGAAACAGAAGAGAAATGTACAGTGATCACCCATTTTCGGCCCACAATCTTTTTCATGGATATCCCAGTCATATGAGTCGAGTCCATGCATGCTACGATCACGGTATGAATTTGAAAGCAAAATATTTTTGTGCAGATCTTAGATTAGGTCTTTCCCTGTCCATAATGCTAAATTGAGGAGGTAAAATAGAAATATAAATAGGAAACAGAAGAGACATGTACAGTGATCACCCATTTTCGGCCCACAATCTTTTTCATGGAAATCCCAGTCATATGAGTCGAGTCCATGCATGTTTCGATCACGGTATGAATTTGAAGGCAAAATATTTTTGTGCAGAGCTTAGATTAGGTCTTTCCCTGTCCATAATGCTAAATTGAGGAGGTAAAATATAAATATAAATAAGAAACAGAAGAGAAATGTACAGTGATCACCCATTTTCGGCCCACAATCTTTTTCATGGAAATCCCAGTCATATGTGTAGAGTTCATGCATGCTACGATCACGGTATGAATTTGAAGTCAAAATATTTTTGTGCAGATTTAGATTAGGTCTTTCCCTGTCCATAATGCTAAATTGAGGAGGTAAAATATAAATATAAATAAGAAACAGAAGAGAAATGTACAGTGATCACCCATTTTCTGCTCACAATCTTTTTCATGGATATCCCAGTCATATGAGTCGAGTCCATGCATGCTACGATCACGGTATGAATTTGAAAGCAAAATATTTTTGTGCAGATCTTAGATTAGGTCTTTCCCTGTCCATAATGCTAAATTGAGGAGGTAAAATAGAAATATAAATAGGAAAAAGAAGTGAAATGTACAGTGATCACCCATTTTCGGCCCACAATCTTTTTTATGGAAATCCCAGTCATATGAGTCGAGTCCATGCATGCTACGATCACGGTATGAATTTGAAGGCAAAATGTTTTTGTGCAGAGCTTACATTAGGTCTTTTCCTGTCCATAATGCTAAATGAAGGAAGTAAAATAGAAATATAAATAGGAAACGGGAGAGAAATGTACAGTGATCACCCATTTTCGGCCCACAATCTGTTTCATGGATATCCCAGTCATATGAGTCGAGTCCATGCATGCTACGATCACGGTATGAATTTGAAAGGAAAATATTTTTGTGCAAAGCTTAGATTAGGTCTTTCCCTGTCCATAATGCTAAATTGAGGAGGTAAAATACGAATAAGAATAGGAAACAGAAGAGAAATGTACAGTGATCACCCATTTTCGGCCCACAATCTTTTTCATGGAAATCCCAGTCATATGAGTCGAGACCATGCATGCTACGATCACGGTATGAATTTGAAGGCAAAATATTTTTGTGCAGATTTTAGATTAGGTCTTTCCCTGTCCATAATGCTAAATTGAGGAGGTAAAATATGAATAAGAATAGGAAACAGAAGAGAAATGTACAGTGATCACCCATTTTCGGCCCACAATCTTTTTCATGGAAATCCCAGTCATATGAGTCGAGACCATGCATGCTACGATCACGGTATGAATTTGAAGGCAAAATATTTTTGTGCAGAACTTAGATTAGGTCTTTCCCTGGCCATAATGCTAAATTGAGGAGGTAAAATATAAATATAATTAGGAAAAAGAAGAGAAATGTACAGTGATCACCCATTTTTGGCCCACAATCTTTTTCATGGAAATCCCAGTCATATGAGTCGAGTCCATGCATGCTACGATCACGGTATGAATTTGAAGGCAAAATATTTTTGTGCAGAGCTTAGATTAGGTCTTTTCCTGTCCATAATGCTAAATGAAGGAAGTAAAATAGAAATATAAATAGGAAACGGGAGAGAAATGTACAGTGATCACCCATTTTCAGCCCACAATCTTTTTCATGGAAATCCCAGTCATATGAGTCGAGTCCATGCATGCTACGATCACGTTATGAATTTGAAGGCAAAATATTTTTGTGCAGAGCTTTGATTAGGTTTTTCCCTGTCCATAATGCTAAATTGGGGAGGTAAAATAGAAATGTAAATAGGAAAAAGAAGTGAAATGTACAGTGATCACCCATTTTCGGCCCACAATCTTTTTCATGGAAATCCCAGTCATATGTGTAGAGTTCATGCATGCTACGATCACGGTATGAATTTGAAGTCAAAATATTTTTGTGCAGATTTAGATTAGGTCTTTCACTCTCCATAATGCTAAATTGAGGAGGAAAAATATAAATAGAAATAGGAAACAGAAGAGAAATGTACAGTGATCACCCATTTTTGGCCCACAATCTTTTTCATGGAAATCCCAGTCATATGAGTCGAGTTCATGCATGCTACGATCACGGTATGAATTTGAAGGGAAAATATTTTTGTGCAGAGCTTAGATTATGTCTTTCCCTGGCCATAATGCTAAATTGAGGAGGTAAAATACAAATATAAATAGGAAACAGAAGAGAAATGTACAGTGATCACCCATTTTCGGCCCACAATCTTTTTCATGGATATCCCAGTCATATGAGTCGAGTCCATGCATGCTACGATCACGGTATGAATTTGAAAGCAAAATATTTTTGTGCAGATCTTAGATTAGGTCTTTCCCTGTCCATAATGCTAAATTGAGGAGGTAAAATATAAATATAAATAGGAAAGAGAAGAGAAATGTACAGTGATCACCCATTTTCGGCCCACAATCTTTTTCATGGAAATCCCAGTCATATGAGTCGAGTTCATGCAAGCTACGATCACGTTATGAATTTGAAGGCAAAATATTTTTGTGCAGACCTTAGATTAGGTCTTTCGCTGGCCATAATGCTAAATTGAGGAGGTAAAATACAAATATAAATAGGAAACAGAAGAGAAATGTACTGTGATCACCCATTTTCGGTGCTCTATCTTTTTCATGGAAATCCCAGTCATATGAGTGGAGTCCATGCATGCTACGATCACGGTATGAATTTGAAGGCAAAATATTTTTGTCCAGAGCTTAGATTAGGTCTTTCCCTGTCTATAATGCTAAATTGAGGAGGTAAAATAGAAATATAAATAGAATACAGAAGAGAAATGTACAGTGATAACCCATTTTCGGCCCACAATCTTTTTCATGGAAATCCCAGTCATATGAGTCGAGTCCATGCAGGCTAAGATCACGGTATGAATTTGAAGGCAAAATATTTTTGTGCAGAGCTTAGATTAGGTCTTTTCCTGTCCATAATGCTAAATTGAGGAGGTAAAATATAAATATAAATAGGAAACAGAAGAGAAATGTACAGTGATCACCCATTTTCGGCCCACAATCTTTTTCATGGAAATCTCAGTCATATGAGTCGAGTTCATGCATGCTACGATCACGGTATGAATTTGAACGCAAAATATTTTTGTGCAGAGCTTAGATTAGGTCTTTCGCTGGCCATAATGCTAAATTGAGGAGGTAAAATAGAAATATAAATCGGAAACAGATGTTAAATGTACAATGATCCCCGATTTTCGGCCCACAATCTTTTTCATGGAAATCCCAGTCATATGAGTCGAGTCCATGCATGCTACGATCACGGTATGAATTTGAAGGCAAAATATTTTTGTGCAGAGCTTAGATTAGGTCTTTCCCTGTCCATAATGCTAAATTGAGGAGGTAAAATAGAAATATAAATCGGAAACAGAAGCGAAATGTACAGTGATCACCCGTTTTCGGCCCACAATCTTTTTCATGGAAATCTCAGTCATATGAGTCGAGTCCATGCATGCTACGATCACGGTATGAATTTCAAGGCGAAATATTTTCGTGCGGATTTTAGATTAGGTCTTTCCCTGTCCATAATGCTAAATAGAGGAGGTAAAATAGAAATATAAATAGGAAACAGAAGAGAAATGTACAGTGATCACCAGTTTTCGGCCCAGAATCTTTTTCATGGAAATCTCAGTCATATGAGTCGAGTTCATGCATGCTACGATCACGGTATGAATTTGAAGGCAAAATATTTTTGTGCAGAGCTTAGATTAGCTCGTTCGCTGGCCATAATGCTAAATTGAGGAGGTAAAATAGAAATATGAATAGGAAACAGATGTTAAATGTACAATGATCAGCCATTTTCGGCCCACAATCTTTTGCATGGAAATCCCAGTCATATGAGTCGAATCCATGCATGCTACGATCACGGTATGAATTTGAAGGTGAAATATTTTTGTGCAGATTTTAGATTAGGTATTTCCCTGTCCATAATGCTAAATTGAGGAGGTAAAATACGAATAAGAATAGGAAACAGAAGAGAAATGTACAGTGATCACCCATTTTCGGCCCACAATCTTTTTCATGGAAATCCCAGTCATATGAGTCGAGACCATGCATGCTACGATCACGGTATGAATTTGAAGGCAAAATATTTTTGTGCAGATTTTAGATTAGGTCTTTCCCTGTCCATAATGCTAAATTGAGGAGGTAAAATATGAATAAGAATAGGAAACAGAAGAGAAATGTACAGTGATCACCCATTTTCGGCCCACAATCTTTTTCATGGAAATCCCAGTCATATGAGTCGAGACCATGCATGCTACGATCACGGTATGAATTTGAAGGCAAAATATTTTTGTGCAGATTTTAGATTAGGTCTTTCCCTGTCCATAATGCTAAATTGAGGAGGTAAAATATGAATAAGAATAGGAAACAGAAGAGAAATGTACAGTGATCACCCATTTTCGGCCCACAATCTTTTTCATGGAAATCCCAGTCATATGAGTCGAGTCCATGCATGCTACAATCATGTTATGAATTTGAAGGCAAAATATTTTTGTGCAGAGCTTAGATTAGGTCTTTCCCTGTCCATAATGCTAAATTGAGGAGGTAAAATATAAATATAAATAGGAAACAGAAGAGAAATGTACAGTGATCACCCGTTTTCGGCCCACAATCTTTTTCATGGATATCTCAGTCATATGAGTCGAGTTCATGCATGCTACGATCACGGTATGAATTTGAAGGCAAAATATTTTTGTGCAGAGCTTAGATTAGGTCTTTCGCTGGCCATAATGCTAAATTGAGGAGTTAAAATAGAAATATAAATAGGAAACAGATGTTAAATGTACAATGATCACCCATTTTCGGCCCACAATCTTTTTCATGGAAATCCCAGTCATATGAGTCGAGTCCATGCATGCTACGATCACGGTATGAATTTGAAGGCGAAATATTTTTGTGCAGATTTTAGATTAGGACTTTCCCTGTCCATAATGCTAAATAGAGGAGGTAAAATATAAATATAAATAGGAAACAGAAGAGAAATGTACAGTGATCACCCATTTTCAGCCCACAATCTTTTTCATTCAAATCCCAGTCATATGAGTCGAGTCCATGCATGCTACGATCACGGTATGAAATATAAGCAAAAATATTTTTGTGCAGATTTTAGATTAGGTCTTTCCCTGTCCATAATGCTAAATTGAGGAGGTAAAATAGAAATATAAATAGGAAACAGAAGAGAAATGTACAGTGATCACCCATTTTCGGCCCACAATCTTTTTCATGGAAGTCCCAGTCATATGATTCGAGTGCATGCATGCTACGATCCCGGTATGAATTTGAAGGCAAAATATTTGTGTGCGGAGCTTAGATAATATCTTTCCCTGTCTATAATGCTAAAATGAGGAGGTAAAATATAAATATAAATAGAAAACAGAAGAGAAATGTACAGTGATCACCCATTTTCGCCCTACAATCTTTTTCATGGAAATCCCAGTCATATGACTCGAGTCCATGCATGCTACGATCACGGTATGAATTTGAAGGCAAAATATTTTTGTGCAGATTTTAGATTAGGTCTTTCCCTGTCCATAATGCTAAATTGAGGAGGTAAAAGAGAAATATAAATAGGAAAGTGAAGAGAAATGTACAGTGATCACCCATTTTCGGCCCACAATCTTTTTCATGGTAATCCCAGTCATATGAGTCGAGTCCATGCATGCTATGATCACGGTATGAATTTGAAGGCAAAATATTTTAGTTCAGATTTTAGATTAGGTCTTTCCCTGTCCATAATGCTAAATTGAGGAGGTAAAATATAAATATAAATAGGAAACAGAATAGATATGTTCAGTGATCACCCATTTTCGGCCCACAATCTTTTTCAGGGAAATCCCAGTCATATGAGTCGTGTCCATGCATGCTACGATCACGGTATGAATTTGAAGGCAAAATATTTTTGTGTAGATCTTAGATTTGGTCTTTCCCTGTCCATAATGCTAAATTCAGGAGGTAAAATAGAAATATAAATAGGAAACAGAAGAGAAATTTACAGTGATCACCTTTTTTCGGCCCACAATCTTTTTCATGGAAATCCCAGTCATATGAGTCGAGTCCATGCATGCTACAATCATGGTATGAATTTGAAGGCACAATATTTTTGTGCAGATTTTAGATTAGGTCTTTCCCTGTCCATAATGCTAAATTGAGGAGGTAAAATAGAAATATGAATACGAAACAGAACAGAAATGTACAGTGATCACCCATTTTCGGCGCACAATCTTTTTCATGGAAATCCCAGTCATATGAGTCGAGTCCATGCATGCTACAATCACGGTATGAATTTGAAGGCATAATATTTTTGTGCAGATTTTAGATTAGGTCTTTCCCTGTCCATAATGCTAAATTGAGGAGGTAAAATAGAAATATAAATAGGAAACAGAAGAGAAATGTACAGTGATCACCCATTTTCGTCCCACAATCTTTTTCATGGAAATCCCAGTCATATGAGTCGAGTCCATGCATTCTACGATCACGGTATGAATTTGAAGGCAAAATATTTTTGTGCAGATTTTAGATTAGGTCTTTCCCTGTCCATAATGCTAAATTGAGGAGTTAAAATAGAAATATTAATACGAAACAGAAGAGGAATGTACAGTGATCACCCATTTTCGGCCCACAATCTTTTTCATGGAAATCCCAGTCATATGAGTCGAGTCCATGCATTCTACGATCACGGTATGAATTTGAAGGCAAAATATTTTTGTGCAGATCTTAGAGTAGGTCTTTCCCTGTCCATAATGCTAAATTGAGGAGGTAAAATAGAAATATGAATACGAAACAGAAGAGGAATGTACAGTGATCACCCATTTTCGGCCCACAATCTTTTTCATGGAAATCCCAGTCATATGAGTCGAGTCCATGCATTCTACGATCACGGTATGAATTTGAAGGCAAAATATTTTTGTGCAGATCTTAGATTAGGTCTTTCCCTGTCCATAATGCTAAATTGAGGAGGTAAAATAGAAATATAAATAGGAAACTGAAGAGAAATGTACAGCGATCTCCCATTTTCGGCCCACAATCTTTTTCATGGAAATCCCAGTCTTATGAGTCGAGTCCATGCATGCTACGATCACGGTATGAATTTGAAGGCAAAATATTTTCGTGCAGATTTTAGATTAGGTTTTTTCCTGTCCATAATGCTAAATTGAGGAGGTAAAATATAAATATAAATAGGAAACAGAAGAGAAATGTACAGTGATCACCTATTTTCGACCCACAATCTTTTTCATGGAAATCCCAGTAATATGAGTCGAGTGAATGTATTCTACGATCACGGTATGAATTTGAAGGCAAAATATTTTTGTGCAGATCTTAGATTAGGTCATTCCCTGTCCATAATGCTAAATTGAGGAGGTAAAATAGAAATATAAATAAGAAACAGAAGAGAAATGTACAGTGATCACCTATTTTCGGCCCACAATCTTTTTCATGGAAATCCCAGTCATATGAGTCGAGTGAATGCATTCTACGTTCACGGAATGAATTTGAAGGCAAAATATTTTTGTGCAGATTTTAGATTAGGTCTTTCCCTGTCCATAATGCTAAATTGAGGAGGTAAAATATAAATATAAATAGGAAACAGAAGAGAAATGTACAGTGATCACCCATTTTCGGCCCACAATCTTTCTCATGGAAATCCCAGTCATATGAGTCGAGTCCATGCATGCTACGATCACGGTATGAATTTGAAAGCAAAATATTTTTGTGCAGATCTTAGAATAGGTCTTCCCCTTTCCATAATGCTAAATTGAGGAGATAAAATATAAATATAAATAGGAAACAAAAGAGAAATATACAGTGATCACGCATTTTCGGCCCACAATCTTTTTCATGGAAATCCCAGTCGTATGAGTCGAGTCCATGCATGCTACGATCACGGTATGAATTTGAAGGCAAAATATTTTTGTGCAGATTTTAGATTAGGTCTTTCCCTGTCCATAATGCTAAATTGAGGAGGTAAAATATAAATATAAATAGGAAAGAGAAGAGAAATGTACAGTGATCACCCATTTTCGGCCCACAATCTTTTTCATGTAAATCCCAGTCATATGAGTCGAGTCAATGCATGCCACGATCACGGTATGAATTTGAAGGCAAAATATTTGTGTGCAGAAATTAGATTAGGTCTTTCCCTGGCCATAATGCTAAATTGTGGAAGTTAAATATAAATATAAATAGGAAACAGAATAGAAATGTACAGTGATCACCCATTTTCAGCCCACAATCTTTTTCATTCAAATCCCAGTCATATGAGTCGAGTCCATGTATGCTACGATCACAGTATGAATTTGAAGGCAAAATATTTTTGTGCAGATTTTAGATTAGGTCTTTCCCTGTCCATAATGCTAAATTGAGGAGTTAAAATAGAAATATGAATACGAAACAGAAGAGAAATGTACAGTGATCAGCCATTTTCGGCCCACAATCTTTTGCATGGAAATCCCAGTCATATGAGTCGAATCCATGCATGCTACGATCACGGTATGAATTTGAAGGTGAAATATTTTTGTGCAGATTTTAGATTAGGTATTTCCCTGTCCATAATGCTAAATTGAGGAGGTAAAATATAAATATAAATAGTAAATAGAACAGAAATGTACAGTGACCACCCATTTTAGGCCCACAATGTTTTTCCTGGAAATCCCAGTCATATGAGTCGAGTCCATGCATGCTACGATCACGGTATGAATTTGAAGGCAAAATATTTTTGTGCAGAGCTTAGATTAGGTATTTCCCTGTCCATAATGCTAAATTGAGGAGGTAAAATACGAATAAGAATAGGAAACAGAAGAGAAATGTACAGTGATCACCCATTTTCGGCCCACAATCTTTTTCATGGAAATCCCAGTCATATGAGTCGAGACCATGCATGCTACGATCACGGTATGAATTTGAAGGCAAAATATTTTTGTGCAGAGCTTAGACTAGGTCTTTTCCCTGACCATAATGCTAAATTGAGGAGGTAAAATATAAATATCAATAGGAAAGAGAAGAGAAATGTACAGTGATCACCCATTTTCCGCCCACAATCTTTTTCATGGAAATCCCAGTCATATTAGTCGAGTCCATGCATGCTACGATCACGGTATGAATTTGAAGGCAAAATATTTTTGTGCAGATTTCAGATTAGATCTTTCCCTGTCCATAATGCTAAATTGAGGAGGTAAATAGAAATATAAATATGAAACAGAAGAGAAATGTACAGTGATCACCCATTTTCTGCCCACAATATTTTTCGTGGAAATCCCAGTCATATGAGTCGAGTCCATGCATGCTATGATCACGGTATGAATTTGAAGGCAAAATATTTTTGTGCAGAGATTAGATTATATCTTTCCCTGTCCATAATGCTAAATTGAGGAGGTAAAATAGAAATATAAATAGGAAACAGAAGAGAAATGTACAGTGATCACCCATTTTCGGCCCTCAATCTTTTTCATGGAAATCCCAGTCATATGAGTCGAGTCCATGCATGCTACAATCACGGTATGAATTTGAAGGCATAATATTTTTGTGCAGATTTTAGATTAGGTCTTTCCCTGTCCATAATGCTAAATTGAGGAGGTACAATAGAAATATGAATACGAAACAGAAGATAAATGTACAGTGATCACCCATTTTCGGCCCACAATATTTTTCATGGAAATCCCAGTCATATGAGGCGAGTCCATGCATTCTACGTTCACGGTATGAATTTGAAGGCAAAATATTTTTGTGCATATATTAGATTAGGACTTTCTCTGTCTATAATGCTAAATTAAGTAGGTAAAATATAAATATAAATAGGAAACAGAATGGAAATGTACAGTGGTCAGCCATTTTCGGCCCACAATCTTTTTCATGGAAATCCCAGTCATATGAGTCGAGTCCATGCATGCACGGTATGAATTTGAAGGCAAAATATTTTTGTGCAGATTTTAGATTCAGTCTTTCCCTGTCCATAATGCTAAATTGAGGAGGTAAAATAGAAATATGAATACGAAACAGAACAGAAATGTACAGTGATCACCCATTTTCGGCCCACAATCTTTTTCATGGAAATCCCAGTCATATGTGTCGAGCCCATGCATGCTACGATCACGGTATGAATTTGAAGGCAAAATATTTTTGTGCAGATTTTAGATTAGGTGTTTCCCTGTCCATAATGCTAAATTGAAAAGTTAAAATAGAAATATGAATACGAAACAGAAGAGAAATGTACAGTGATCACCAATTTTCGGCCCACAATCTTTTTCTTGGAAATCCCAGTCATATGAGTCGTGTCCATGCATGCTACAATTACGGTATGAATTTGAAGGCAAAATATTTTTGTGCAGGTCTTAGATTAATTCTTTCCCTGTCCATAATGCTAAATTGAGGAGGTAAAATAGAAATATAAATAGGAAACAGAAGAGAAATGTACAGTGATCACCCATTTTCTGCCCACAATCTTTTTCATTGAAATCCCAGTCATATGAGTCGAGTCCATGCATGCTACGATCACGGTATGAATTTGAGTGCAAAATATTTTTGTGCAGATCTTTGATTAGGTCTTTCCCTGTCCATAATGCTAAATTGAGGAGGTAAAATATAAATATAAATAGGAAACAGAAGAGAAATGTATAGTGATCACCCATTTTGTGCCCACAATCTTTTTCATGGATATCCCAGTCATATGAGTCGAGTCCATGCATGCTACGATCACGGTACGAATTTGAAGGCAAAACATTTTTGTACAGAGCTTAGATTAGGTCTTTCCCTGGCCATAATGCTAAATTGAGGAGGTAAAATAGAAATAGAAATAGGAAACAGAAGAGAAATGTACAGTGATCACCCATTTTCGGCCCACAATCTTTTTCATGGAAATCCCAGTCATATGAGTCGAGTCCATGCAGGCTACGATCACGGTATGATTTTGAAGGCAAAATATTTTTGTGCAGATTTTAGTTTCGGTCTTTCCCTGTCCATAATGCTAAATTGAGGAGTTAAAATATAAATATAAATATGAAAACAGAAGAGAAATGTACAGTGATCACCCATTTTCGGCCCACAATCTTTTTCATGGAAATCCCAGTCCTGTGAGTCGAGTCCATGCATGCTACGATCACGGTATAAATTTGAAGGCGAAATATTTTTGTGTAGATCTTGATTAGGTTTTCCCTGTCCATAATGGTAAATTGAGGAGGTAAAATAGAAATATAAATAGGAAACAGAAGAGAAATGTACAGTGATAACCCATTTTCGTCCCACAAAGTTTCTCATGTAAATCCCAGGCATATGAGTCGAGTCCATGCATGCTACGATCACGGTATGAATTTGAGGGCAAAATATTTTTGTGCAGATCTTAGATTAGGTCTTTCCCTGTCCATAATGCTAAATTAAGGAGGTAAAATAGAAATATAAATAGGAAACAGAAGACAAATGTACAGTGATCACCCATTTTCTGCCCACAATCTTTTTCATGGAAATCCCTGTCATATGAGTCGAGTCCATGCATGCTACGATCACGGTATGAATTTGAAAGAAAAATATTTTTGTGCAGAGCTTAGATTAGGTTTTTCCCTGTCCATAATGCTGAATTGAGGAGGTAAAATATAAATATAAATAGAATACAGAAGAGAAATGTACAGTGATCACCCATTTTCGGCCCACAATCATTTTCATGGAAATCCCAGTCATATGAGTTGAGTCTATGCATGCTACGATCACAGTATGAATTTGAAAGCAAAATATTTTTGTGCAGATTTTAGATTAGGTCTTTCCCAGTCCATAATGCTAAATTGAGGAGGTAAAATAGAAATATAAATAGGAAAGAGAAGAGAAATGTACAGTGATCACCGATTTTCGGCCCACATTCTTTTTCATGGAAATCCCAGTCATATGAGTCGTGTCCATGCATGCTACGATCACGGTATGAATTTGAAGGCAAAATATTTTTGTGCAGATTTTAGATTAGATCTTTCCCTGTCCATAATGCTAAATTGAGGAGGTAAAATATAAATATAAATAGGAAACAGAAGAGAAATGTACAGTGATCACCCATTTTCAGCCCACAATCTTTTTCATGGAAATCCCAGTCATATGAATCGAGTCCATGCATGCTACGATCATAGTATGAATTTGAAAGCAAAATATTTTTGTGCAGATTTTAGATTAGGTCTTTCCGTGTCCATAATGCTAAATTGAGGAGGTAAAATAGAAATATAAATAGGGAAGAGAAGAGAAATGTACAGTTATCACCCATTTTCGGCCCACAATCTTTTTCATGGAAATCCCAGTCATATGAGTTGTCTCCATGCATGCTACGATCACGGTATGAAGTTGAAGGCGAAATATTTTTGTGCAGATTTTAGATTAGGTCTTTCCCTGTCCATAATGCTAAACTGAGGAGGTAAAATATAAATATAAATAGGAAACAGAAGAGAAATGTACAGTGATCAACAATTTTCGGCCCACAATCTTTTTCATGGAAATCCCAGTCATATGAGTCGAGTCCATGCATGCTACGATCACGGTATGAATTTGAAGGCAAAATAATTTTGTGCACAGCTTAGATTAGGTCTTTCCCTGGGCATAATGCTAAATTGAGGAGGTAAAATAGAAATATAAATATGAAACAGAAGAGAAATGTACAGTGATCATCCATTTTCGGCCCACAATCTTTTTCATGGAAATCCTAGTCATATGAGTTGAGTCCATGGATGCTACGATCACGGTATGAATTTGAAGGCAAAATATTTTTGTGCAGATTTTAGATTAGTTCTTTCCCTGTCCATAATGCTAAATTTAGGAGGTAAAATATAAATATAAATCGGAAACAGAAGAGAAATGTACAGTGATCACCCATTTTGTGCCGACAATCTTTTTCATGGAAATCCCAGTCATATGAGTCGAGTCGATGCATGCTACGGTCACGGCATGAATTTGAAGGGAAATATTTTTTTGCGGAACTTAGATTAGATCTTTTCCTGTCCATAATGCTAAATTAAGGAAGTATAATATAAATATAAATAGGAAACAGAAGAGAAATGTACAGTGATCAACCATTTTCTGCCCACTACCTTTTTCATGGAAATCCCTGTCATATGAGTCGAGTCCATATATGCTACGATCACGGTATGAATTTGAAGGCGAAATATTTTTTTGCAGATTTTAGATTAGGTCTTTCGCTGTCCATAATGCTAAATTGAGGAGGTAAAATATAAATATAAATAGGAAACAGAAGAGAAATGTACAGTGATCGCACCAATTTCTGCCCACAAACTTTTTCATGGAAATCCCAGTCATATGAGTCGAGTCCTTGCATGCTACGATCACGGTATGAATTTGAAGGCAAAATATATTTCTGCAGAGCTTAGATTAGGTCTTTCCCTGTCCACAATGCTAAATTGAGGAAGTAAAATAGAAATATGAATAGGAAACAGAAGAGAAATGTACAGTGTTCACCCATTTTCTGCCCACAAACTTTTTCATGGAAATCCCAGTCATATGAGTCGAGTCCATGCATGCTACGATCACGGTATGAATTTGAAGGCAAAATATTTTTTACAGAGCTTAGATTAGGTCTTTCCCTGTCCATAATGCTAAATTGAGGCGGTAAAATATAAATATAAATAGGAAACAGAAAAGAAATGTACAGTGATCACCCATTTTGTGCCCACAATCTTTTTCATGGAAATCCCAGTCATATGAGTTGAGTCAATGCATGCTACAATCACGGTATGAATTTGAACGCAAAATATTTTTTTGCAGAGCTTATATTAGGTCTTTCACTCTCCATAATGCTAAATTGAGGAGATAAAATATAAATATAAATAGGAAACAGAAGAGAAATGTACCGTGATCACCAATTTTCGTCCCACAATCTTTTTCATGGAAATCCCAGTCATATGAGCCTAGTCCATGCATGCTACGATCACGGTATGAATTTGAAGGCAAAATATTTTTGTGCAGATCTTAGATTAGGTCTTTCCCTGTCCATAATGCTAAATTGAGGAAGTAAAATATAAATATAAATAGGAAACAGAAGAGAAATGTACAGTGATCACCCATTTTCTGCCCTCAATCTTTTTCATGGAAATCCCAGTCATATGAGTCGTGTGCATGCATGCTACGATCACGGTATGAATTTCAAGGCAAAATATTTTTGTGCAGATCTTAGATTAGGTCTTTCCCTGTCCATAATGCTAAATTGAGGATGTAAAATATAAATATAAATAGGAAACAGAAGAGAAATTTTCAGTGATCACCCATTTTCTGCCCACAATCTTTTTCATGGAAATCCCAGTCATATGAGTCGTGTCCATACATGGTACGATCACGGTATGAAATTGAAAGCAAAATATTTTTGTGCAGATCTTAGATTAGGTCTTTCCCTGTCCATAATGCTAAATGAAGGAAGTAAAATAAAAATATGAATAGGAAACAGAAGAGAAATGTACAGTGATCACCCATTTTCTGCCCACAATCTGTTTCATGGAAATCCCAGTCATATGAGTCGAGTCTATGCATGCTACGAACACAGTATGAATTTGAAGGCAAAATATTTTTTTGCAGAGCTCAGATTAGGTCTTTCCTTGTCCATAATGCTAAATTAACGAAATGAAATATAAATATAAATAGGAAACAGAAGAGAAATGTACAGTGATCACCCATTTTCGGCCCACAATCTTTTTCATGGAAATCCCAGTCATATGAGTCGAGTCCATGCATGCTACGATCATAGAATGAATTTGAAGGCAAAATATTTTTTTCAGATCTTAGATTAGGTCTTTCCCTGTCCATAATGCTAAATTGAGGAGATAAAATATAAATATAAATAGAAAACAGAAGAGAAATGTACCGTGATCACCAATTTTCGTCCCACAATGTTTTTCATGGAAATCCCAGTCATATGAGCCGAGTCCATGCATGCTACGATCACGGTATGAATTTGAAGGCAAAATATTTTTTTGCAGATCTTAGATTCGGTCTTTCCCTGTCCATAATGCTAAATGAAGGAAGTAAAATAGAAATATAAATTGGAAACAGAAGAGAAATGTACAGTGATCACCCATTTTCTGCCCACAAACTTTTTCATGGAAATCCCAGTCATATGAGTCGAGTACATGCATGCTACGATCACGGTATGAATTTGAAGGCAAAATATTTTTGTGCAGATCTTAGATTAGGTATTTCCCTGTCCATAATGCTAAATTGAGGATGTAAAATAGAAATATAAATTGGAAACAGAAGAGAAATGTACAATTATCACCCATTTTCTGCCCACAATCTTTTTCATGGAAATCCCAGTCATATGAGTCGAGTCCATGCATGCTACGATCACGGTATGAATTTGAAGGGAAAATATTTTTTTGCAGATCTTAGATTAGGTCTTTCACTGTCCATAATGCTAAATTGAGGAGGTAAAATAGAAATATCAATAGGAAACAGAAGAGAAATGTACCGTGATCACCCATTTTCGGCCACCAATCTTTTTCATGGAAATCCCAGTCATATGAGTCGAGTCCATGTATGCTACGATCACGGTATGAATTTGAAGGCAAAATATTTTTTTGCAGATCTTAGATTTGGTCTTTCCCTGTCCATAATGCTAAATTGAGGAAGTAAAATAGAAATATAAATTGGAAACAGAAGAGAACTGTACAGTGATTACCCATTTTCTGCCCAGAATCTTTTTCATGGAAATCCCAGTCATATGAGTCGACTCCATGCATGCTACGATCACGGTATGAATTTGAAGTCAAAATATTTTTGTGCAGATCTTAGATTAGGTCTTTCCCTGTCCATAATGCTAAATTGAGGAAGTAAAAAATAAAAATATAAATAGGAAACAGAAGAGAAATGTACAGAGATCACCCATTTTCTGACGACAATCTTTTTCAGGGAAATACCAGTCATATGAGTCGAGTCCATGCATGCTACGATCACGGTATGAATTTGAAGGCAAAATATTTTTTTGCAGATCTTAAATGAGGTCTTTACCTGTCCATAATGCTAAATTGAGGAAGTAAAATATAAATATAAATAGGAAACAGAAGAGAAATATACAGTGATCAGCCATTTTCTGCCCACAATATTTTTCATGGAAATCACAGTCATATGAGTCGAGTCCGTGCATGCTACGGTCATGTTATGAATTTGAAGGCAAAATATTTTTGTTCAGATCTTAGATTAGGTCTTTCCCAGGCCATAATGCTAAATTGAGGAAGTTAATAAATAGGAAACAGAATAGAAATGTACAGTGATCACCCATTTTCAGCCCACAATCTTTTTCATTCAAATCCCAGTCATATGAGTCGAGTCCATGCATGCTACGTTCACGGTATAAATTTGGAGGCAAAATATTGTTGTGCAGATCTTAGATTAGGTCATTCCCTGTCCATAATGCTAAATTGAGGAGGTAAAATATAAATATAAATAGGAAACAGAAGAGAAATGTACAGTGATCACCTATTTTCGGCCCACAATCTTTTTCATGGAAATCCCAGTCATATGAGTCGAGTCCATGCATGTTACGATCACGGTATGAATTGAAGGCAAAATATTTTTGTGCAGATTTTAGATTAGGTCTTTCCCTGTCCATAATGCTAAATTGACGAGGTAAAATATAAATATAAATAGGAAACAGAAGAGAAATGTACAGTGACCACCCATTTTCGGCCCACAATCTTTTTCATGGAAATCCCAGTCATATGTGTCGAGTCCATGCATGCTACGTTCACGGTATGAATTTCGAGGCAAAATATTTTTGTGCAGATCTTAGATTAGGTCATTCCCTGTCCATAATGCTAAATTGAGGAGGTAAAATATAAATATAAATAGTAAACAGAAGAGAAATGTACAGTGATCACCTATTTTCGGCCCACAATCTTTTTCGTGGAAATCCCAGTTATATGAGTCGAGTCCATGCATGCTACGATCACGGTATGAATTTGAAGGCAAAATATTTTTGTGCAGATTTTAGATTAGGTCATTCCCTGTCCATAATGCTAAATTGAGGAGGTAAAATAGAAATATAAATAGGAAACAGAAGAGAAATGTACAGTGATCACCTATTTTCGGCCCACAATCTTTTTCATGGAAATCCCAGTCATATGAGTCGAGTCCATGCATGCTACGATCACGGTATGAATTTGAAGGCAAAATATTTTTGTGCAGATTTTAGATTATGTCTTTCCCTGTCCATAATGCTAAATTGAGGAGGTAAAATATAAATATAAATAGGAAACAGAAGAGTAATGTACAGTGATCACGCATTTTCCGCCCACAATCTTTTTCATGGAAATCCCAGTCATATGAGTCGAGTCCATGCATGCTACGGTCACGGTATGAATTTGAAGGCAAAATATTTTTGAGCAGAAATTAGATTAGGTCTTTCCCTGTCCATAATGCTAAATTGAGGAGGTAAAATAGAAATATAAATAGGAAACAGAATAGAAATGTACAGTGATCACACATTTTCGGCCCACAGTCTTTTTCATGGAAATCCCAGTCATATGAGTCGTGTCCATGCATGCTACGATCACGGTATGAATTTGAAGGCAAAATATTTTTTTGCAGATCTTAGATTAGGTCTTTCCCTGTCCATAATGCTAAATTGAGTTGGTAAAATAAAAATATAAATAGGAAACAGTAGAAAAAATGTACAGTGATCACCCATTTTCTGCCCACAATATTTTTCATGGAAATCCCAGTCATATGAGTCGAGTCCAGGCATGCTACGATCACGGTATGAATTTGAAGGCGAAATATTTTTGTGCAGATCTTAGATTAGGTCTTTCACTGTCCATAATGCTAAATTGAGGAAGTAAAATAGAAATATAAATAGGAAACAGAAGAGAAATGTACAGTGATCACCCATTTTCTGCCCACAATCTTTTTCATGGAAATCCCAGTCGTATGAGTCGAGTCCATGCATGCTACGATCACGGTATGAATTTGAAGGCAAAATATTTTTTTGCAGAACTTAGATTAGGTCTTTCACTGTCCATAATGCTAAATTTAGGAGGTAAAATAGAAATATAAATAGGAAACAGAAGAGAAATGTACAGTGATCACCCATTTTCTGCCCACAATCTTTTTCAAAAAAATCCCAGTCATATGAGACGAGTCCATGCATGCTACGATCACGGTATGTATTTGAAGGCAAAATAATTTTTTGCAGAACTTAGATTAGGTCTTTCCCTGTCCATAATGCTAAATTGAGGAAGTAAAATAGAAATATAAATAGGAAACAGAAGAGAAATGTACAGTGATCACCCATTTTCTGCCCACAATATTTTTCATGGGAATCCCAGTCATATGAGTCGAGTCCATGCATGCTAAGATCACGGTATGAATTTGAAGGCAAAATATTTTTTTGCAGATATTAGATTATATCTTTCCCTGTCCATAATGCTAAATTGAGGAGGTAAAATATAAATATAAATAGGAAACAGAAGAGAAATGTACAGTGATCACCCATTTTCGGCCCACAATCTTTTTCATGGAAATCCCAGTCATATGAGTCGAGTCATGCATGCTACGTTCACGGTATGAATTTGAAAGCAAAATATTTTTGTGCAGATTTTAGATTAGGTCTTTCCCTGTCCATAATGCTAAATTGAGGAGGTAAAATAGAAATATAAGTAGGAAACAGAAGAGAAATGTACAGTGATCACCCATTTTCGGCCCACAATCTTTTTCATGGAAATCCAAGTCACATGAGTCGAGTCCATGCATGCTACGATCACGGTACGAATTTGAAGGCAAAATATTTTTGTGCAGATTTTAGATTAGGTCTTTCCCTGTCCAAAATGCTAAATTGAGGAGGTAAAATATAAATATAAATAGGAAGCAGAAGAGAAATGTACAGTGATCACCCATTTTCGGCCCACAAACTTTTTCATGGAAATCCCAGTCATATGAGTCGAGTCCATGCATGCTACGATCACGGTATGAATTTGAAGGCAAAATATTTTTGTGCAGATTTTAGATTAGGACTTTCCCTGTCCATAATGCTAAATTGAGGAGGTAAAATAGAAATATGAATAGGAAACAGAAGAGAAATGTACAGTGATCACCCATTTCCGGCCCACAATCTTTTTCATGGAAATCCCAGTCATATGAGTCAAGTCCATGCATGCTACGATCACGGTATGAATTTGAAGGCAAAATATTTTTGTGCAGAGCTTAGATTAGGTCTTTGCCTGTCCATAATGCTAAATTGAGGAGGTAAAATAGAAATATAAATAGGAAACGGAAGAGAAATGTACAGTGATCACTGATTTTCGGCCCAAAATCTTTTTCATGGAAATCCCAGTCATATGAGTCGAGTCCATGCATGCTACGATCACGGTATGAATTTGAAAGTAAAATATTTTTGTGCAGATATTAGATTATGTCTTTCCCTGTCCATAATGCTAAATTGAGGAGGTAAAATAGAAATATAAATAGGCAACAGATAAGTAATGTACAGTGATCACTCATTTTCGGCCCACAATCTTTTTCATGGACATCCCAGTCATATGAGTCGAGTCCATGCATGCTACGATCACGGTATTAATTTGAATGCAAAATATTTTTGTGCAGATATTAGATTAGGTCTTTCCCTGTAAATAATGCTAAATTGAGGAGGTAAAAGAGAAATATAAATAGGAAACAGAAGAGAAATTTACAGTGATCACCCATTTTCATGCCACAATCTTTTTCATGGAAATCCCAGTCATATGAGTCGAGTCAATGCATGCTACGATCACGGTATGAATTTGAAGGCAAAATATTTTTGTGCCGATTTTAGATTAGGTCTTTCCCTGTCCATAATGCTAAATTGAGGAGGTAAAATATAAATATAAATAGGAAACAGAAGAGAAATGTACAGTGATCACCCATTTTCGGCCCATAATCTTTTTCATGGAAGTCCCAGTCATATGAGTCGAGTCCATGCATGCTACGATCACGGTATGAATATGAAGGCAAAATATATTTTTACAGATCTTAGATTAGGTCTTTCACTGACCATAATGCTAAATTAAGGAAGTAAAATAGAAATATTAATAGGAAACAGAAGAGAAATGTACAGTGATCACCCATTTTGTGCCCACAATCTTTTTCATGGAAATCCCAGTCATATGAGTCGAGTTCATGCATGCTACGATCACGGTATGAATTTGAAGGCAAAATATTTTTGTGCAGAGCTTAGATTAGGTCTTTCCCTGTCCATAATGCTAAATTGACGAAGTAAAATAGAAATATAAATAGGAAACAGAAGAGAAATGTACAGTGATCACCCATTTTCGGCCCACAATCTTTTTCATGGAAATCCCAGTCATATGAGTCGAGTCCATGAATGCTACGATCACGGTATGAATTTGAAGGCAAAATATTTTTTTGAAGGACTTAGATTAGGTCTTTCACTGTCCATAATGCTAAATTGAGGAAGTAAAATATAAATATAAATAGGAAACAGAAGAGAAATGTACAGTGATCACCCATTTTCTGCCCACAATCTTTTTCATGGAAATCCCAGTCATATGAGTCGTGTCCATGCATGCTACGATCACGGTATGAATTTGAAGGCAAAATATTTTTTTGCAGATTTTAGATTAGGTCTTTCCCTGTCCATAATGCTAAATTGAGGAGGTAAAATATAAATATAAATAGGAAACAGAAGAGAAATGTACAGTGATCACCCATTTTCGGCCCACAATCTTTTTCTTGGAAATCCCAGTCATATGAGTCGAGTCCATGCATGCTACGATCACGGTATTAATTTGAAGGCAAAATATTTTTGTGCAGATTTTAGATTAGGTCTTTCCCCGTGCATAATGCTAAATAGAGGAGGTAAAATATAAATATAAATAGGAAACAGAAGACAAATGTACAGTGATCACCCATTTTCGGCCCACAAACTTTTTCATGGAAATCCCAGTCATATGCGTCGAGTCCATGCATGCTACGATCACGGTATGAATTTGAAGGCAAAATATTTTTGTGCAGATCTTAGATTACGTCTTTCCCTGTCAATAAGGCTAAATTGAGGAGGTAAATATTAATATAAATAGGAAACAGAAGAGAAATGTACAGTGATCACCCATTTTCAGCCCCCAATCTTTTTCATGGAAATCCCAGTCATATGAGTCGAGTCCATGCATGCTACGATCACGGTATGAATTTGAAGGCAAAATATTTTTGTGCAGATCTTAGATTAGGTCTTTCCCTGTCCATAATGCTAAATTGAGGAGGTAAAATAGAAATATAAATAGGAAACAGAAGAGAAATGTACAGTGATCACCCGTTTTCGGCCTACAATCTTTTTCATGGAAATCTCAGTCATATGAGTCGAGTTCATGCATGCTACGATCACGGTATGAATTTGAAGGCAAAATATTTTTTTGCAGAGCTTAGATTAGGTCTTTCCCTGTCCATAATGCTAAATTGAGGAATTAAATATAAATATAAATAGGAAACAGAAGAGAAATGTACAGTGATCACCCCTTTTGTGCCCACAATCTTTTTCATGGAAATCCCAGTCATATGAGTCGAGTCCGTGCATGGTACGATCACGGTATGAAATTGAACAAAATATTTTTTTCCAGATCTTAGATTATGTCTTTCCCTGTCCTTAATGCTAAATTGAGGAGGTAAAATATAAATATAAATAGGAAACAGAAGAGAAATGTACAGTGATCACCCATTTTCTGACCACAATCTTTTTCATGGAAATCCCAGTCATATGAGCCGATTCCATACATGCTATGATCACGGTATGAATTTGAAGGCAAAATATTTTTTTGCAGATCTTAGATTAGGTCTTTCCCTGTACATAATGCTAAATTGAGGAGTTAAATAGAATTATAATTAGGAAACAGAAGATAAATGTACAGTGATCACCCATTTGCTGCCCACAATCTTTTTCATGGAAATCCCAGTCATACAAGTCGAATCCATGCATGCTACGATCACGGTATGAATTTGAAGGCAAAATATTTTTTTGCAGATCTTAGGTTAGGTTTTCCCTGTCCATAATGCTAAATTGAGGTGGTAAAATATAAATATCAATAGGAAACAGAAGAGAAATGTACAGTGATCACCCATTTTCTGCCCACAATCTTTTTCATGGAAATCCCAGTCATATGAGTCGAGTCCATACATGCTACGATCACGGTATGAATTTGAAGGCAAAATATTTTTTTGCAGATCTTAGATTAGGTCTTCCCTGTGCATAATGCTAAATTGAGGAGGTAAAATATAAATATAAATAGGAAACAGAAGAGAAATGTACAGTGATCACCCATTTTCGGCCCACAATCTTTTTCATGGAAATCCCAGTCATATGAGTCAAGTCTATGCATGCTATGATCATGGTATGAATTTGAAGGCAAAATATTTTTTTGCAGATCTTAGATTACGTCTTTCCCTGTCCACAATGCTAAATTGAAGAGGTAAATTAGAAATATAAATAGGAAACAGAAGAGAAATGTACAGTGATCACCCATTTTCTGCCCACAATCTTTTTCATGGAAATCCCAGTCATATGAGTCGAGACTATGCATGCTACGATCATGGTATGAATTTGAAAGCAAAATATTTTTTTGCAGATCTTAGATTAGGTCTTTCACTGTACATAATGCTAAATGAAGGAAATAAAATATAAATATAAATAGGAAACAGAAGAGAAATGTACAGTGATCACCCATTTTGTGCCCACAATCATTTTCATGGAAATCCCAGTCATATGAGTCGAGTCCATACATGCTACGATCACGGTATGAATTTGAAGGCAAAATATTTTTTTGCAGAGCTTAGATTAGGTCTTTCCCTGTATATAATGCTAAATTGAGGAGTTAAATATAAATATCAATAGGAAACAGAAGAGAAATGTACAGTGATCACCCATTTTCTGCCCACAATCTTTTACATGGAATTCCCAGTCATATGAGTCAAGTCCATACCTGCTACGATCACGCTATGAATTTGAAGGCAAAATATTTTTTTGCAGAATTTAGATTAGGTCTTTCCCTGTCTATAATGCTAAATGAAGGAAGTAAAATAGAAATAGAAATAGGAAACAGAAGAGAAATGTACAGTGATCACCCATTTTCTGCCGACAATCTTTTTCATGGAAATCCCAGACATATGAGTCGAGTCCATGCATGCTACGATCACGGTATGAATTTGAAAGCAAAATATTTTTGTGCAGATTTTAGATTAGGTCTTTCCCTGTCCATAATGCTAAATTGAGGAGGTAAAATATAAATATAAATAGGAAACAGAAGAGAAATGTACAGTGATCACCCATTTTCGGCCACAATCTTTTTCACGGAAATCCCAGTCATATGAGTCGTGTCAATGAGAGCTACGATCACGGTATGAATTTGAAGGCAAAATATTTTTTTGAAGATCTTAGATTACGTCTTTCCCTGTCCATAATGCTAAATTGAGGAGGTAAAATATAAATATAAATAGGAAACAGAAGAGAAATGTACAGTGATCACCCATTTTCTGCCCACAATCTTTTTGATGGAAATCCCAGTCATATGAGTCGAGTCCATACATGCTACAATCATGGTATGAATTTGAAGGCAAAATATTTTGTTACAGATCTTAGATTATGTCTTTCCCTGTCCATAATGCTAAATTGAGGAACTAAAATAGAAATATAAATAGGAAACAGAAGAAAAATGTACAGTGATCACCCATTTTCTGCCCACATTCTTTTCATGTATGGAATTGACTCATATGACTGGGATAGTCATATGAGTCGTGTCCATACATGCTACAATCACGGTATGAATTTGAAGGCAAAATATTTTTTTGCAGAACTTAGATTAGGTCTTTCCCTGTCCATAATGCTAAATTGAGGAAGTAAAATAGAAATATAAATAAGAAACAGAACAGAAATGTACAGTTATCACCCATTTTCTGCCCAAAATCTTTTTCATGGAAATCCCAGTCATATGAGTAGAGTCCATGCATGCTACGATCACGGTATGAATTTGAAGGCAAAATATTTTTTTGCAGATCTTAGATTAGGTCTTTCCCTGTCCATAATGCTAAATTGAGGAGGTAAAATATAAATATAAATAGGAAAGAGAAGAGAAATGTACAGTAATCACCCATTTTCTGCCCACAATCTTTTTCATGGAAATCCCAGTCATATGAGTCAAGTCCATACCTGCTACGATCACGGTATGAATTTGAAGGCAAAATATTTTTTTGCAGAATTTAGATTAGGTCTTTCCCTGTCTATAATGCTAAATGAAGGAAGTAAAATAGAAATAGAAATAGGAAACAGAAGAGAAATGTACAGTGATCACCCATTTTCTGCCGACAATCTTTTTCATGGAAATCCCAGTCATATGAGTCGAGTCCATGCATGCTACGATCACGGTATGAATTTGAAAGCAAAATATTTTTGTGCAGATTTTAGATTAGGTCTTTCCCTGTCCATAATGCTAAATTGAGGAGGTAAAATATAAATATAAATAGGAAACAGAAGAGAAATGTACAGTGATCACCCATTTTCGGCCCACAATCTTTTTCAGGGAAATCCCAGTCATATGAGTCGTGTCAATGAGAGCTACGATCACGGTATGAATTTGAAGGCAAAATATTTTTTTGAAGATCTTAGATTACGTCTTTCCCTGTCCATAATGCTAAATTGAGGAAGTAAAATAGGAATATAAATAAGAAACAGAAAAAAAATGTACAGTGATCACCCATTTTCTGCCCACAATCTTTTTCATGGAAATCCCAGTCATATGAGTCGAGTCCATGCATGCTACGATCACGGTATGAATTTGAAAGCAAAATATTTTTTTGCAGAGCTTAGATTAGGTCTTTCCCTCTCCATAATGCTAAATGAAGGAAGTAAAATATAAATATAAATAGGAAACAGAAGAGAAATACACAGTGATCAACCAATTTCTTCCCATAATCTTTTTCATGGAAATCCCAGTCATATGAGTCGAGTCCATACATGCTACGATCACGGTATGAATTTGAAGGCAAAATATTTTTGTGCAGATCTTAGATTAGGTCTTTCCCTGTCCATAATGCTAAATTAAGGAAGGAAAATAGAAATATGAATAGGAAACAGAAGAGAAATGTACAGTGATCACCCATTTTCTGACAACAATCTTTTTCATCGATATCCCAGTCATATGATTCGAGTCCATGCATGCTACGATCACGGTATGAATTTGAAGGCAAAATATTTTTTTGCAGATCTTAGATTAGGTCTTTCCTTGTCCATAATGCTAAATTAAGGAAGTAAAATATAAATATAAATAGGAAACTGAAGAGAAATGTACAGTGATCACCCGTTTTCTGCCCACTAACTTTTTCATGGAAATCCCAGTCATATGAGTCGAGTCCATGCATGCTACGATCACGCTATGAATTTGAAGGCAAAATATTTTTGTGCAGATCTTAGATAAGGTCTTTCCCTGTCCATAATGCTAAATTCAGGAAGTAGAATTGAAATAGTAATAGGAAACAGAAGAGAAATGTACAGTGATCACCCATTTTCTGCCCACAATCTTTTTCATGGATATCCCAGACATATGAGTCGAGACCATGCAAGGTAAGATCACGGTATGAATTTGATGGCAAAATATTTTTGTGCAGATTTTAGATTATGTCTTTCCCTGTCGATAATGATAAATTGAGGAAGTAAAATAGAAATATAAAAAGGAAACAGAAGAGAAATGTACAGTGATCACCCATTTTCTGCCCACAATCTTTTTCATGGAAATCCCAGTCATATGATTCGAGTCCATGCATGCTACGATCACGGTATGAATTTGAAGGCAAAATAATTTTGTGCAGATCTTAGATTAGGTCTTTCCCTGTCCATAATGCTACATTCAGGAAGTAATATATAAATATAAATAGGAAACAGAAGAGAAATGTACAGTGATCACCCATTGTCTGACAAGAATCTTTTTCATCGATATCCCAGTCATATGATTCGAGTCCATGCATGCTACGATCACGGTATGAATTTGAAGGCAAAATATTTTTTTGAAGATCTTAGATTAGGTCTTTCCTTGTCCATAATGCTAAATTGAGGAAGTAAAATATAAATATAAATAGGAAACTGAAGAGAAATGTACAGTGATCACCCATTTTCTGCCCACTAACTTTTTCATGGAAATCCCAGTCATATGAGTCGAGTCCATGCATGCTACGATCACGGTATGAATTTGAAGGCAAAATATTTTTGTGCAGATCTTAGATTAAGTCTTTCCCTGTCCATAATGCTAAATTCAGGAAGTAGAATTGAAATAGTAATAGGAAACAGAAGAGAAATGTACAGTGATCACCCATTTTCTGCCCACAATCTTTTTCATGGATATCCCAGACATATGAGTCGAGACCATGCAAGGTAAGATCACGGTATGAATTTGATGGCAAAATATTTTTGTGCAGATTTTAGATTAGGTCTTTCCCTGTCCATAATGCTAAATTGAGGAAGTAAAATAGAAATATAAAAAGGAAACAGAAGAGAAATGTACAGTGATCACCCATTTTCTGCCCACAATCTTTTTCATGGAAATCCCAGTCATATGATTCGAGTCCATGCATGCTACGATCACGGTATGAATTTGAAGGCAAAATATTTTTGTGCAGATCTTAGATTAGGTCTTTCCTTGTCCATAATGCTAAATTGAGGAAGTAAAACAGAAATATGAATAGGAAACAGAAGAGAAATGTACAGTGATCACCCATTTCCTGCCCACAATGTTTTTCATGGAAATCCCAGTCATATGATTCGAGTCCATGCATGCTACGATCACGGTATGAATTTGAAGGCAAAATAATTTTGTGCAGATCTTAGATTAGGTCTTTCCCTGTCCATAATGCTAAATTCAGGAAGTAAAATATAAATATAAATAGGAAACAGAAGAGAAATGTACAGTGATCACCCATTTTCTGCCCACAATCTTTTTCATGGAAATCCCAGTCATATGATTCGAGTCCATGCTTGCTACGATCACAGTATGAATTTGAAGGCAAAATATTTTTGTACATATCTTAGATTAGGTCTTTCCCTGTACATAATGCTAAATTGAGGAGGTAAAATAGAAATATAAATAGGAAAGAGAAGAGAAATGTACAGTGATCATCCATTTTCGGCCCACAATCTTTTTCGTGGAAATCCCAGTCATATGAGTCGAGTCCATGCATGCTACGATCAATGTATGAATTTGAAGGCAAAATATTTTTGTGCAGAGCTTAGATTAAGTCTTTCACTGGCCATAATGCTAAATTGAGGAGGTAAAATAGAAATATAAATAGGAAACAGAAGAGAAATGTACAGTGATCATCCATTTTCGGCCCACAATCTTTTTCGTGGAAATCCCAGTCATATGAGTTGAGTCCATGCATGCTACGATCACGGTATGAATTTGAAGGCAAAATATTTTTGTGCAGATCTTAGATTAGGTCTTTCCCTGTCCATAATGCTAAATTGAGGAGGTAAAATATAAATATAAATAGGAAACAGAAGAGAAATGTACAGTGATCACCCATTTTCTGCCCACTAACTTTTTCATGGAAATCCCAGTCATATGATTCGAGTCCATGCATGCTACGATCACGGTATGAATTTGAAGGCTAAATAATTTTGTGCAGATCTTAGATTAGGTCTTTCCCTGTCCATAATGCTAAATTCAAGAAGTAAAATATGAATATAAATAGGAAACAGAAGAGAAATGTACAGTGATCACCCATTTTCTGCCCATAATCTTTTTCATGCAAATCCCAGTCATATTATTCGAGTCCATGCTTGCTACGATCACAGTATGAATTTGAAGGCAAAATATTTTTGTACAGATCTTAGATTAGGTCTATCCCTGTACATAATGCTAAATTGAGGAAGTAAAATATAAATATAAATAGGAAACAGAAGAGAAATGTACAGTGATCACCCATTTTCGGCCAAAAATCTTTTTCATGGAAATATCAGTCATATGAGTCCAGTCCATGCATGCTATGATTACGGTATGAATTTGAACGCAAAATATTTTTGTGCAGATTTTAGATTATGTCTTTCCCATTCGATAATGCTAAATTGAGGAGGTAAAATAGAAATATAAATAGAAAACAGAAGAGAAATGTACAGTGATCACCCATTTTCGGCCCACAATCTTTTTCATGGAAATCCCAGTCATATGAGTCGAGTAAATGCATGCTACAATCACGGTATGAATTTGAAGGCAAAATATTTGTGTGCAGAGCGTAGATAATATCTTTTCCTGTCCATAATGCTAAAATGAGGAGGTAAAATATAAATATAAATAGGAAACAGAAGAGAAATGTTCAGTGATCACCAATTTTCGCCCTACAATCTTTTTCATGGAAATCCCAGTCGTATGAGTCGAGTCAATGCATCCTACGATCACGGTATGAATTTGAAGGCAAAATATTTTTGTGCAGATTTTAGATTCGGTCTTTCCCTGTCCATAATGCTAAATCGAGGAGTTAAAATATAAATATAAATAGGAAACAGAAGAGAAATGTACAGTGATCACGCATTTTCCGCCCACAATCTTTTTCAGGGAAATCCCAGTCATATGAGACGAGTCCATGCATCCTACGGTCACGGTATGACTTTGAAGGCTAAATATTTTTGTGCAGATTTTGGATTAGTCTTTCCCTGTCCATAATGCTAAATTGAGGAGGTAAAATAGAAATATAAATAGGAAACAGAAGAGAAATGTACAGTGATCACCCATTTTCGGCCCACAATCTTTTTCATGGAAATGCCAGTCATATGAGTCGAGTCCATGCATGCTACGGTCACAGTATGAATTTGAAAGCAAAATATTTTTGTGCAGATTTTAGATTAGGTCTTTCCCTGTCCATAATGCTAAATTGAGGAGGTAAAATAGAAATATAAATAAGAAACAGAAGAGAAATGTACAGTGATCACCCATTTTCGGCCCAAAATCTTTTTCATGGAAATCCCAGACATATGAGTCGAGTAAATGCATGCTACGATCACGGTATGAATTTGAAGGCAAAATATTTTCGTTCAGAGCTTAAATTAGGTTTTTCCTGTCCATAATGCTAAATTTAGGAGGTAAAATATAAATATAAATAGGAAACAGAAGAGAAATGTACAGTGATCATCCATTTTCGCCCTACAATTTTTTTCATGGAAATCCCAGTTATATGACTCGAGTCCATGCATGCTACGATCACGGTATGAATTTGAAAGCAAAATGTTTTTGTGAAGATTTTAGATTAGGACTTTCCCTGTCCTTAATGCTAAATTGAGGAGGTAAAATAGAAATATAAATAGGAAACAGAAGAGAAATGTACAGTGATCACCGATTTTCGCCCCACAATCTTTTTTCATGGAAATCCCAGTCATATGAGTCGAGTCAATGCATGATACGATCACGGTATGAATTTGAAGGCAAAATATTTTTGCGCAGATTTTAGATTATGTCTTTCCCTGTCCATAATGCTAAATTGAGGAGGTAAAATATAAATATAAATAGGAAACAGAAGAGAAATGTACAGTGATCTCCCATTTGCAGCCCACAATCTTTTTCATGGAATCCCAGTCATATGAGTCGAGTCCATGCATGCTACAATCACGGTATGAATTTGAAGGCAAAATATTTTTGTGCAGATTTTAGATTCGGTCTTTCCCTGTCCATAATGCTAAATTGAGGAGGTAAAATAGAAATATGAATACGAAACAGAACAGAAATGTACAGTGATCACCCATTTTCGGCCCACAATCTTTTTCATAGAAATCCCAGTCATATGAGTCGAGTCCATGCATGCTACAATCACGGTATGAATTTGAAGGCAAAATATTTTTGTGCAGATTTTATATTCGGTCTTTCCCTGTCCATAATTCTAAATTGAGGAGGTAAAATAGAAATATGAATACGAAACAGAACAGAAATGTACAGTGATCTCCCATTTGCAGCCCACAATCTTTGTCATGGAATCCCAGTCATATGAGTCGAGTCCATGCATGCTACAATCACGGTATGAATTTGAAGGCAAAATATTTTTGTGCAGATTTTAGATTCGGTCTTTCCCTGTCCATAATGCTAAATTGAGGAGGTAAAATAGAAATATGAATACGAAACAGAACAGAAATGTACAGTGATCACCCATTTTCGGCGCACAATCTTTTTTATGGAAATCCCAGTCATATGAGTCGAGTCCATGCATGCTACAATCACGGTATGAATTTGAATGCATAATATTTTTGTGCAGTTTTAGATTAGTTCTTTCCCTGTCCATAATGCTAAATTGAGGAGGTAAAATATAAATAGGAAACAGAAGAGAAATGTATACTGATAACTTATTTTCGGCCCACAATCTTTTTCATGGAAATCCCAGTCATATGAGTCGAGTCCATGCATGCTACGATCACGGTATGAATTTGAAGGCAAAATATTTTTTTGCAGATCTTAGATTAGGTCTTTCCCTGACCATAATGCTAAATTGAGGAGGTAAAATAGAAATATAAATAGGAAACAGAAGAAAAATGTACAGTGATCACCCATTTTCATGCCACAATCTTTTTCATGCAAATCCCAGTCATATGAGTCGAGTCCATGCATGCTACGATCTCAGTATGAATTTGAAGGCAAAATATTTTTGTGCAGATTTTACATTAGGTCTTTCCCTGTCCATAATGCTAAATTGAGGAGGTAAAATATAAATATAAATAGGAAACAGTAGAGAAATGTACAGTGATCACCCATTTTCGGCCCACAATATTTTTCATGGAAATCCCATTCATATGAGTCGAGTCGATGCATGCTACGATCACGGTATGAATTTGAAGGCAAAATATTTTTGTGCAGATTTTAGATTAGGTCTTTCCCTGTCCATAATGCTAAATTGAGGAGGTAAAATAGAAATATAAGTAGGAAACAGAAGAGAAATGTACAGTGATCCCCCATTTTCGGCCCACAATCTTTTTCATGGAAATCCCAGTCATATGAGTCGAGTCCATGCATGCTACGATCACGGTATGAATTTGATGGCAAAATATTTTTGTGCAGATTTCAGATTAGGTCTTTCCCTGTCCATAATGCTAAATTGAGGAGGTAAAATATAAATATAAATAGGAAACAGAAGAGAAATGTACAGTGATCTCCCATTTGCAGCCCACAATCTTTTTCATGGAATCCCAGTCATATGAGTCGAGTCCATGCATGCTACAATCACGGTATGAATTTGAAGGCAAAATATTTTTGTGCAGATTTTAGATTCGGTCTTTCCCTGTCCATAATGCTAAATTGAGGAGGTAAAATAGAAATATGAATACGAAACAGAACAGAAATGTACAGTGATCACCCATTTTCGGCGCACAATCTTTTTTATGGAAATCCCAGTCATATGAGTCGAGTCCATGCATGCTACAATCACGGTATGAATTTGAATGCATAATATTTTTGTGCAGATTTTAGATTAGTTCTTTCCCTGTCCATAATGCTAAATTGAGGAGGTAAAATATAAATAGGAAACAGAAGAGAAATGTACAGTGATCACTTATTTTCGGCCCACAATCTTTTTCATGAAAATCCCAGTCATATGAGTCGAGTCCATGCATGCTACGATCACGGTATGAATTTGAAGGCAAAATATTTTGTTCATATTTTAGATTAGGTCGTTCCCTGTCCATAATGCTAAATTGAGGAGGTAAAATAGAAATATGAATACGAAACAGAACAAAAATGTACAGTGATCAACCATTTTTGGCCCACAATCTTTTTCATGGAAATCCCAGTCATATGAGTTGAGTCCATGCATGCTACGATCACGGTATGAATTTGAAGGCAAAATATTTTTGTGAATATATTAGATTAGGTCTTTCCCTGTCTATAATGCTAAATTAAGTAGGTAAAATATAAATATAAATAGGAAACAGAAGAGAAATGTACAGTGGTCACCCATTTTCGTCCCACAATCTTTTTCATGGAAATCCCAGTCATATGAGTCGAGTCCATGCATGCACGGTATGAATTTGAAGGCAAAATATTTTTGTGCAGATCTTAGATTGGGTCTTTCCCTGTTCATAATGCTAAATTGAGGAAGTAAAATAGAAATATAAATAGGAAACAAAAGAGAAATGTACAGTGACCAACCATTTTCGGCCACAATCTTTTTCATGTAAGTCCCAGTCATATGAGTCGAGTCCATGCATGCTACGATCACGGTATGAATTTGAAGGCAAAATATTTTTGTGCAGATTTTACATTAGGTCTTTCCCTGTCCATAATGCTAAATTGAGGAAGTAAAATATAAATATAAATAGGAAACAGAAGAGAAATGTACAGTGATCACCCATTTTCGGCCCACAATCTTTTTCATGGAAATCCCAGTCATATGAGTCGAGTCCATGCATGCTACGATCACGGTATGAATTTGAAGGCAAAATATTTTTGTGCAGAGCTTAGATTAGGTCTTTCATTGGCCATAATGCTAAATTGAGTAGGTAAAATATAAATATAAATAGGAAACAGAAGAGAAATGTACAGTATTCACGCATTTTCGGCCCAAAATCTTTTTCATGGAAATCCCAGTCATATGAGTCGAGTCCATGCATGCTACGATCACGGTATGAATTTGAAGGCAAAATATTTTTGTGCAGATCTTAGAGTAGGTCTTTCCCTGTCCATAATGCTAAATTGAGGAGGTAAAATATAAATATAAATAGGAAACAGAAGAGAAATGTACAGTGATCACCCATTTTCGGCCCACAATCTTTTTCATGGAAATCCCAGTCATATGAGTCGAGTCCATGCATGCTACGATCACGGTATGATTTTGAAGGCAAAATATTTTTGTGCAGATTTTAGATTCGGTCTTTCCCTGTCCATAATGCTAAATTTAGGAGTTAAAATATAAATATAAATATGAAAACAGAAGAGAAATGTACAGTGATCACCCATTTTCGGCCCACTATCTTTTTCATGGAAATCCCAGTCATATGAGTCGAGTCCATGCAAGCTACGATCACGGTATGAATTTGAAGGCAAAATATTTTTGTGCAGAGCTTAGATTAGGTCTTTCACTGGCGATAATGCTAAATTAAGGAGGTAAAATATAAATATAAATAGGAAACCGAAGAGAAATGTATAGTGATCACCCATTTTGTGCCCACAATCTTTTTCATGGAAATCCCAGTCATATGAGTCGAGTCCATGCATGCTACGATCACAGTATGAATTTGAAGCCAAAATATTTTCGTGCAGATCTTACATTAGGTCTTTCCCTGTCCATAATGCTAAATTGAGGAGGTAAAATATAAATATAAATAGGAAACAGAAGAGAAATGTACAGTGATCACCCATTTTTGGCCCACAATCTTTTTCATGGAAATCCCAGTCATATGAGTCGAGTCCATGCATGCTACGATCACGGTATGAATTTGAAGGCAAAATATTTTTGTGCAGAGCTTAGATTAGGTCTTTCCCGGGCCATAATGCTAAATTGAGGAGGTAAAATATAAATATAAATAGGAAACAGTAGAGAAATGTACAGTGATCACCCATTTTCGGCCCACTATCTTTTTCATGGAAATCCCATTCATATGAGTCGAGTCCATGCATGCTACGATCACGGTATGAATTTGAAGCCAAAATATTTTCGTGCAGATCTTACATTAGGTCTTTCCCTGTCCATAATGCTAAATTGAGGAGGTAAAATATAAATATAAATAGGAAACAGAAGAGAAATGTAAAGTGATCACCCATTTTCGGCCCACAATCTTTTTCATGGAAATCCCAGTCATATGAGTCGAGTCCATGCATGCTACGATCACGGTATGAATTTGAAGGCAAAATATTTTTGTGCAGATTTTAGATTAGGTCTTTCCCTGGCCATAATGCTAAATTGAGGAGGTAAAATATAAATATAAATAGGAAACAGAAGAGAAATGAACAGTGATCACCCATTTTCGGCCCACAATCTTTTTCATGGAATCCCAGTCATATGAGTCGAGTCCATGCATGCTACGATCACGGTATGAATTTGAAGGCAAAATATTTTTGTGCAGATTTTTGATTAGGTCTTTCCCTGTTCATAATGCTAAATTGAGGAGGTAAAATATAAATATAAATAGGAAACAGAAGAGAAATGTACAGTGATCACCTTTTTTCGGCCCACAATCTTTTTCATGGAAATTCCAGTCATATGAGTCGAGTCCATGCATGCTACGATCACGGTATGAATTTGAAGGCAAAATATTTTTGTTCATATTTTAGATTAGGTCGTTCCCTGTCCATAATGCTAAATTGAGGAGGTAAAATAGAAATATGAATACGAAACAGAACAAAAATGTACAGTGATCAACCATTTTTGTCCCACAATCTTTTTCATGGAAATCCCAGTCATATGAGTTGAGTCCATGCATGCTACGATCACGGTATGAATTTGAAGGCAAAATATTTTTGTGAATATATTAGATTCGGTCTTTCCCTGTCTATAATGCTAAATTAAGTAGGTAAAATATAAATATAAATAGGAAACAGAAGAGAAATGTACAGTGGTCACCCATTTTCGTCCCACAATCTTTTTCATGGAAATCCCAGTCATATGAGTCGAGTCCATGCATGCACGGTATGAATTTGAAGGCAAAATATTTTTGTGCAGATCTTAGATTGGGTCTTTCCCTGTTCATAATGCTAAATTGAGGAAGTAAAATAGAAATATAAATAGGAAACAAAAGAGAAATGTACAGTGACCAACCATTTTCGGCCACAATCTTTTTCATGTAAGTCCCAGTCATATGAGTCGAGTCCATGCATGCTACGATCTCAGTATGAATTTGAAGGCAAAATATTTTTGTGCAGATTTTACATTAGGTCTTTCCCTGTCCATAATGCTAAATTGAGGAGGTAAAATAGAAATATAAATAGGAAACAGAAGAGAAATGTACAGTGATCACCCATTTTCGGCCCACAATCTTTTTCATGGAAATCCCAGTCATATGAGTCGAGTCCATGCATGCTACGATCACGGTATGAATTTGAAGGCAAAATATTTTTGTGCAGATTTTAGATTCGGTCTTTCCCTGTCCATAATGCTAAATTTAGGAGTTAAAATATAAATATAAATATGAAAACAGAAGAGAAATGTACAGTGATCACCCATTTTCGGCCCACTATCTCTTTCATGGAAATCCCAGTCATATGAGTCGAGTCCATGCAAGCTACGATCACGGTATGAATTTGAAGGCAAAATATTTTTGTGCAGAGCTTAGATTAGGTCTTTCACTGGCGATAATGCTAAATTAAGGAGGTAAAATATAAATATAAATAGGAAACCGAAGAGAAATGTATAGTGATCACCCATTTTGTGCCCACAATCTTTTTCATGGAAATCCCAGTCATATGAGTCGAGTCCATGCATGCTACGATCACAGTATGAATTTGAAGCCAAAATATTTTCGTGCAGATCTTACATTAGGTCTTTCCCTGTCCATAATGCTAAATTGAGGAGGTAAAATATAAATATAAATAGGAAACAGAAGAGAAATGTACAGTGATCACCCATTTTCGGCCCACAATCTTTTTCATGGAAATCCCAGTCATATGAGTCGAGTCCATGCATGCTACGATCACGGTATGAATTTGAAGGCAAAATATTTTTGTGCAGAGCTTAGATTAGGTCTTTCCCGGGCCATAATGCTAAATTGAGGAGGTAAAATATAAATATAAATAGGAAACAGTAGAGAAATGTACAGTGCTCACCCATTTTCGGCCCACTATCTTTTTCATGGAAATCCCATTCATATGAGTCGAGTCCATGCATGCTACGATCACGGTATGAATTTGAAGCCAAAATATTTTCGTGCAGATCTTACATTAGGTCTTTCCCTGTCCATAATGCTAAATTGAGGAGGTAAAATATAAATATAAATAGGAAACAGAAGAGAAATGTACAGTGATCACCCATTTTCGGCCCACAATCTTTTTCATGGAAATCCCAGTCATATGAGTCGAGTCCATGCATGCTACGATCACGGTATGAATTTGAAGGCAAAATATTTTTGTACAGAGCTTACATTAGGTCTTTCCCTGTCGATAATGCTAAATTGAGTACGTAAAATAGAAATATAAATAGGAAACAGAAGAGAAATGTACAGTGATCACCCATTTTCGGCCCACAATTTTTTCATGGAAATCCCAGTCCTATGAGTCGAGTCCATGCATGCTACGATCACGGTATGAATTTGAAGGCAAAATATTTTTGTGCAGATTTTAGATAAGGTCTTTCCCTGGCCATAATGCTAAATTGAGGAGGTAAAAAAGAAATATAAATAGGAAACAGAAGAGAAATGTACAGTGATCACCCATTTTCGGCCCACAATCTTTTTCATGGAAATCCCAGTCGCATGAGTCGAGTCCATGAATGCTATGATCACGGTATGAATTTGAAGGCAAAATATATTTGTGCAGAGCTTAGATTAGGTCTTTCCCTGGCCACATATCTAAATTGAGGAGGTAAAATAGAAATATAAATAGGAAACAAGAGAAATGTACAGTGATCACTCATTGTCGGCCCACAATATTTTTCATGGAAATCCCAGTCATATGAGTCGAGCCCATGCATGCTATGATCACGGTATGAATTTGAAGGCAAAATACTTTTGTGCAGAGCTTAGATTAGGTCTTTCCCTGGCCATAATACTAAATTGAGGAGGTAAAATATAAATATAAATAGGAAACAGAAGAGAAATGTACAGTGATCACCCATTTTCGGACCACAATCTTTTTCATGGAAATCCCCGTCATATGAGTCGAGTCCATGCATGCTATGATCACGGTATGAATTTGAAACCAAAATATTTTTGTGCAGATCTTATATTAGGTCTTTCCCTGTCCATAATGCTAAATTGAGGAGGTAACATAGAAATATAAATAGGAAACGAGAAAAATCTACAGTGATCACCCATTTTCGGCCCACAATATTTTCATGGAAATCCCAGTCATATGAGTCGAGTCCATGCATGCTACGATCACGGTATGAATTTCAAGCCAAAATATTTTTGTGCAGATCTTAGGTCTTTCCCTCTCCATAATGCTAAATTGAGGAGGTAAAATAGAAATATGAAAAGGAAACAGAAGAGATATGTACAGTGATCACCCATTTTATGCCCAGAATCTTTTTCATGGAAATCCCAGTCATATGAGTCGTGTCCATGCATGCTACGATCACGGTATGAATTTGAAGGCAAAATATTTTTTTTAGAGTTTAGATTAGGTCTTTCCCTGTCCATAATGCTAAATTGAGAAAGTAAAATATAATTATAAATAGGAAACAGAAGAGATTATACAGTGATCACCCATTTTCTGCCCACAATATTTTCATGGAAATCCCAGTCATATGAGTCGAGTCCATGCATGCTACGTTCACGGTATGAATTTGAAGGCAAAATATTTTTTTGCAGATATTAGATTAGGTCTTTCCCTGTCCATAATGCTAAATTGATGAGGTAAAATATAAATATAAATAGGAAACAGAAGAGAAATGTACAGTGATCACCCATTTTCGGCCCAGAATCTTTTTCATGGAAATCCCAGTCATATGAGTCGAGTCCATGCATGCTACGATCACAGTATGAATTTGAAGGCAAAATATTTTTGTGCAGATTTTAGATTAGGTCTTTCCCTGTGCATAATGCTAAATTGAGGAGGTAAAATATAAATATAAATAGGAAACAGAAGAGAAATGTACAGTGATCACCCATTTTCGGCCCAGAATCTTTTTCATGGAAATCCCAGTCATATGAGTCGAGTCGATGCATGCTACGATCACGGTATGATTTCGAAGGCAAAATATTTTTGGGCAGATCTTAGATTAGGTCTTTCCCTGTCCATAATGCTAAATTGAGGAGGTAAAATAGAAATATAAATAGGAAACAAAAGAGAAATATACAGTGATCACGCATTTTCGGCCCACAATCTTTTTCATAGAAATCCCAGTCATATGAGTCGAGTCCATGCATGCTACGATCACGGTATGAATTTGAAGGCAAAATGTTTTTGTGCAGAGCTTAGATTAGGTCTTTCCCTGTCCATAATGCTAAATTGAGGAGGTAAAATAGAAATATAAATAGGAAACAGAAGAGAAATGTACAGTGATCACCCATTGTCGGCCCACAATATTTTTCATGGAAATCCCAGTCATATGAGTCGAGCACATGCATGCTACGATCACGGTATGAATTTGAAGGCAAAATATATTTGTGCAGATCTTGATTAGGTCTTTCCCTGTCCATAATGCTAAATTGAGGAGGTAAAAAAGAAATATAAATAGGAAACAGAAGAGAAATGTACAGTGATCACCCATTTTCGGCCCACAATCTTTTTCATGGAAATCCCAGTCATATGAGTCGAGTCCATGCATGCTACGATCACGGTATGAATTTGATGGCAAAATATTTTTGTGCAGAGCTTAGATTAGGTCTTTCCCTGGCCATAATGCTAAATTGAGGAGGTAAAATAGAAATATAAATAGGAAACAGAAGAGAAATGTACAGTGATCACCCATTGTCGGCCCACAATATTTTTCATGGAAAACCCAGTCATATGAGTCGTGCCCATGCATGCTACGCTCACGGTATGAATTTGAAGGCAAAATATTTTTGTGCAGATCTTGATTAGGTCTTTCCCTGTCCATAATGCTAAATTGAGGAGGTAAAATATAAATATAAATAGGAAACAGAAGAGAAATGTACAGTGATCACCCATTTTTGGCCCACAATCTTTTTCATGGAAATCCCATTCATATGAGTCAAGTCCATGCATGCTACGATCACAGTATGAATTTGAAGGCAAAATATTTTTGTGCAGAGCTTAGATTAGGTCTTTCCCTGTCCATAATGCTAAATTGAGGAGGTAAAATATAAATATAAATAGGAAACACAAGAGAAATGTACAGTGATCACCCATTTTCGGCACACAAACTTTTTCATGGAAATCCCAGTCATATGAGTCGAGTCCATGCATGCTACGATCACGGTATGAATTTGAATGCAAAATATTTTTGTGCAGATTTTAGATTAGTTCTTTCCCTGTCCATAATGCTAAATTGAGGAGGTAAAATATAAATATAAATAGTAAACAGAACAGAAATGTACAGTGATCACCCATTTTCGGCCCACCATCTTTTTCATGGAAATCCCAGTCTTATGAGTCGAGTCCATGCATGCTACGATCACGGTATGAATTTGAAGGCAAAATATTTTTGTGCAGAGCTTAGATTAAGTCTTTCCCTGGCCATAATGCTAAATTGAGGAGGTAAAATAGAAATATAAATAGGAAACAGAAGAGAAATGTACAGTGATCACCCAATTTCGGCCCACAATCTCTTTCATGGAAATCCCAGTCATATGAGTCGAGTCCATGCATGCTACAATCACGGTATGAATTTGAAGGCAAAATATTGTTGTACAGAGCTTACATTTGGTCTTTCCCTGTCCATAATGCTAAATAGAGGACGTAAAATAGAAATATAAATAGGAAACAGAAGAGAAATGTACAGTGATAACCCATTTTCGGCCCACAATCTTTTTCATGGAAATCCCAGTCCTATGAGTCGAGTCCATGCATGCTACGATCACGGTATGAATTTGAAGGCAAAATATTTTTGTGCAGATATTAGATTAGGTCTTTCCCTGTCCATAATGCTAAATTGAGGAGGTAAAATATAAATATAAATAGGAAACAGAAGAGAAATGTACAGTGATCTCCCATTTTTGGCCCACAATCTTTTTCATGGAAATCCCATTCATATGAGTCAAGTCCATGCATGCTACGATCACGGTATGAATTTGAAGGCAAAATATTTTTGTGCAGAGCTTAGATTATGTCTTTCACTGGCCATAATGTTAAACTGAGGAGGTAAAATATAAATATAAATAGGAAACAGAAGAGAAATGTACAGTGATCATCCATTTTCGGCCCACAATCTTTTTCGTGGAAATCCCAGTCATATGAGTCGAGTCCATGCATGCTACAATCACGGTATGAATTTCAAAGCAAAATATTTTTGTGCAGATCTTGATTAGGTCTTTCCCTGTCCATAATGCTACATTGAGGAGGTAAAATAGAAATATAAATAGTAAACAGAACAGAAATGTACAGTGAACACCCATTTTCGGCCCACAATCTTTTTCATGGAAATCCCAGTCCTATGAGTCGAGTCCATGCATGCTACGATCACGGTATGAATTTGAAGGCAAAATATTTTTCTGCAGAGCTTAGATTATGTCATTCACTGGCCACAATGCTAAATTTAGGAGGTAAAATATAAATAAAAATAGGAAACAGAAGAGAAATGTACAGTGATCACTCATTTTCGGCCCATTATCTTTTTCATGGAAATCCCAGTCATATGAGTCGAGTCCATGATTGCTACGATCACGGTATGAATTTGAAGGCAAAATATTTTTGTGCAGAGCTTAGATTAGGTCTTTCCCTGACCATAATGCTAAATTGAGGTGGTAAAAAAGAAATATAAATAGGAAACAGAAGAGAAATGTACAGTGATCACCCATTTTCGGCCCACCATCTTTTTCATGGAAATACCAGTCTTATGAGTCGAGTCCATGCATGCTACGATCACGGTATGAATTTGAAGGCAAAATATTTTTGTGCAGAGCTTAGATTAAGTCTTTCCCTGGCCATAATGCTAAATTGAGGAGGTAAAATATAAATATAAATAGGAAACAGAAGAGAAATGTACAGTGATCACCCAATTTCGGCCCACAATCTCTTTCATGGAAATCCCAGTCATATGAGTCGAGTCCATGCATGCTACAATCACGGTATGAATTTGAAGGCAAAATATTTTTGTGCAGATCTTAGATTAGGTCTTTCCCTGTCCATAATGCTAAATTGAGGAGGTAAAATAGAAATATAAATAGGAAACAGAAGAGAAATGTACAGTGATCTCCCATTTTTGGCCCACAATCTTTTTCATGGAAATCCCATTCATATGAGTCGAGTCCATGCATGCTACGATCACGGTATGAATTTGAAGGCAAAATATTTTTGTGCAGATCTTGATTAGGTCTTTCCCTGTCCATAATGCTAAATTGAGGAGGTAAAATAGAAATATAAATAGGAAACAGAAGAGAAATGTACAGTGATCACCCATTTTCGGCCCACAATCTTTTTCATGGAAATCCCAGTCCTATGAGTCGAGTCCATGCATGCTACGATCACGGTATGAATTTGAAGGCAAAATATTTTTGTGCAGAGCTTAGATTATGTCATTCACTGGCCACAATGCTAAATTGAGGAGGTAAAATATAAATATAAATAGGAAACAGAAGAGAAATGTACAGTGATCACTCATTTCCGGCCCACTATCTTTTTCATGGAAATCCCAGTCATATGAGTCGAGTCCATGCATGCTACGATCACGGTATGAATTTGAATGAAAAATATTTTTGTGCAGATTTTAGATTAGGTATTTCCCTGTCCATAATGCTAAATTGAGGAGGTAAAATATAAATATAAATAGTAAACAGAAGAGAAATGTACAGTGAACACCCATTTTCGGCCCACAATTTTTTTTCATGGAAATCCCAGTCATATGAGTCGAGTCCATGCATGCTACGATCACGGTATGAATTTGAAGGCAAAATATTTTTGTGCAGAGATTAGATTAGGTCTTTCCCTGGCCATAATGCTAAATTGAGGAGGTAAAAAAGAAATATAAATAGGAAACAGAAGAGAAATGTACAGTGATCACCCATCTTCGGCCCACAATCTTTTTCATGGAAGTCCCAGTCATATGAGTCGAGTCCATGCATGCTACGATCACCGTATGAATTTGAAGGCAAAATATTTTTGTGCAGATCTTAGATTAGGTCTTTCCCTGTCCATAATGCTAAATTGAGGAGGTAAAATAGAAATATAAATAGGAAACAGAAGAGAAATGTACAGTGATCACCCATTTTTGGCCCACAATCTTTTTCATGGAAATCCCAGTCTTATGAGTCAAGTCTATGCATGCTACGATCACGGTATGAATTTGAAGGCAAAATATTTTTGTGCAGAGCTTAGATTATGTCTTTCACTGGCCATAATGCTAAATTGAGGAGGTAAAATAGAAATATAAATAGGAAACAGAAGAGAAATGTACAGTGATCACCCATTGTCGGCCCACAATATTTTTCATGGAAATCCCAGTCATATGAGTCGAGTCCATGCATGCTACGATCACGGTATGAATTTGAAGGCAAAATATTTTTGTGCAGATCTTGATTCGGTCTTTCCCTGGCCATAATGCTAAATTGAGGAAGTAAAATAGAAATATAAATAGGAAACAGAAGAGAAATGTAAAGTGATCACCCATTTTCGGCCCACAATCATTTTCATGGAAATCCCAGTCATATGAGTCGAGTCCCTGCATGCTACGTTCACGGTATGAATTTGAAGGCAAAATATTTTTGTGCAGTTCTTAGATTAGGTCTTTCCCTGTCCATAATGCTAAATTGACGATGTAAAATATAAATATAAATGTGAAACAGAAGAGAAAAGTACAGTGATCACCCATTTTCGGCCCACAAACTTTTTCATGGAAATCCCAGTCATATGAGTCGAGTCCATGCATGCTACGATCACGGTATGAATTTGAAGGCAAAATATTTTTTTGCAGATCTTAGATTAGGTCTTTCCCTGTCCATAATGCTAAATTGAGGAGCTAAAAAAGAAATATATATAGGAAACAGAAGAGAAATGTACAGTGACCAACCATTTTGTGCCCACAATGTTTTTCATGGAAATCCCAGTCATATGAGTCGAGTCCATGCATGCTACGATCGCGGTATGAATTTGAAGGCAAAATATTTTTGTACAGAGCTTACACAGGTCTTTCCCTGTCCATAATGCTAAATTGAGGAGGTAAAAAAGAAATATAAATAGGAAACAGAAGAGAAATGTACAGTGATCACCCATTTTCGGCCCACAATCTTTTTCATGGAAATCCCAGTCATATGAGTCGAGTCCATGCATGCTACGATCACGGTATGAATTTGAAGGCAAAATATTTTTGTGCAGTGCTTAGATTAGGTCTTTCCCTGGCCATAATGCTAAATTGAGGAGGTAAAATAGAAACATAAATAGGAAACAAGAGAAAAGTACAGTGATCACCCATTTTCGGCCCACAATCTTTTTCATGGAAATCCCAGTCATATGTGTCGAGTCCATGCATGCTACGATCAGGGTATGAATTTGAAGGGAAAATATTTTTTTGCAGACCTTAGATTAGGTCTTTCCCTGTCCATAATGCTAAATTGAAGAGGTACAATAGAAATATAAATAGGAAACAGAAGAGAAATGTACAGTGATCACCCATTTTCGGCCCACAATCTTTTTCATGGAAATCCCAGTCGTATGAGTCGAGTACATGCATGCTACGATCACGGTATGAATTTGAAGGCAAAATATTTTTGTGCAGATCTTAGATTAGGTCTTTCCCTGTCCATAATGCTAAATTGAGGAGGTAAAATAGAAATATAAATAGGAAACAGAAGAGAAATGTACAGTGATCACCCGTTTTCGGCCCACAAAGTTTTTCATGGAAATTCCAGGCATATGAGTCGAGTCTATGCATGCTACGATATGAATTTGAGGGCAAAATATTTTTGTGCAGATCTTAGATTAGGTCTTTCCCTGGCCATAATGCTAAATTGAGGAGGTAAAATAGAAATATAAATAGGAAACAGTAGAGAATTGTACAGTGATCACCCATTTTCGACCCACAATCTTTTTCATGGAAATCCCAGTCATATGAGTCGAGTCCATGCATGCTACGATCACGGTATGAATTTGAAGGCAAAATATTTCTGTGCAGATTTTAGATTAGGTCTTTCCCTGTCCATAATCCTAAATTGAGGAGGTAAAATAGAAATATGAATAGAAGACAGAAGAGAAATGTACAGTGATCACCCATTTTCTACCCACAATCTTTTTCATGGAAATCCCAATCATATGAGTCGAGTCCATACATGCTACGATCACGGAATGAATTTGAAGGCAAAATATTTTTTAGCAGGTCTTAGATTAGGTCTTTCCCTGTCCATAATGCTAAATTAAGGAGGTAAAATAGAAATATGAATAGAAGACAGTAGAGAAATGTACAGCGATCACTCATTTTCTGCCCACAATCTTTTTCATGGAAATCCCAGTCATATGAGTCGAGTCCATGCATGCTACGATCACGGAATGAATTTGAAGGCAAAATATTTTTCTGCAGAGCTTAGATTAGGTCTTTCCCTGTCCATAATGCTAAATTGAGGAAGTAAAATAGAAATATAAATAGGAAACAGAAGAGAAATGTACAGTGTTCACCCATTTTCTGCCCACAAACTTTTTCATGGAAATCCCAGTCATATGAGTCGAGTCCATGCATGCTACAATCACGGTATGAATTTGAAGACAAAATATTTTTTTCCAGACTTTAGATTAGGTCTTTCCCTGTCCATAATGCTAAATTGAGGAGTTAAATAGAAATATAAATAGGAAACAGAAGAGAAATGTACAGTGATCTCCCATTTTGTGCACACAATCTTTTTCATGGAAATCCCAGTCATATGAGTCGAGGCCATGCATGCTACAATCACGGTATGAATTTGAAGGCAAAATATTTTTTACAGAGCTTAGATTAGGTCTTTCCCTGTCCATAATGCTAAATTGAGGAGGTAAAATATAAATATAAATAGGAAACAGAAGAGAAATGTACAGCGATCTCCCATTTTCGGCTTACAATCATTTTCATGGAAATCCCAGTCATATGAGTGGAGTCCATGCATGCTAAGATCACGGTATGAATTTGAAGGCAAAATATTTTTGTGCAGATGTTAGATTAGGTCTTTTCCTGTCCATAATGCTAAATTGAGGAGTTAAAATATAAATATAAATAGGAAACAGAAGAGAAATGTACAGTGATCACCGATTTTCTGCCCAAATCTTTTTCATTGAAATCCCAGTCATATGAGTCGAGTCCATGCATGCTACGATCATGGTATGAATTTGAAGGCAAAATATTTTTGTGCAGATTTTAGACTAGGTCTTTCCCTGTCCATAATGCTAAATTGAGGAGGTAAAATATAAATATAAATAGGAAACAGAAGAGAAATGTACAGTGATCCCCCATTTTCGGCGCACAATCTTTTTCATGGAAATCCCAGTCATATGAGTCGAGTCCATGCATGCTACGATCACGGTATGAATTTGAAGGCAAAATATTTCTGTGCAGATTTTAGATTAGGTCTTTCCCTGTCCATAATCCTAAATTGAGGAGGTAAAATAGAAATATAAATAGGAAACAGAAGAGAAATGTACAGCGATCACCCATTTTCGGCCCACAATCTTTTTCATGGAAATGCCAGTCATATGAGTCGAGTCCATGCATGCTACGATCATGGTATGAATTTCAGGGCGAAATATTTTTCTGCAGAGCGTAGATTAGGTCTTTCACTGGCAATAATGCTAAATTGAGGAGGTAAAATGTAAATATAAATAGGAAACAGAAGAGAAATGTACAGTGATCACCCATTTTGTGCCCACAATCTGATTCATGGAAATCCCAGTCATATGAGTCGAGTCCATGCATGCTACGATTACGGTATGAATTTGAAGGCAAAATATTTTTGTGCAGATCTTAGATTAGGTCTTTCCCTGTCCATAATGCTAAATTGAAGAGGTAAAATAGAAATATAAATAGGAAACAGAAGAGAAATGTACAGTGATCACCCATTTTCGGCCCACAATCTTTTTCATGGAAATCCCAGTCATATGAGTCGAGTCCATGCATGCTACGATTACGGTATGAATTTGAAGGCAAAATATTTTTGTGCAGAGCTTAGATTAGGTCTTTCACTGGCCATAATCCTAAATTGAGGAGGTAAAATATAAATATAAATAGGAAACAGAAGAGAAATGTACAGTGATCACCCATTTTCGGCCCACAATCTTTTTCATGGAAATCCCAGTCATATGAGTCGAGTCCATGCATGCTACGATCACGGTATGAATTTGAAGGCAAAATATTTTTGTGCAGAGCTTAGATAATATCTTTCCCTGACCATAATGCTAAAATGAGGAGGTAAAATATAAATATAAATAGGAAACAGAAGAGAAATGTACAGTGATCACCCATTTTCGCCCTACAATCTTTTTCATGGAAATCCCAGTCATATGACTCGAGTCCATGCATGCTACGATCACGGTATTAATTTGAAAGCAAAATATTTTTGTGATGATTTTAGATTAGGAATATCCCTGTCCTTAATGCTAAATTGAGAAGGTAAAAGAGAAATATAAATAGGAAACAGAAGAGAAATGTACAGTGATCACCCATTTTCGGCCCACAATCTTTTTCATGGAAATCCCAGTCATATGAGTCGTGTCCATGCATGCTACAATTACGGTATGAATTTGAAGGCAAAATATTTTTGTGCAGATCTTAGATTAGTTCTTTCCCTGTCCATAATGCTAAATTGAGGAGGTAAAATAGAAATATAAATAGGAAACAGAAGAGAAATGTACAGTGATCACCCATTTTCTGCCCACAATCTTTTTCATTGAAATCCCAGTCATATGAGTCGAGTCCATGCATGCTACGATCACGGTATGAATTTGAAGGCGAAACATTTTTGTGCAGATCTTAGATTAGGTCTTTCCCTGTCCATAATGCTAAATTGAGGAGGTAAAATAGTAATATAAATAGGAAACAGAAGAGAAATGTACAGTGATCACCCATTTTCAGCCCAAAATATTTTCATGGAAATCCCAGTCATATGAGTCAAGTCCATGCATGCTACGATCACGGTACGAATTTGAAGGCAAAACATTTTTGTGCAGATCTTAGATTAGGTCTTTCCCTGGCCATAATGCTAAATTGAGGAGGTAAAATAGAAATATAAATAGGAAACAGAAGAGAAATGTACAGTGATCACCCATTTTCGGCCCATAATCTTTTTCATGGAAATCCCAGTCATATGAGTCGTGTCCATGCATGCTACGATCACGGTTTGAATTTGAAGGCAAAATATTTTTGTAGATAGCTTAGATTAGGTCTTTCCCTGGCCATAATGCTAAATTGAGGAGGTAAAATAGAAATATAAATAGGAAACAGAAGAGAAATGTACAGTGATCACCCATTTTCGGCCCACAATCTTTTTCATGGAAATCCCAGTCATATGAGTCGAGTCCATGCATGCTACGGTCACGGTATGATTTTGAAGGCAAAATATTTTTGTGCAGATTTTAGATTCGGTCTTTCCCTGTCCATAATGCTAAATTGAGGAGTCAAAATATAAATATGAAAACAGAAGAGAAATGTACAGTGATCACCCATTTTCGGCCCACTATCTTTTTCATGGAAATCCCAGTCATATGAGTCGAGTCCATGCAAGCTACGATCACGGTATGAATTTGAAGGCAAAATATTTTTGTGCAGAGCTTAGATTAGGTCTTTCACTGGCGATAATGCTACATTGAGGAGGTAAAATATAAATATAAATAGGAAACAGAAGAGAAATGTATAGTGATCACCCATTTTGTGCCCACAATCTTTTTCATGGAAATCCCAGTCATATGAATCGAGTCCATGCATGCTACGATCACGGTATGAATTTGAAGTCAAAATATTTTCGTGCAGATCTTACATTAGGTCTTTCCCTGTCCATAATGCTAAATTGAGGAGGTAAAATATAAATATAAATAGGAAACAGAAGATAAATGTACAGTGATCACCCATTTTCGGCCCACAATCTTTTTCATGGAAATCCCAGTCATATGAGTCGAGTCCATGCATGCTACGATCACGGTATGAATTTGAAGGCAAACTATTTTTGTACAGAGCTTACATTATGTCTTTCCCTGTCCATAATGCTAAATTGAGTACGTAAAATAGAAATATAAATAGGAAACAGAAGAGAAATGTACAGTGATCACCCATTTTTGGCCCACAATCTTTTTCATGGAGATCCCTGTCATATGAGTCAAGTCCATGCATGCTACGTTCACGGTATGAATTTGAAGGCAAAATATTTTTGTGCAGAGCTTAGATTATGTCTTTCCCTGGCCATAATGCTAAATTGAGGAGGTAAAATATCAATATAAATAGGAAACAGAAGAGAAATGTACAGTGATCACCCATTGTCGGCCCACAAAATTTTTCATGGAAATCCCAGTCATATGAGTCGAGTCCATGCATGCTACGATCACGGTATGAATTTGAAGACAAAATAATTTTGTGCAGACCTTAGAGTAGGTCTTTCCCTGGCCATTATGCTAAATTGAGTAGATAAAATAGAAATAAAAATAGGAAACAGAAGAGAAATGTACAGTGTTCACGCATTTTCGGCCCACAAACTTTTTCATGGAAATCCCAGTCATATGAGTCGATTCCATGCATGCTACGACCACGGTATGAAGTTGAAGGCAAAATATTTTTGTGCAGATCTTAGATTAGGTCTTTCGCTGTCCATAATGCTAAATTGAGGAGGTAAAATAGTAATATAAATACGAAACAGAAGAGAAATGTACAGTGATCACCGATTTTCGGCCGACAATCTTTTTCATGGAAATCCCAGTCATATGAGTCGAGTCCATGCATGCTACGATCACGGTACGAATTTGAAGGCAAAATATTTGTGTGCAGGGATTAGATAAGGTTTTCCCTGTCCAAAATGCTAAATTATGGAGGTAAAATAGAAATATAAATAGGAAACAGAAGAGAAATGTACAGTGATCACCCATTTTCATCCCACAAAGTTTCTCATGGAAATCCCAGGCATATGAGTCGAGTCCATGCATGCTACGATCACGGTATGTATTTGAAGGCAAAACATTTTTGTGCAGAGCTTAGATTAGGTCTTTCCCTGGCCATAATGCTAAATTGAGGAGGTAAAATAGAAATATAAATAGGAAACAGAAGAGAAATTTACAGTGATCACCCATTTTCGGCCCAAAATCTTTTTCATGGAAATCCCAGTCATATGAGTCGAGTCCATGCATGCTACGATCACGGTACGAATTTGAAGGCAAAACATTTTTGTGCAGAGCTTAGATTAGGTCTTTCCCTGGCCATAATGCTAAATTGAGGAGGTAAAATAGAAATATAAATAGGAAACAGAAGAGAAATGTACAGTGATCACCCATTTTCTGCTCACAATCTTTTTCATGGAAATCCCAGTCATATGAGTCGAGTCCATGCATGCTACGATCACGGAATGAATTTGAAGGCAAAATATTTTTTAGCAGGTCTTAGATTAGGTCTTTCCCTGTCCACAATGCTAAATTGAGGAGGTAAAATAGAAATATGAATAGAAGACAGAAGAGAAATGTACAGTGATCACCCATTTTCTACCCACAATCTTTTTCATGGAAATCCCAATCATATGAGTCGAGTCCATACATGCTACGATCACGGAATGAATTTGAAGGCAAAATATTTTTTAGCAGGTCTTAGATTAGGTCTTTCCCTGTCCATAATGCTAAATTAAGGAGGTAAAATAGAAATATGAATAGAAGACAGTAGAGAAATGTACAGCGATCACTCATTTTCTGCCCACAATCTTTTTCATGGAAATCCCAGTCATATGAGTCGGGTCCATGCATGCTACGATCACGGAATGAATTTGAAGGCAAAATATTTTTCTGCAGAGCTTAGATTAGGTCTTTCCCTGTCCATAATGCTAAATTGAGGAAGTAAAATAGAAATATAAATAGGAAACAGAAGAGAAATGTACAGTGTTCACCCATTTTCTGCCCACAAACTTTTTCATGGAAATCCCAGTCATATGAGTCGAGTCCATGCATGCTACAATCACGGTATGAATTTGAAGACAAAATATTTTTTTCCAGACTTTAGATTAGGTCTTTCCCTGTCCATAATGCTAAATTGAGGAGTTAAATAGAAATATAAATAGGAAACAGAAGAGAAATGTACAGTGATCTCCCATTTTGTGCACACAATCTTTTTCATGGAAATCCCAGTCATATGAGTCGAGGCCATGCATGCTACAATCACGGTATGAATTTGAAGGCAAAATATTTTTTACAGAGCTTAGATTAGGTCTTTCCCTGTCCATAATGCTAAATTGAGGAGGTAAAATATAAATATAAAAAGGAAACAGAAAAGAAATGTACAGTGATCAACCATTTTGTGCCCACAATCTTTTTCATGGAAATCCCAGTCATATGAGTCGAGCCCATGCATGCTACGATCACAGTATGAATTTGAAGGCAAAATATTTTTGTGCAGATTTTAGATTAGCTCTTTCCCTGTCCATAATGCTAAATTAAGGAATTAAAATATAAATATAAATAGGAAATAGAAGAGAAATGTACAGTGATCACCCATTTTCTGGCCACAATCTTTTTCATGGAAATCCCAGTCATATGAGTTGAGTCCATGCATGCTACAATCACGGTATGAATTTGAACGCAAAATATTTTTTTGCAGATCTTAGATTAGGTCTTTCACTCTCCATAATGCTAAATTGAGGAGGTAAAATATAAATATAAATAGGAAACATTAGAGAAATGTACAGTGATCACCTATTTTCGAACCACGATCTTTTTCATGGAAATCCCAGTCATATGAGTCGAGTCCATGCATGCTACGATCACGGAAGGAATTTGAAGGAAAAATATTTATTTGCAGAGCTTAGATTAGGTCTTTCCCTGTCCATAATGCTAAATTGAGGAAGTAAAATATAAATATAAATAGGAAACAGAAGAGAAATGTACAGTGATCACCCATTTTCTGCCCACAATCTTTTTCATGGAAATCCCAGTCATATGAGTCGAGTCCATGCATGCTACGATCACGGTATGAATTTGAAGGCAAAATATTTTTTGCAGATGTTAGATTAGGTCTTTCCCTGTCCATAATGCTAAATGAAGGAAGTAAAATAGAAATATAAAAAGGAAACAGAAGAGAAATGTACAGTGATCACCCATTTTCTGCCCACAATCTTTTTCATGGAAATCCCTGTTATATGAGTCGAGTCCATGCATACTAGGTTCACGGTATGAATTTGAAGGCAAAATATTTTTGTGCAGATCTTAGATTAGGTCATTCCCTGTCCATAATGCTAAAATGAGGAAGTAAAATATAAATATAAATAGGAAACAGAAGAGAAATGTACAGTGATCACCCATTTTCTGCCCACAATCTTTTTCATGGAAATCCCTGTTATATGAGTCGAGTCCATGCATACTAGGTTCACGGTATGAATTTGAAGGCAAAATATTTTTGTGCAGATCTAAGATTAGGTCTTTCCCTGTCCATAATGCTAAATTGAGGAGGTAAAATAGAAATATAAATAGGAAGCAGAAGAGAAATGTACAGTGATCACCATTTTTCTGCCCACAATCTATTTCATGGAAATCCCAGTCATATCAGTCGAGTCGATGCATGCTACGATCACGGTATGAATTTGATGGCAAAATATTTTTTTGCAGATCTCAGATTAGGTCTTTCCTTGTTCATAATGCTAAATGAAGGAAGTAAAATATAAATATAAATAGGAAACAGAAGAGAAATGTACAGTGATCACCCATTTTCTGCCCACTATCTTTTTCATGGAGATCCCAGTCATATGAGTCGAATCCATGCATGCTACAATCACGGTATGAATTTGAAGGCAAAATATTTTTTTGCAGAGCGTAGATTAGGTCTTTCCCTGTCCATAATGCTAAATTGAGGATGTAAAATAGAAATATAAATCAGAAACAGAAGTGAAATGTACAGTGATCACCCATTTTCTGCCCACAATTTTTTTCATGGAAATCCCACTCATATGAGTCGAGTCCATGCATGCTACGATCACGGTATGAATTTGAAGGCAAAATATTTTTTTGCAGAGCTTAGATTAGGTCTTTCCCTGTCCATAATGCTAAATTGAGGAAGTAAAATATAAATATAAATAGGAAACAGTAGAGAAATATACAGTGATCGCCCATTTTCTGCCCACAATCTTTTTCATGGAAATCCCAGTCATATGAGTCGAGACCATGCATGCTGCGATCACGGTATGAATTTGAAGGCAAAATATTTTTTTGCAGAGATTAGATTAGGTCTTTCCCTGTCCACAATGCTAAATTGAGGAGGTAAAATATAAATATAAAAAGGAAACAGAAAAGAAATGTACAGTGATCAACCATTTTGTGCCCACAATCTTTTTCATGGAAATCCCAGTCATATGAGTCGAGCCCATGCATGCTACGATCACAGTATGAATTTGAAGGCAAAATATTTTTGTGCAGATTTTAGATTAGCTCTTTCCCTGTCCATAATGCTAAATTAAGGAATTAAAATATAAATATAAATAGGAAATAGAAGAGAAATGTACAGTGATCACCCATTTTCTGGCCACAATCTTTTTCATGGAAATCCCAGTCATATGAGTTGAGTCCATGCATGCTACAATCACGGTATGAATTTGAACGCAAAATATTTTTTTGCAGATCTTAGATTAGGTCTTTCACTCTCCATAATGCTAAATTGAGGAAGTAAAATATAAATATAAATAGGAAACATTAGAGAAATGTACAGTGATCACCTATTTTCGAACCACGATCTTTTTCATGGAAATCCCAGTCATATGAGTCGAGTCCATGCATGCCACGATCACGGTATGAATTTGAAGGCAAAATATTTTTTTGCGGATCTTAGATTTGGTCTTTACCTGCCATAATGCTAAATTGAGGAGTTAAAATAGAAATATAAATAGGAAACAGACGAGAAATATACAGTGATCACCCATTTTCGGCCCACAATCTTTTTCATGGAAATCCCAGTCATATGAGTCGAGTCCATGCATGCTACGATCACAGTATGAATTTGAAGGCAAAATATTTTTGTGCAGATTTTAGATTAGCTCTTTCCCTGTCCATAATGCTAAATGAAGGACGTAAAATAGAAATATAAAAAGGAAACAGAAGAAAAATGTACAGTGATCACCCATTTTCTGCCCACAATCTTTTTCATGGAAATTCGAGTCATATGAGTCGTGTCCATGCATGCGACGATCACGGTATGAATTTGAAGGTAAAATATTTTTGTGCAGATCTTAGATTAGGTCTTTCACTGTCCATAATGCTAAATTGAGGAAGTAAAATAGAAATATAAATAGAATACAGAAGACAAATGTACAGTGATCACCCATTTTCGGCCCAGAATCTTTTTCATTAAAATCCCAGTCATATGAGTCGAGTCCATGCATGATACGATCAGGCTATGAATTTGAAGGCAAAATATTTTTGTGCAGATCTTAGATTATGTCTTTCCCTGTCCATAATGCTAAATTGTGGAGGTTAAATATAAATAGGAAACAGAAGAGAAAGGTACAGTGATCACGCATTTTCGGCCCACAATCTTTTTCATGGAAATCCCAGTCATATGAGTCGTTTCCATGCATGCTACGATCACGGTATGAATTTGAAGGCAAAATATTTTTTTGCAGATCTTAGATTTGGTCTTTCAATGTCCATAATGCTAAATTAAGGAAGTAAAATAGAAATATAAATAGGAAACAGAAGCGAAATGTACAGTGATCACCCATTTTCTGCCCACAATCTATTTCATGGAAATCCCAGTCATATGAGTGGAGTCCATGCATGCTACGATCACGGTATGAATTTGAAGGCAAAATACTTTTTTGCAGAGCTTAGATTAGGTCTTTCACTCTCCATAATGCTAAATTGAGGAGATAAAATATAAATATAAATAGGAAACAGACGAGAAATGTACCGTGATCACCAATTTTCGTCCCACAATCTTTTTCATGGAAATCCCAGTCATATGAGTCGAGGGCATTCATGCTACGATCACGGTATGAATTTGAAGTCAAAATATTTTTGTGCAGATCTTAGATTAGGTCTTTCTCTGTCCATAATGCTAAATTGAGGATGTAAAATAGAAATATAAATAGGAAACAGAAGAGAAATGTACAGTGATCACCCATTTTCTGCCCACAATCTTTTTCATGGAAATCCCAGTCATATGAGTCGAGTCCATGCATGCTACGATCACGGAAGGAATTTGAAGGAAAAATATTTATTTGCAGAGCTTAGATTAGGTCTTTCCCTGTCCATAATGCTAAATTCAGGAAGTAAAATATAAATATAAATAGGAAACAGAAGAGAAATGTACAGTGATCACCCATTTTCTGCCCACAATCTTTTTCATGGAAATCCCAGTCATATGAGTCGAGTCCATGCATGCTACGATCACGGTATGAATTTGAAGGCAAAATATTTTTTGCAGATGTTAGATTAGGTCTTTCCCTGTCCATAATGCTAAATGAAGGAAGTAAAATAGAAATATAAAAAGGAAACAGAAGAGAAATGTACATTGATCACCCATTTTCTGCCCACAATCTTTTTCATGGAAATCCCTGTTATATGAGTCGAGTCCATGCATACTAGGTTCACGGTATGAATTTGAAGGCAAAATATTTTTGTGCAGATCTAAGATTAGGTCTTTCCCTGTCCATAATGCAAAATTGAGGATGTAAAATATAAATATAAATAGGAAACAGAAGAGAAATGTACAGTGATCACCCATTTTCTGCCCACAATCTTTTTCATGGAAATCCCAGTCATATGACTCGAGTCCATGCATGCTACGATCACGGTATGAATTTGAAGGCAAAATATTTTTGTGCAGATCTTAGATTATGTCTTTCCCTCTCCATAATGCTAAATTGGGGAGGTAAAACAGAAATATAAATAGGAAGCAGAAGAGAAATGTACAGTGATCACCATTTTTCTGCCCACAATCTATTTCATGGAAATCCCAGTCATATCAGTCGAGTCGATGCATGCTACGATCACGGTATGAATTTGATGGCAAAATATTTTTTTGCAGATCTCAGATTAGGTCTTTCCTTGTTCATAATGCTAAATGAAGGAAGTAAAATATAAATATAAATAGGAAACAGAAGAGAAATGTACAGTGATCACCCATTTTCTGCCCACTATCTTTTTCATGGAGATCCCAGTCATATGAGTCGAATCCATGCATGCTACAATCACGGTATGAAATTTGAAGGCAAAATATTTTTTTGCAGAGCGTAGATTAGGTCTATCCCTGTCCATAATGCTAAATTGAGGATGTAAAATAGAAATATAAATCAGAAACAGAAGTGAAATGTACAGTGATCACCCATTTTCTGCCCACAATCTTTTTCATGGAAATCCCAGTCATATGAGTCGAGCCCATGCATGCTACGATCACAGTATGAATTTGAAGGCTAAATATTTTTGTGCAGATTTTAGATTAGCTCTTTCCCTGTCCATAATGCTAAATTAAGGAATTAAAATATAAATATAAATAGGAAATAGAAGAGAAATGTACAGTGATCACCCATTTTCTGGCCACAATCTTTTTCATGGAAATCCCAGTCATATGAGTTGAGTCCATGCATGCTACAATCACGGTATGAATTTGAACGCAAAATATTTTTTTGCAGATCTTAGATTAGGTCTTTCACTCTCCATAATGCTAAATTGAGGAGGTAAAATATAAATATAAATAGGAAACATTAGAGAAATGTACAGTGATCACCTATTTTCGAACCACGATCTTTTTCATGGAAATCCCAGTCATATGAGTCGAGTCCATGCATGCCACGATCACGGTATGAATTTGAAGGCAAAATATTTTTTTGCGGATCTTAGATTTGGTCTTTACCTGCCATAATGCTAAATTGAGGAGGTAAAATAGAAATATAAATAGGAAACAGACGAGAAATATACAGTGATCACCCATTTTCGGCCCACAATCTTTTTCATGGAAATCCCAGTCATATGAGTCGAGTCCATGCATGCTACGATCACAGTATGAATTTGAAGGCAAAATATTTTTGTGCAGATTTTAGATTAGCTCTTTCCCTGTCCATAATGCTAAATGAAGGACGTAAAATAGAAATATAAATAGGAAACAGAAGAAAAATGTACAGTGATCACCCATTTTCTGCCCACAATCTTTTTCATGGAAATTCGAGTCATATGAGTCGTGTCCATGCATGCGACGATCACGGTATGAATTTGAAGGTAAAATATTTTTGTGCAGATCTTAGATTAGGTCTTTCACTGTCCATAATGCTAAATTGAGGAAGTAAAATAGAAATATAAATAGAATACAGAAGACAAATGTACAGTGATCACCCATTTTCGGCCCAGAATCTTTTTCATTAAAATCCCAGTCATATGAGTCGAGTCCATGCATGATACGATCAGGCTATGAATTTGAAGGCAAAATATTTTTGTGCAGATCTTAGATTATGTCTTTCCCTGTCCATAATGCTAAATTGTGGAGGTTAAATATAAATAGGAAACAGAAGAGAAATGTACAGTGATCACGCATTTTCGGCCCACAATCTTTTTCATGGAATTCCCAGTCATATGAGTCGTTTCCATGCATGCTACGATCACGGTATGAATTTGAAGGCAAAATATTTTTTTGCAGATCTTAGATTTGGTCTTTCAATGTCCATAATGCTAAATTAAGGAAGTAAAATAGAAATATAAATAGGAAACAGAAGAGAAATGTACAGTGATCACCCATTTTCTGCCCACAATCTTTTTCATGGAAATCCCAGTCATATGAGTGGAGTCCATGCATGCTACGATCACGGTATGAATTTGAAGGCAAAATATTTTTTTGCAGAGCTTAGATTAGGTCTTTCACTCTCCATAATGCTAAATTGAGGAGATAAAATATAAATATAAATAGGAAACAGACGAGAAATGTACCGTGATCACCAATTTTCGTCCCACAATCTTTTTCATGGAAATCCCAGTCATATGAGTCGAGGGCATTCATGCTACGATCACGGTATGAATTTGAAGTCAAAATATTTTTGTGCAGATCTTAGATTAGGTCTTTCTCTGTCCATAATGCTAAATTGAGGATGTAAAATAGAAATATAAATAGGAAACAGAAGAGAAATGTACAGTGATCACCCATTTTCTGCCCACAATCTTTTTCATGGAAATCCCAGTCATATGAGTCGAGTCCATGCATGCTACGATCACGGAAGGAATTTGAAGGAAAAATATATTTTTGCAGAGCTTAGATTAGGTCTTTCCCTGTCCATAATGCTAAATTGAGGAAGTAAAATATAAATATAAATAGGAAACAGAAGAGAAATGTACAGTGATCACCCATTTTCTGCCCACAATCTTTTTCATGGAAATCCCAGTCATATGAGTCGAGTCCATGCATGCTACGATCACGGTATGAATTTGAAGGCAAAATATTTTTTGCAGATGTTAGATTAGGTCTTTCCCTGTCCATAATGCTAAATGAAGGAAGTAAAATAGAAATATAAAAAGGAAACAGAAGAGAAATGTACATTGATCACCCATTTTCTGCCCACAATCTTTTTCATGGAAATCCCTGTTATATGAGTCGAGTCCATGCATACTAGGTTCACGGTATGAATTTGAAGGCAAAATATTTTTGTGCAGATCTAAGATTAGGTCTTTCCCTGTCCATAATGCAAAATTGAGGATGTAAAATATAAATATAAATAGGAAACAGAAGAGAAATGTACAGTGATCACCCATTTTCTGCCCACAATCTTTTTCATGGAAATCCCAGTCGTATGAGTCGAGTCCATGCATGCTACGATCACGGTATGAATTTGCAGGCAAAATATTTTTTTGCAGATCTTAGATTAGGTCATTCCCTGTCCATAATGCTAAAATGAGGAAGTAAAGTATAAATATAAATAGGAAACAGAAGAGAAATGTACAGTGATCACCCATTTTCTGCCCACAATCTTTTTCATGGAAATCCCAGTCATATGACTCGAGTCCATGCATGCTACGATCACGGTATGAATTTGAAGGCAAAATATTTTTGTGCAGATCTTAGATTATGTCTTTCCCTCTCCATAATGCTAAATTGAGGAGGTAAAACAGAAATATAAATAGGAAGCAGAAGAGAAATGTACAGTGATCACCATTTTTCTGCCCACAATCTATTTCATGGAAATCCCAGTCATATCAGTCGAGTCGATGCATGCTACGATCACGGTATGAATTTGATGGCAAAATATTTTTTTGCAGATCTCAGATTAGGTCTTTCCTTGTTCATAATGCTAAATGAAGGAAGTAAAATATAAATATAAATAGGAAACAGAAGAGAAATGTACAGTGATCACCCATTTTCTGCCCACTATCTTTTTCATGGAGATCCCAGTCATATGAGTCGAATCCATGCATGCTACAATCACGGTATGAAATTTGAAGGCAAAATATTTTTTTGCAGAGCGTAGATTAGGTCTTTCCCTGTCCATAATGCTAAATTGAGGATGTAAAATAGAAATATAAATCAGAAACAGAAGTGAAATGTACAGTGATCACCCATTTTCTGCCCACAATCTTTTTCATGGAAATCCCACTCATATGAGTCGAGTCCATGAATGCTGCGATCACGGTATGAATTTGTAGGCAACATATTTTTTTGCAGATCTCAGATTAGGTCATTCCCTGTCCATAATGCTAAATTGAGGAAGTAAAATAGAAATATATTAGAAAACAGAAGAGAAATGTACAGTGATCACCCATTTTCTCCCCACAATCTTTTTCATGGAAATCCCAGTCATATGAGTCAATTCCATGCATGCTACGGTCACGGTATGAATTTGTAGGCAACATATTTTTTTGCAGATCTTAGATTAGGTCTTTCCCTGTCCATAATGCTAAATTAAGGAAGTAAAATATAAATATAAATAGGAAACAGAAAACGAATGTACAGCGGACATCCATTTTGTGCCCACAATCTTTTCCATGGAAATCCAAATCATATGTGTCAAGTACGTGCATGCTACAATCACGGTATGAATTTGAAGGCAAAATATTTTTGTGCAGATCTTAGCTTAGGTCTTTCCCTGTCCATAATGCTAAATTGAGGAAGTAAAATAGAAATATATTAGAAAACAGAAGAGAAATGTACAGTGATCACCCATTTTCTGCCCACAATCTTTTTCATGGAAATCCCAGTCATATGAGTCGAGTCCATGCATGCTACGATCACGGTATGAATTTGAAGGCAAAATATTTTTTTGCAGAGCTTAGATTAGGTCTTTACCTGTCCATAATGCTAAATTGAGGAAGTAAAATATAAATATAAATAGGAAACAGTAGAGAAATATACAGTGATCGCCCATTTTCTGCCCACAATCTTTTTCATGGAAATCCCAGTCATATGAGTCGAGACCATGCATGCTGCGATCACAGTATGAATTTGAAGGCAAAATATTTTTTTGCAGAGCTTAGATTAGGTCTTTCCCTGTCCATAATGCTAAATGGAGGAGGTAAAATATAAATATAAATAGGAAACAGAAGAGAAATGTACAGTGATCACCCATTTTCTGCCCACAATCTTTTTCATGGAAATCCCAGTCATGTGAGTCGAGTCCATGCATGCTACGATCACGGTATGAATTTGAAGGCACAATATTTTTGTGCAGATTTTAGATTAGGTCTTTCCCTGTCCATAATGCTAAATTGAGGAGGGAAAATAGAAATATAAATAGGAAACAGAAGAGAAATGTACAGTGATCACCCATTTTCTGCCCACAATCTTTTTCATGGAAATCCCTGTCATATGAGTCGAGTCCATGCATGCTACGATCACGGTATGAATTTGAAGGCAAAATATTTTTGTTCAGATATTAGATTAGGTCTTTCCCTGTCCATAATGCTAAATTGAGGAGGTAAAATAGAAATATAAATAGGAAAAAAAAGAGAAATGTACAGTGATCACCCATTTTCGGCTCACAATCTTTTTCATGGAAATCCCAGTCATATGAGTCGAGTCCATGCATGCTACTATCACGGTATGAATTTGAAGGCAAAATATTTTTTTTAGAACTTAGATTAGGTCTTTCCCTGTCCATAATGCTAAATTGAGAAGGTAAAATAGAAATATGAATAGGAAACAGAAGAGAAATGTACAGTGATCACCCATTTTCCGCCCTCAATCTTTTTCATGGAAATCCCAGTCATATGAGTCGAGTCCATGCATGCTACGATCACGGTATGAATTTGAAGGCAAAATATTTTTGTGCAGAGCTTAGATTAGGTCTTTCCCTGTCCATAATGCTAAATTGAGGAGGTAAAATATAAATATAAATAGGAAACAAAAGAGAAATATACAGTGACCACGCATTTTCGGCCCACAATCTTTTTCATAGAAATCCCAGTCATATGAGTCGAGTCCATGCATGCTACGATCACGGTATGAATTTAAAGGCAAAATATTTTTGTGCGGATCTTAGATTAGGTCTTTCCCTGTCCATAATGCTAAATTGAGGAGGTAAAATATAAATATAAATAGGAAACAAAAGAGAAATGTACAGTGATCACCCATTTTCGGCCCACAATCTTTTTCATAGAAATCCCAGTCATATGAGTCGAGTCCATGCATGCTACGATCACGGTATGAATTTAAAGGCAAAATATTTTTGTGCAGATCTTAGATTAGGTCTTTCCCTGTCCATAATGCTAAATTGAGGAGGTAAAATATAAATATAAATAGGAAACAAAAGAGAAATGTACAGTGATCACGCATTTTCGGCCCACAATCTTTTTCATAGAAATCCCAGTCATATGAGTCAAGTCCATGCATGCTACGATCACGGTATGAATTTGAAGGTAAAATATTTTTGTGCAGATTTTAGATTAGGTCTTTCCCTGTCCATAATGCTAAATTAAGGAGGTAAAATAGAAATATAAATAGGAAACAGAAGAGAAATGTACAGTGATCACCTATTTTCGGCCCACAATCTTTTTCATGGAAATCCCAGTCATATGAGTCGAGTCCATGCATGTTACGATCACGGTATGAATTGAAGGCAAAATATTTTTGTGCAGATTTTAGATTAGGTCTTTCCCTGTCCATAATGCTAAATTGAGGAGGTAAAATATAAATATAAATAGGAAACAGAAGAGAAATGTACAGTGACCACCCATTTTCGGCCCACAATCTTTTTCATGGAAACCCCAGTCATATGAGTCGAGTCCATGCATGCTACGATCACGGTATGAATTTGAAGGCAAAATATTTTTGTGCAGATTTTAGATTAGGTCTTTCCCTATCCATAATGCTAAATTGAGGAGGTAAAATATAAATATAAATAGGAAACAGAAGAGAAATGTACAGTGATCACCCATTTTCGGCCCACAATCTTTTTCATGGAAATCCCAGTCATATGAGTCGAGTCCATGCATGCTACGATCACGGTATGAATTTGAAGGCACAATATTTTTGTGCAGATTTTAGATTAGGTCTTTCCCTGTCCATAATGCTAAATTGAGGAGGGAAAATAGAAATATAAATAGGAAACAGAAGAGAAATGTACAGTGATCACCCATTTTCCGCCCACAATCTTTTTCATGGAAATCCCTGTCATATGAGTCGAGTCCATGCATGCTACGATCACGGTATGAATTTGAAGGCAAAATATTTTTGTTCAGATATTAGATTAGGTCTTTCCCTGTCCATAATGCTAAATTGAGGAGGTAAAATAGAAATATAAATAGGAAAAAAAAGAGAAATGTACAGTGATCACCCATTTTCGGCTCACAATCTTTTTCATGGAAATCCCAGTCATATGAGTCGAGTCCATGCATGCTACTATCACGGTATGAATTGTAAGGCAAAATATTTTTGTGCAGATCTTAGATTAGGTCTTTCCCTGTCCATAATGCTAAATTGAGGAGGTAAAATATAAATATAAATAGGAAACAAAAGAGAAATATACAGTGACCACGCATTTTCGGCCCACAATCTTTTTCATAGAAATCCCAGTCATATGAGTCGAGTCCATGCATGCTACGATCACGGTATGAATTTAAAGGCAAAATATTTTTGTGCGGATCTTAGATTAGGTCTTTCCCTGTCCATAATGCTAAATTGAGGAGGTAAAATATAAATATAAATAGGAAACAAAAGAGAAATATACAGTGACCACGCATTTTTGGCCCACAATCTTTTTCATAGAAATCCCAGTCATATGAGTCGAGTCCATGCATGCTACGATCACGGTATGAATTTAAAGGCAAAATATTTTTGTGCAGATCTTAGATTAGGTCTTTCCCTGTCCATAATGGTAAATTGAGTAGGTAAAATATAAATATAAATAGGAAACAAAAGAGAAATATACAGTGACCACGCATTTTCGGCCCACAACATTTTTCATAGAAATCCCAGTCATATGAGTCGAGTCCATGCATGCTACGATCACGGTATGAATTTAAAGGCAAAATATTTTTGTGCGGATCTTAGATTAGGTCTTTCCCTGTCCATAATGCTAAATTGAGGACGTAAAATATAAATATAAATAGGAAACAAAAGAGAAATATACAGTGATCACGCATTTTCGGCCCACAATCTTTTTCATAGAAATCCCAGTCATATGAGTCGAGTCCATGCATGCTACAATCACGGTATGAATTTGAAGGCAAAATATTTTTGTGTAGATCTTAGATTTGGTCTTTGCCAGTCCATAATGCTAAATTGAGGAGGTAAAATATAAATATAAATAGGAAACAGAAGAGAAATGTACAGTGATCACCCATTTTCGGCCCACAATCTTTTTCATAGAAATCCCAGTCATATGAGTCGAGTCCATGCATGCTACGATCACGGTATGAATTGTAAGGCAAAATATTTTTGTGCAGATCTTAGATTAGGTCTTTCCCTGTCCATAATGCTAAATTGAGGAGGTAAAATATAAATATAAATAGGAAACAAAAGAGAAATATACAGTGACCACGCATTTTTGGCCCACAATCTTTTTCATAGAAATCCCAGTCATATGAGTCGAGTCCATGCATGCTACGATCACGGTATGAATTTAAAGGCAAAATATTTTTGTGCAGATCTTAGATTAGGTCTTTCCCTGTCCATAATGGTAAATTGAGGAGGTAAAATATAAATATAAATAGGAAACAAAAGAGAAATATACAGTGACCACGCATTTTCGGCCCACAACCTTTTTCATAGAAATCCCAGTCATATGAGTCTAGTCCATGCATGCTACGATCACGGTATGAATTTAAAGGCAAAATATTTTTGTGCGGATCTTAGATTAGGTCTTTCCCTGTCCATAATGCTAAATTGAGGACGTAAAATATAAATATAAATAGGAAACAAAAGAGAAATATACAGTGATCACGCATTTTCAGCCCACAATCTTTTTCATAGAAATCCCAGTCATATGAGTCGAGTCCATGCATGCTACAATCACGGTATGAATTTGAAGGCAAAATATTTTTGTGTAGATCTTAGATTTGGTCTTTGCCAGTCCATAATGCTAAATTGAGGAGGTAAAATATAAATATAAATAGGAAACAGAAGAGAAATGTACAGTGATCACCCATTTTCGGCCCACAATCTTTTTCATAGAAATCCCAGTCATATGAGTCGAGTCCATGCATGCTACGATCACGGTATGAATTGTAAGGCAAAATATTTTTGTGCAGATCTTAGATTAGGTCTTTCCCTGTCCATAATGCTAAATTGAGGAGGTAAAATATAAATATAAATAGGAAACAAAAGAGAAATATACAGTGACCACGCATTTTCGGCCCACAATCTTTTTCATAGAAATCCCAGTCATATGAGTCGAGTCCATGCATGCTACAATCACGGTATGAATTTGAAGGCAAAATATTTTTGTGTAGATCTTAGATTTGGTCTTTGCCAGTCCATAATGCTAAATTGAGGAGGTAAAATATAAATATAAATAGGAAACAGAAGAGAAATGTACAGTGATCACGCATTTTTTGGCCCAAAAACTTTTTCATGGAAATCCCAGTCATATGAGTTGTATCCATGCATGCTACGATCACGGTATGAATTTGAAGGCAAAATATTTTTGTGCAGGGCTTAGATTAGTTCTTTCTCTGGCCATATTCCTAAATTGAGGAGGTAAAATAGAAATATAAATAGGAAACAGAAGAGAAGTGTACAGTGATCACCCATTTTCGGCACACAATCTTTTTCATGGAAATCCCAGTCATATGAGTCGAGTCCATGCATGCTATCATCACGGTATGAATTTGAAGGCAAAAAATTTTTGTGCAGATCTTAGATTAGGTCTTTCCCTGTTCATAATGCTAAATTGAGTAGGTAAAATATAAATAGGAAACAGCGGAGTAATGTACAGTGATCACCCATTTTCGGCCCACAATCTTTTTCATGGAAATCCCAGTCATATGAGTTGAGTCCATGCATGCTACGATCACGGTATGAATTTGAAGGCAAAATATTTTTGTGCAGAGCTTAGATTAGTTCTTTCCCTGGCCATAATGCTAAATTCAGGAGGTAAAATAGAAATATAAATAGGAAACAGAAGAGAAATGTACAGTGATCACCCATTTTCGGCCCACAATCTTTTTCATGGAAATCCCAGTCATATGAGTCGAGTCCATGCATGCTTCGATCACGGTATGAATTTGAAGGCAAAATATTTTTGTGCAGATCTTAGATTAGGTCTTTCACTGTCCATAATGCTAAATTGAGGAGGTAAAATATAAATATAAATAGGAAACAGAAGAGAAATGTACAGTGATCACCCATTTTCGGCACACAATCTTTTTCATGGAAATCCCAGTCATATGAGTCGAGTCCATGCATGCTACGATCACGGTATGAATTTGAAGGCAAAATATTTTTGTGCAGATCTTAGATTAGGTCTTTCCCTGTTCATAATGCTAAATTGAGTAGGTAAAATATAAATAGGAAACAGAGGAGTAATGTACAGTGATTACCCATTTTCGGCCCACAATCTTTTTCATGGAAATCCCAGTCATATGAGTCGAGTCCATGCATGCTACTATCACGGTATGAATTTGAAGGCAAAATATTTTTGTACAGATTTTAGATTAGGTTTTCCTTGTCCATAATGCTAAATTGAGGAGGTAAAATAGAAATGTAAATAGAAAACAGAAGAGAAATATACAGTGATCACCCATTTTCTGCCCACTTTCTTTTTTATGCAAATGCCAGTCATATGAGTCAAGTCCATGCATGCTACGATCACGGTATGAATTTGAAGGCAAAATATTTTTGTGCAGAGCTTAGATTTGGTCTTTCCCTGTTCATAATGCTAAATTGAGTAGGTAAAATATAAATAGGAAACAGAGGAGTAATGTACAGTGATCACCCATTTTCGGCCCACAATCTTTTTCATGGAAATCCCAGTCATATGAGTTGAGTCCATGCATGCTACGATCACGGTATGAATTTGAAGGCAAAATATTTTTGTGCAGAGCTTAGATTAGTTCTTTCCCTGGCCATAATGCTAAATTCAGGAGGTAAAATATAAATATAAATAGGAAACAGAAGAGAAATGTACAGTGATCACCCATTTTCGGCCCACAATCTTTTTCATGGAAATCCCAGTCATATGAGTTGAGTCCATGCATGCTACCATCACGGTATGAATTTGAAGGCAAAATATTTTTGTGCAGATCTTAGATTAGGTCTTTCACTGTCCATAATGCTAAATTGAGGAGGTATAATAGAAATATAAATAGGAAACAGAAGAGAAATGTACAGTGATCACCCATTTTCGGCCCACAATCTTTTTCATGGAAATCCCAGTCATATGAGTCGAGTCCATGCATGCTACAATCACGGTATGAATTTGAAGGCAAAATATTTTTGTGCAGATCTTAGATTAGCTCTTTCCCTGTTCATAATGTTAAATTGAGGAGGTAAAATATAAATATGAATAGGAAACAGAAGAGAAATGTACAGTGATCACCCATTTTCAGCCCACAATCTTTTTCATGGAAATCCCAGTCATATGAGTTGAGTCCATGCATGCTACGAACACGGTATGAATTAGAAGGCAAAATATTTTTGTGCAGAGCTTAGATTAGTTCTTTCCCTGGCCATAATGCTAAATTCAGGAGGTAAAATAGAAATATAAATAGGAAACAGAAGAGAAATGTACAGTGATCACCCATTTTCGGCCCACAATCTTTTTCATGGAAATCCCAGTCATATGAGTTGAGTCCATGCATGCTACCATCACGGTATGAATTTGAAGGCAAAATATTTTTGTGCAGATCTTAGATTAGGTCTTTCACTGTCCATAATGCTAAATTGAGGAGGTATAATAGAAATATAAATAGGAAACAGAAGAGAAATGTACAGTGATCACCCATTTTCGGCCCACAATCTTTTTCATGGAAATCCCAGTCATATGAGTCGAGTCCATGCATGCTACAATCACGGTATGAATTTGAAGGCAAAATATTTTTGTGCAGATCTTAGATTAGCTCTTTCCCTGTTCATAATGTTAAATTGAGGAGGTAAAATATAAATATAAATAGAATACAGAAGAGAAATGTACAGTGATCACCCATTTTCGGCCCACAATCTTTTTCATGGAAATCCCAGTCATATGAGTTAAGTTCATGCATGCTACGATCAGAGTATGAATTTGAAGGCAAAATATTTTTGTGCAGATCTTAGATTAGGTCTTTCCCTGTCCATAATGCTAAATTGAGGAGGTAAAATCGAAATATAAATAGGAAACAGAAGAGAAATGTACAGTGATCACGCATTTTTTGGCCCAAAAACTTTTTCATGGAAATCCCAGTCATATGAGTTGTATCCATGCATGCTACGATCACGGTATGAATTTGAAGGCAAAATATTTTTGTGCAGGGCTTAGATTAGTTCTTTCTCTGGCCATATTGCTAAATTGAGGAGGTAAAATAGAAATATAAATAGGAAACAGAAGAGAAGTGTACAGTGATCACCCATTTTCTGCACACAATCTTTTTCATGGAAATCCCAGTCATATGAGTCGAGTCCATGCATGCTATCATCACGGTATGAATTTGAAGGCAAAATATTTTTGTGCAGATCTTAGATTAGGTCTTTCCCTGTTCATAATGCTAAATTGAGTAGGTAAAATATAAATTGGAAACAGAGGAGTAATGTACAGTGATCACCCATTTTCGGCCCACAATCTTTTTCATGGAAATCCCAGTCATATGAGTCGAGTCCATGCATGCTACGATCACGGCATGAATTTGAAGGCAAAATATTTTTGTGCAGATCTTAGATTCGGTCTTTCCCTGTCCATAATGCTAAATTGAGGAGATAAAATATAAATATAAATAGGAAACAGAAGAGAAATGTACAGTGATCACCCATTTTCGGCCCACAACATTTTTCATGGAAATCCCAGTCATATGAGTCGAGTCCATGCATGCTACGATCACGGTATGAATTTGAAGGTAAAATATTTTTGTGCAGATCTTAGATTAGGTCTTTCACTGTCCATAATGCTAAATTGAGGAGGTATAATAGAAATATAAATAGGAAACAGAAGAGAAATGTACAGTGATCACCCATTTTCGGCCCACAATCTTTTTCATGGAAATCCCAGTCATATGAGTCGAGTCCATGCATGCTACAATCACGGTATGAATTTGAAGGCAAAATATTTTTGTGCAGATCTTAGATTAGCTCTTTCCCTGTTCATAATGTTAAATTGAGGAGGTAAAATATAAATATGAATAGGAAACAGAAGAGAAATGTACAGTGATCACCCATTTTCAGCCCACAATCTTTTTCATGGAAATCCCAGTCATATGAGTCGAGTCCATGCTTGCTACGATCACGGTATGAATTTGAAGGCAAAATATTTATGTGCAGATCTTAGATTAGGTCTGTCCCTGTCCTTAATGCTAAATTGAGGAGGTAAAATAGAAATATAAATAGGAAACAGAACAGAAATGTATAGTGATCACCGATTTTGTGGCCACAATCTTTTTCATGGAAATCCCAGTCATATGATTCGAGTCCATGCATGCTACGATCACGGTATGAATTTGAAGGCAAAATATTTTTTTGCAGATCTTAGATTAGGTCTTTCCTTGTCCATAATGCTAAATTGAGGAGGTAAAATAGAAATATGAATAGGAAACAGAAGAGAAATGTACAGTTATCACCCATTTTCTGCCCACAATCTTTTTCATGGAAATCCCAGTCATATGAGTCGAGTCCATGCATGCTACGATCACGGTATGAATTTGAAGGCAAAATATTTTTGTGCAGATCTTAGATTAGGTCTTTCCCTGTCCATAATGCTAAATTTACTAGGTAAAATAAAAAATATAAATATGAAACAGAACAGAAATGCAAAGTGAACACCCATTTTCTGCCCACCATCTTTTTCATGGAAATCCCAGTCATATGAGTCTTGTCCATGCATGCTATGATCACGGTATGAATTTGTAGGGAAAATATTTTTTACAGATCTTAGATTAAGTCTTTCCCTGTCCATAATGCTAAATGAAGGAAGTAAAATACAAATATAAATAGGAAACAGAAGTGAAATGTACAGTGATCACACATTTTGTGCCCACAATCTTTTTCATGGAAATCCCAGTCATATGATTCGAGTCCATGCATGCTACGATCACTGTATGAATTTGAAGGCAAAATATTTTTTTGCAGATCTTAGATTAGGTCTTTCCCTGTCCATAATGCTAAATTGAGGAGTTAAATAGAAATATAAATAGGAAACAGAACAGAAATGTATAGTGATCACCGATTTTGTGGCCACAATCTTTTTCATGGAAATCCCAGTCATATGAGTCGAGTCCATGCATGCTACGATCACGGTATGAATTTGAAGGCAAAATATTTTTGTACAGATTTTAGATTACGTCTTTCCCTGTCCATAATGCTAAATTGAGGAGGTAAAATATAAATATAAATAGGAAACAGAAGAGAAATGTACAGTGATCACCCATTTTCGGCCCACATTCTTTTTCATGGAAATCCCAGTCATATGAGTCGAGTCCATGCATGCTACGATCACGGTATGAATTTGAAGGCAAAATATTTTTGTGCAGATCTTAGATTAGGTCTTTCCCTATCTATAATGCAAAATTGAGGAATAAATACAAATATAAATAGGAAACAGAAGAGAAATGTACAGTGATCACCCATTTTCTGCCCACACTCTTTTTCATGGAAATCCCAGTCATATGAGTCTTGTCCATGCATGCTATGATCACGGTATGAATTTGTAGGGAAAATATTTTTTACAGATCTTAGATTAGGTCTTTCCCTGTCCATAATGCTAAATGAAGGAAGTAAAATACAAATATAAATAGGAAACAGAAGTGAAATGTACAGTGATCACACATTTTGTGCCCACAATCTTTTTCATGGAAATCCCAGTCATATGATTCGAGTCCATGCATGCTACGATCACTGTATGAATTTGAAGGCAAAATATTTTTTTGCAGATCTTAGATTAGGTCTTTCCCTGTCCATAATGCTAAATTGAGGAGTTAAATAGAAATATAAATAGGAAACAGAACAGAAATGTATAGTGATCACCGATTTTGTGGCCACAATCTTTTTCATGGAAATCCCAGTCATATGATTCCATTCCATACATGCTACGATCACGGTATGAATTTGAAGGCAAAATATTTTTGTGCAGATCTTAGATTAGGTCTTTCACTGTCCATAATGCTAAATGAAGGAAGTAAAATATAAATATAAATAGGAAACAGAAGAGAAATGTACAGTGATCACCCATTTTCTGCCCATAAACTTTTTCATGGAAATCCCAGTCATATGAGTCGAGTCCATGCATGCTACGATCACGGTATGAATTTCAAGGCAAAATATTTTCGTGCAGATTTTAGATTAGGTCTTTCCCTGTGCATAATGCTAAATTAAGGAGGTAAAATAGAAATATAAATAGGAAACAGAAGAGAAATGTACAGTGATCACCCATTTTAAGCCCACAAACTTTTTCATGGAAATCCCAGTCATATGAGTCGAGTCGATGCATGCTACGATCACAGTATGAATTTGAAGGCTTTTTTATTTTTGCAGAGCTAAGATTAGGGCTTTCCCTGTCCATAATGCTAAATTAAGGAAAGAAAATATAAATATACATAGGAAACAGAAGAGAAATGTACACTGATCTCCCATTTTCTGCACACAATCTTTTTCATGGAAATCCCAGTCATATGAGTCGAGTCCATGCATGCTACGATCACGGTATGAATTTGAAGGCAAAATATTTTCAAGCAGATTTTAGATTAGGTCTTTCCCTGTCCATAATGCTAAATTGAGGAGGTAAAATATAAATATAAATAGGAAACAGAAGAGAAATGTACAGTGATCACCCATTTTCGGCCCACAAACTTTTTCATGGAAATCCCAGTCATATGAGTCGAGTCCATGCATGCTACGATCACGGTATGAATTTGAAGGCAAAATATTTTTGTGCAGATTTTCGATTAGGTCTTTCGCTGTCCATAATGCTAAATTGAGGGCGTAAAATAGAAATAGAAATAGGAAACAGAAGAGAAATGTACAGTGATCACCCATTCTGTGCCCACAATCTTTTTCATGGAAATCCCAGTCATATGAGACGAGTCCATGCATTCTACGATCACGGTATGAATTTGAAGGCAAAATATTTTTTTGCAGATCTTAGATTAGGTCTTTCCCTGTCCATAATGCTAAATTGAGGAGGTAAAATAGAAATATAAATATGAAACAGAAGAGAAATGTACAGTGATCACCCATTTTCTTCCTACAATCTTTTTCATGGAAATCCCAGTCATATGAGTCGTGTCCATGCATGCTACGATCACGGTATGAATTTGAAGGCAAAATATTTTTGTGCTGAGCTTTGATTAGGTCATTCCCTGTCCATAATGCTGAATTGAGGAGTTAAAATATAAATATAAATAGGAAACAGAAAAGAAATATACAGTGATGACCCATTTTGTGCCCACAGCCTTTTTCATGGAAATCCCAGTCATATGAGTCGAGTCCATGCATGCTACGATCACGGCATGAATTTGAAGGCAAAATATTTTTGTGCAGATCTTAGATTCGGTCTTTCCCTGTCCATAATGCTAAATTGAGGAGATAAAATATAAATATAAATAGGAAACAGAAGAGAAATGTACAGTGATCACCCATTTTCGGCCCACAACATTTTTCATGGAAATCCCAGTCATATGAGTCGAGTCCATGCATGCTACGATCACGGTATGAATTTGAAAGCAAAATATTTTTGTGCAGATCTTAGATTAGGTCTTTCCCTGTCCATAATGCTAAATTGAGGAGGTTAAATATAAATAGGAAACAGAAGAGAAATGTACAGTGATCACCCATTTTCGGCCCACAATCTTTTTCATGGAAATCCCAGTCATATGAGTCGAGTCCATGCATGCTACGATCACGGTATGAATTTGAAGGCAAAATATTTATGTGCAGAGCTTAGATTAGGTCTTTCCCTGGCCATAATGCTAAATTGAGGAGGTAAAATATAAATATAAATAGGAAACAGAAGAGAAATGTACAGTGATCACCCATTTTCGGCCCGCAATCTTTTTCATGGAAATCCCAGTCATATGAGTCGAGTCCATGCATACTACGATCACGGTATGAATTTGAAGGCAAAATATTTTTGTGCAGATTTTAGATTAGGTCTTTCCCTGTCCATAATGCTAAATTGAGGAGGTAAAATAAAAATATAAATAGGAAACAGAAGAGAAATGTACAGTGATCACCCATTTTCGGCCCACAATCTTTTTCATGGAAATCCCAGTCATATGAGTCGAGTCCATGCATGCTACGATCACGGTATGAATTTGAAGGCAAAATATTTTTGTGCAGATCTTAGATTTGGTCTTTCGCTGTCCATGATGCTAAATTGAGGAGGTAAAATATAAATATAAATAGGAAACAGAAGAGAAATGTACAGTGATCACCTATTTTCGGCCCACAATATTTTTCATGGAAATCCCAGTCATATGAGTCGAGTCCATGCATGCTACGATCACGGTATGAATTTGAAGGTAAAATATTTTTGTGCAGATCTTAGATTAGTTCATTCCCTGTCCATAATGCTAAATTGAGGAGGTAAAATAGAAATATAAATAGGAAACAGAAGAGAAATGTACAGTGATGTCCAATTTTCGGCCCACAATCTTTTTCATGGAAATCCCAGTCATATGAGTCGAGTCCATGCATGCTACGATCACGGTATGAATTTGAAGGCAAAATATTTGTTTGCAGATTTTAGATTAGGTCTTTCCCTGTCCATAATGCTAAATTAAGGAAGTAAAATAGAAATATAAATAGGAAACAGAAGAAAAATGTACAGTGATCACCCATTTTCTGCCCACAATCTTTTTCATGGAAATCCCAGTCATATGAGTCAAGTCCATGCATGCTACGATAACGGTATGAATTTGAAGGCAAAATATTTTTGTGCAGATCTTAGATTTGGTCGTTCCCTGTCCACAATGCTAAATTAAGGAAGTAAAATAGAAATATACATAGGAAACAAAAGGGAAATGCACAGTGATCACCCATTTTCTGCCCACAATCTTTTGCATGAAAATCCCAGTCCTATGTGTCAAGTCCATGCATGCTACGATCACGGTATGAATTTGAAGGCAAAATATTTGTTTGCAGATTTTTGATTAGGTCTTTCCCTGTCCATAATGCTAAATTAAGGAAGTAAAATAGAAATATAAATAGGAAACAGAAGAGAAATGTACAGTGATCACCCATTTTCTGCCCACAATCTTTTTCATGGAAATCCCAGTCATATGAGTCGAGTCCATGCATGCTACGATCACGGTATGAATTTGAAGGCAAAATATTTTTTTGCAGATTTTAGATTAGGTCTTTCCCTGTCCACAATGCTAAATTAAGAAATTAAAATAGTAATGTAAATAGGAAACAGAAGAGAAATGTACAGAGATCACCCATTATATGGCCACAATCTTTTTCATGGAAATCCCAGTCATATGAGTCTAGTCCATGCATGCTACGATCACGGTATGAATTTGAAGGCAAAATATTTTTTTGCAGATTTTAGATTAGGTCTTTCCCTGTCCACAATGCTAAATTAAGGAATTAAAATAGAAATGTAAATAGGAAACAGAAGAGAAATGTACAGTGATCACCCATTATATGCCCACAATCTTTTTCATGGAAATCCCAGTCATATGAGTCGAGTCCATGCATTCTACGATCACGTTATGAATTGGAAGGAAAAATATTTTTTTGCAGATTTTAGATTTGGTCTTTCCCTGTCCACAATTCTAAATTAAGGAAGTAAAATAGAAATATAAATAGGAAACAGAAGAGAAATGTACAGTGATCACCCATTTTCTGCTCACAGTCTTTTTCATGGAAATCCCTGTCATATGAGTCAAGTCCATGCATGCTACGTTCACGGTATGAATTTGAAGGCAAAATATTTTTGTGCAGATCTTAGATTTGGTCTTTCCCTGGCCATAATGCTAAATTGAGGAGGTAAAATATAAATATAAATAGGAAACAGAAGAGAAATGTACAGAGATGACCCATTTTCGGCCCACAATCTTTTTCATGGAAATCCCAGTCATATGAGTCGAGTCCATGCATGCTACGATCACGGTATGAATTTGAAGGTAAAATATTTTTGTGCAGATCTTAGATTAGGTCTTTCCCTGTCCATATTGCTAAATTGAGGAGGTAAAATAGCAATATAAATACGAAACAGAAGAGAAATGTACAGTGATCACCCATTTTCGGCCCGCAATCTTTTTCATGGAAATCCCAGTCATATGAGTCGAGTCCATGCATGCTACAATCACTGCATGCATTTGAAGGCAAAATATTTTTGTGCAGAGCTTAGATTAGGTCTTTCCCTGTCCATAATGCTGAATTGAGGAGGTAAAATAGAAATATAAATAGGAAACAGTAGAGAAATGTAGAGTGATCACCCATTTTCGACCCACAATGTTTTTCATGGAAATCCTAGTCATATGAGTCGAGTCCATGCATGCTACAATCACGGTATGAATTTGAAGGCAAAATATTTTTGTGCAGATCTTAGATTAGGTCTTTCCCTGTCCATAATGCTAAATTGAGGAGGTTAAATATAAATAGGAAACAGAAGAGAAATGTACAGTGATCACCCATTTTCGGCCCACAATCTTTTTCATGGAAATCCCAGTCATATGAGTCGAGTCCATGCATGCTACGATCACGGTATGAATTTGAAGGCAAAATATTTATGTGCAGAGCTTAGATTAGGTCTTTCCCTGGCCATAATGCTAAATTGAGGAGGTAAAATATAAATATAAATAGGAAACAGAAGAGAAATGTACAGTGATCACCCATTTTCGGCCCGCAATCTTTTTCATGGAAATCCCAGTCATATGAGTCGAGTCCATGCATACTACGATCACGGTATGAATTTGAAGGCAAAATATTTTTGTGCAGATTTTAGATTAGGTCTTTCCCTGTCCATAATGCTAAATTGAGGAGGTAAAATAAAAATATAAATAGGAAACAGAAGAGAAATGTACAGTGATCACCCATTTTCGGCCCACAATCTTTTTCATGGAAATCCCAGTCATATGAGTCGAGTCCATGCATGCTACGATCACGGTATGAATTTGAAGGCAAAATATTTTTGTGCAGATCTTAGATTTGGTCTTTCGCTGTCCATGATGCTAAATTGAGGAGGTAAAATATAAATATAAATAGGAAACAGAAGAGAAATGTACAGTGATCACCTATTTTCGGCCCACAATATTTTTCATGGAAATCCCAGTCCTATGAGTCGAGTCCATGCATGCTACGATCACGGTATGAATTTGAAGGTAAAATATTTTTGTGCAGATCTTAGATTAGTTCATTCCCTGTCCATAATGCTAAATTGAGGAGGTAAAATAGAAATATAAATAGGAAACAGAAGAGAAATGTACAGTGATGTCCAATTTTCGGCCCACAATCTTTTTCATGGAAATCCCAGTCATATGAGTCGAGTCCATGCATGCTACGATCACGGTATTAATTTGAAGGCAAAATATTTGTTTGCAGATTTTAGATTAGGTCTTTCCCTGTCCATAATGATAAATTAAGGAAGTAAAATAGAAATATAAATAGGAAACAGAAGAGAAATGTACAGTGATCACCCATTTTCTGCCCACAATCTTTTTCATGGAAATCCCAGGCATATGAGTCGAGTCCATGCATGCTACGATCACGGTATGAATTTGAAGGCAAAATATTTTTTTGCAGATTTTAGATTAGGTCTTTCCCTGTCCACAATGCTAAATTAAGGAATTAAAATACAAATGTAAATAGGAAACAGAAGAGAAATTTACAGTGATCACCCATTATATGCCCACAATCTTTTTCATGGAAATCCCAGTCACATGAGTCGAGTCCATGCATGCTACGATCACGGTATGAATTTGAAGGAAAAATATTTTTTTGCAAATTTTAGATTTGGTCTTTCCCTGTCCACAATGCTAAATTAAGGAAGTAAAATAGAAATAGAAATAGGAAACAGAAGAGAAATGTACAGTGATCACCCATTTTCGGCCCACAATCTTTTTCATGTAAATGCCAGTCCTATGTGTCAAGTCCATGCATGCTACGATCACGGTATGAATTTGAAGGCAAAATATTATTTTGCAGATTTTAGATTAGGTCTTTCCCTGTCCACAATGCTAAATTAAGGAATTACAATATAAATATAAATAGGAAACAGAAGAGATATGTACAGTGATCACCCATTTTCTGCCCACAATCTTTTTCATGGAAATCCCAGTCATATGAGTCGAGTCCATGCATGCTACGATCACGGTATGAATTTGAACGCAAAATATTTTTTTGCAGATCTTAGATTAGGTTTTTACCAGTCCATAATGCTAAATGAGGAGTTAAATAGAAATAGTAATAGGAAACAGAAGAGAAATGTACAGTGATCACCTATTTTCTGACCACAATCTTTTTCATGGAAATCCCAGTCATATGAGTCGTGTCCATGCATGTTACGAACACGGTATGAATTTGAAGGCAAAATATGTTTTTGCAGATCTTAGATTAGGTCTTTCCCTGTCCATAATGCTAAATTGAGGAGGTAAATTAGAAATATAAATAGGAAACAGAAGAGAAATGTACAGTGATCACCCATTTTCGGCCCACGAACTTTTTCATGGAAAACCCAGTCATATGAGTCGAGTCCATGCATGCTACGATCACGGTATGAATTTGAAGGGAAAATATTTTGTGCAGATCTTATATTTGGTCTTTCACTGTCCATAATGCTAAATTGAGGAGGTAAAATAGAAATGTAAATAGGTAAACTGTAGAGAAATGTACAGTGATCACCCATTTCCTGCCCACAAGCTTTTTCATGGAAATCGCAGTCATAAGAGTCGAGTCAATACATGCTACGATCACAGTATGAATTTGAAGGCAAAATATTTTTTTGCAGAGCTTAGATTAGGTCTTTCCCTGTCCATAATGCTAAATGAAGGAATTAAAATATAAATATAAATAGGAAACAGAAGAGTAATGTACAGTGATCACCCATTTTCTGCCCACAATCTTTTTCATGGAAATCCAAGTCATATGAGTCGAGTCCATGCATACTACAATCACGGTAAGAATTTGAAGGCAAAATATTTTTTTGCAGATCTTATATTTGGCCTTTCACTGTCCATAATGCTAAATTGAGGAGATAAAATAGAAATATAAATAGGAAACAGAAGAGAAATGTACAGTGATCACCCATTTTCTGCCCACAATCTTTTTCATGGAAATCCCAATGATATGAGTCGAGTCCATGCATGCTACGATTACCGTATGAATTTCCAGGCAAAATATTTTTTTGCAGATCTTAGATTAAGTCTATCCCTGTCCATAATGCTAAATTCAGGAAAGAAAATAGATATATAAATAGTAAACAGAAGAGAAATGTACAGTGATCACCCATTTTCTGCCCACAATCTTTTTC